>OY856411.1:536404680-537004680 GCA_963693085.1 Alisma plantago-aquatica | reverse complement strand
CTATGTTGGTCAATTCAATTGGGAAAATACAATGGTGACTTTTCAACCAACCTCTTCCAAAATCACACCCTTATTGGGGAGAAGAGGAAGCCTAGTTCTGTCTCTTAGTGGGTTGCTCTAAGGTTTAGTAGCTTGATTTGCATATTCTAAGGCTATATCTTTGTTTGGACCACTCATTTGATTAGAAAAAATACCAACCACCAGAGAGAACCCCTAAATCTATGCCTAGATTAAGAAACAAAATTATCATTTTTGATAAACACGGTTAGCACAATATCCCAAAAACTCAAGTAAAATCCCCCCCTCTTCAAAAACCTGAGAAACAAATTCCACATTAGATTAACCACATGTTTAAATATTAGAAATATCATTCAACAATACTAAATCCAAAATAGGTGTTATTAGTCATATGCATATCAGTTTACATCATTTACATGTAGACAAAAAAACCAACTTGGTGGAGTACTTAACCCAAGAAAGGGAGAGTACATGGACATTATGATCTACATTATTCTATTTACACCTTCTTTGCAAGACTTCTTTGCTGGATAGCAATATACATGAAAATATTTGAAACAAACTCATGAGACTCATATAGAGCCATGGTGAGAGGATACCTCCCACTCAAGCTGAATACACACATCGACATCACATTAAGTATATTGAACTTATAAGAAACTTATAGATATTGAAAGATCTAATAGATAACTCTAGAATTTGGACAATTTTTTTTAATCAAAGTAATCTAATCAATCATTGAGGTATTTATTTAGTCCAATCCCAAATTCTAAAATATCAAGAAGCAAAAATCCACTAACAAGTCAACAAATGCTACTTACTCTAGAATGAAAATCCTTTGCTATAAGTAATAAGTCAAGATGCAAATAATTAGAATCAACATATAATTATAACATCACCCTTTTGAATCCTCACCAACTAGACTAGGAACACATCCTGTAGTCCTGAAGATGAAGTACACATAATACATGCCTACCAATCAAGACAATTTAAAGGACAAATAAAACCAAATCATAAACATGGTGGATATTAAATTATAGCATCAACTAGTTTTCAACATTTAAGATTAGTGTCATAGAACCATTTTTACCCAATCTCAATCCCACTACCAAGACAGTGGTAAAGGGATTAAAGCACCCCTCCCTAATTGGGTCAATTAATCTCACACAAACACATACATAAATTAAAGTAACATGTATTATTATTGAAAAATGAACCACAAAAGTTTTTACATGGTATGTGTGCAATAAGACAAGAACTTAGAAGGAGATAAAAAAACTATCAAGTATAAAAGGATATACTACAACCTAATATGATTTCGTGCTCCGATATGTAGATCTATTGGTATAGCTTCAATTCTTCAGGCAAGTTCAGTAGATAAAGGGGAAAAGTAGAGTCTTCATTTTTCACCTGGATTGAAAGTCATGACCCAGGGTCATTCTCACACATTGATTAAAATTGTACAAAACATAAAAAAATATATGTATATCCAAAAGGAAATAACCACAACCAATAACAAAGAGGTAACTTTCAAATAGAAGTAAATATTTCAAGAAGATCCACAATATACTCCAAACAAGAGTCAATCTCCACACATGTAACAAGTGGGTAGAACGACTAACAAGGCCATGGTGCCACTGAACCCTAAGGTAAAGGCGAGGATTTTCCACTTGACCTCTAACCACAATAAGGGGAAAGGTTTTGAGGGTCCATGACAAGGTAACGAGTGGAGTATATTGTAAATGCAATCATCAATCTATAGAGAACAAGGAAGTTCATGAAAGAAATATAATCAAGTGCTTCAGCCATACATATGTACAAATATATGACATCAAACATGGTCAAGTACATGTAACTTTATGAACATGATCTAAATTTATAAGTTTCCAAGAAGTCAGAGAGTAGGGTCAAGACCTAGTAAAAGATGAATAGTTTATGGTTAGTATTCGATATTTTAAAACCTTAGTTTCCAAAAGAAATAACCATATGAGGATCATTCCCCCTCGTCAAGAAGCATGTTTCATCAAGTTACTAACAATCATGAATATCAACATATGGGTGAATCATCTCATTTAGAACTACAAAATACCCTTAAACAAGTCTCAAATCCATTTCCCATAGTTCAATATTGCAATTCTAGTAATAGATGCAACATTATTTCCACAAGAATCCATGATAATATGGTCAATATAAAGTTATGACTTTCACCAAAATATCATTAGTAAGCAAAAAATTTAAATTAAATATGAAATAGATGATATAAATAATCCCATTGAATCCTCCTTGTTCTCGCAATCAAAATGTACTCTAATTTTATGTAATTCTGAGCATGGTATCAAAAGTTATGGTTAGGATAAGATTTAGAAAGGGAAAGAGAGATGAGTACACCTAAGGAGAGAGAGATGAAAAAATGGAGCAATGTCCAACGACCCTAGATTGGGAAAAACCACAACGGTGCACAAGAGTGAAGACTGGAGGTAGGTATGCGTTCATGGGGCAAAAATGAACTCGTAGGTATGTTTATATAGATGCGAGGGTCTTGGGTTTCTTCATTCCAACCTTGGCCATGGTGGCGAACCTCCATAGGGGCTAAAAGGTTTGTACAATCTCATGAATTAAGGTGCAAAGAGAATGGGAAGAGAAGCAGATCCAAAAAATGGGAGAGAATGACACAAGAATCATGCAAAATGGTCTTGAAATGGAGGAGAATTGGTCGACTCAGGCTCCCCTACTCAAAAACCACTATAACATGCCGATCCAAGGTAGGGGATGACCCTACAGACATCAAATCTAGATCTGAGGGTGTGCGGAGCAGTGCCCCACCCTGGTTCAAACCTGTTGCACGGTCCATTTGGGGCAGAACTCGGTCCAACAAATTAAAAAAGAGGGAAAAAGTAAGAAAAAGGTGGTTTAAACATGTAATTTTCAAGAATTTCTATAGGGACCTAGGAAGCTTTGATTAAATTGAAACTTGAAACCAAAATTCACCATAAGGTGTATAATATTCTAAAAAAATGATCCAAAGGATAATGCAAAGGGGTAACAAGTCAAAATCAAAGTGTATTTCTATATTCACAAGGCATAAAAGTGTATCAAATGTCCAAAATAGAGTCAGACTCTTGTCAATTGATCCCATGATGATAACTGAAGTTAAAGTCAATAATAAAGGATTTGAGTATGAATACTAGATATTTGAAGACTCACTTTATCACATCCTCCCCACCTTAAGGAGAATTTTGTCCTCAAAATTCATGCTTCCTTGAAAAGATCTGGAAATCTTTGTTCCATGCCTGACTTCAATTCCCATGTTACATCATTAGTGTCATGATGTTCCATAATACTTTCACAATTTCTATTTTCTTATTTATCAATTCCTTGATTTGACCATCAAGTACCTTCACTGAATCTTCTTAGTACTCAGGAGAGTCTTTTAATTCAATAGGCTCATAGTTGAGAACATGATTGGGATCTTTGACATACAACTTTAGATTTGAAACGTAGAAGATGTTATGCATCATACTCTATTGAGGAGGTAAAGGAAACTTATAAGTACATTCCTAAATGCGGTCCAACACTTCAAAGGACCCACATACCTAGGACTTACTCTTCCCTTGTTTCATCCAGTTTCTCAAATTGGTCTAATCTTCAAGAAAACATAGTCACCTAATACAAATTAGACATTCGTCCTATGTTCATCAATAGAATATTTCTGGAAATCCTAAGTTCTTTGCAATCTTTGCTTAATCAAGTTGATATTATCAAAATAAAGTTGTAACTCTTCGGACTTCAATATCTTTATTTTGCCTATTTCATCCATATAAAGGGGTGATCTACATGGTCGTCCATAAAGAGCTTCATACGGGGGCATGCCAATACTCGATTGGTAGATGGTATAGTAGGCAAATTCCACTAAAGGTAGGTACTGACCCCATGAACCACCCCAATCAAGCACGTATAATCTCAACATATCCTCTAATACTTGAATTGTCCTTTCAGATTGACCATCAATCTGTGGGTGATAGGTGATGCTAAAATTCAATTGAGTTCCCAAATCTTCTTGAACTTGTCACCACAAGTGGGAGGTAAACTTGGCATCACAATGGGATACAATGGATATTGGAATCCCATGCAGCCTAACAATTGCCCAAATATAGAGCTTTTCCAATTCTAGAAATTTGGTCATTGTCTTTATTATAATAAAATGTGATGATTTAATAAGTTGGTGAACTACAACACAAATAGTGTTACAACTTTATGTTTGGGGATTGGTTAGGGTTGTAGAGGACCTCCTGGCCTCTTATGTTCAGCCTTGGTTTGTTGGAAAGTTAGGCATTTAGAGATGACAACAACTATATCACCCTTCATAAACTCACTTCATCACAACCAGATTCCATACTAGAAAGATAAGAATAAGGCAACACATTATATTTATAAAGCATGACTAACTTCTTGATGAACAACATATTCAACAATAGTAGATTTATCAATCATATTTGAAAACTCACTCTGGGTATATAATACTAGCTATTTGAAAACTCACTTCATCACAACCAGATTCCATACTAGAAAGATAAGAATAAGGCAACACATTATATTTATAAAGCATGACTAACTTCTTGATGAACAACATATTCAACAATAGTAGATTTATCAATCAATTGTAAAAGGAACGTAACAAACATTCAACTCATATTCTACATAGTTTGTCATCTTTTGTTCATTTTCCCTTAAACTAGTGTTGTCCCTCGCCAAGTAGAAGTCTGCATGTCCGATTATCGTGTCAATGTCTCGTCACCACTATCTTAAGGTTTAGCCAGACACCGTAAGATATCAACAACAGACCCTGATCCACTACAAGGTTGCCTAAAGAGTCTCAAATCATCATCTAATAAACATAACAAATATCACATATCAACATATTTCACAAAAATATCACATATCATCATATTTCTCATTTTTCACAATTTTAGTTTCATCAAATTCTATTCCTCATGAACATAGACTTTCATAATAGAGGATATAGGGTTAGAATCAAACCAGACTACTCATCCCTAAATCCATGTAGTCTGTCCTTCAAGGTTTAGATCCACACTCCAAAAATCTTTCTCATAATACTCAAATTACTACAAGGAGATATGTTTCATTTCCCCAGTGTAGCACTCAAGGGAAACTCATGGTGTTCAAAGAACCTAACTAGATGTATCATCATTTCACTTGTTATTAATCTTTTTTATGCTTCTTAAAGACAATTTAAATAATCATTTACCATATGCTTATATTGTTGCACAACTACAATGACATGAATCACATTAGACTTATCAAGAAAGACAATGATTAAAATAAGAAGCACAAAAATATGCAAATTTGCAACACATATGGCTATTTTCATTTCCACATCATATCATACTAGTCATCATCAGTGGGCTTTCATCTCGAAAAATAATCCCATTGTTCAGCATATACCCTAAATAGAGTTTCTCGAAAGTAATCAATGCATGTTTATTCAATCTCAATATATTTCTTATCAGTTCATTCCATATCCTAGTTATCATTAAATAATCCCAGATCCATTAGAACTAGAAATGATATAAGCATATAAACATCTTATGTCATTCATCATATTCAAAATAGGTTTACCTTGGAACATATACTTATTCCATCCAATTTCAATGGATGTATTAAATCACATAGCATAACATGCATAAAACACTTAATTCTCCTATTTTACTATTTAGTATTCTTCAGTCAAGTTAGTATTCAAGACATATTTCATATCATTTAAAATCCATCAGTATAGATAATTCTTAGAGTAGAAGTATTCTAGCAAACAGTTACAGTCCAAGAAAGCATTGTTATGAATCAATCCACATCCTTGAACTTCAATTTGCAATTGAATTAAATTGTATTTATGTACATTCCTGAATCCCTTGTTTAAGAAAATATTACTTATTATTATCACATAGCTCATCATATTAGGATTATTGTTATCTTCTCAAATCCACCATGATGACTACTTTTTTTCTCCTCGCCTTAGGTTCATTACTCTTAACTTTCTTCATTTCATGTTCAATACATCATTGGAACCATTCATTTAGAACTCACCTAATGTGCAACACTCCTCTCTCATTGACATTCATCAAAGTCCAGTTATGGAGTATTTCTTTGAATTTAGGTCAAATCAAAAGTAATTAAAATAATTATATTGTGTACGACATCATACTTAGTTAATTAAATACATTAATAACGTATCATAATTCCATTTCCTTTCTTGCATTTAGATGAGAACACTATGCCATTTGTCTTCCAATAGCATTTTGGTAGTTGACTACAATCATTCAATTCATTTTTAGACTACCCACTTTAGAAGAAATAGAATGAATTATGGTTACTTATAATTACCTCTTAATATGTAGTCATCTTCTCAATTCATAATTATGTGAACTGTGTAAAAGGCTTTCATTCATGTGAGCTTAACTCATTATTCCATAAATTATATTAGAATATATGCATTAGTATTAGATCATACAATTCAGACTTATAACAATCAATTGAAGTAATAATACTTACAATTGATAATTTATTAACAATTAAAATATTATATTCAAGTTTAGGTATTATCTCTCATACTTGTCATAATATTGAGTTTCTAGGATTTGCAAGAAGTCTTATTAATTCAATACATCACAAGAAACCCTACAATGAATTAATCTCATCAGTGTGTGCATGGCTATAGTAAGGTTATTCACACAGATGGAAACCCCAGTTTCCATTCAACACAAATCATTCATTAGTTATAATTATACATTGATTTGTTGGCTCATTTGAGTCAATACCCCAATAGTGACCCTAGACATGGAATACATTCATTTTAAAACCTTCATATTGGTCCTTATCTTCTTGTCATATATAGTTCTAACAAAGATCTAAAAATATAATTGATAACTTATTCTTATTTATTTCTTACATGATTCTATACTTGTCGACTCAATTTTAAGCACAATATTCATTAGGCTGATTTTGGGAAATATATGTGTAAAACAACATAGTTATCTATCCATAAGATTTTTCATTGATCTTAAATTAATATATTAGGATCGACATAAATACAAATAAGTCTGAAAGGATCTAACTCACTAGCATTTAGTTCCCCAAAATCTCCCAATTGATTACCCAAATGCCTATAAATAGTAGCATTGATATTGTTCATTTTAGTTAGTTAGAGTTAGGATTTCAACATGAATACAGAGCTTAATAGGGAGATAAACACTCACCTCAGGTGTCAAGAACCTCAAGAATGTCCCATATGATCTGAATTTCTAAAAATCCAACAAACTCACATATATTGAATCCACTTCTTGCTCTTCTCAACTCGGAAACCCTAAAAATAGAGAATAGGATAGAACAAAGAGAAAAGATATTGAGTTTGATCTCCTTTTGATCCAAATCAAAGGAGGAATGGAATTTAGACATAAAACAAAATATGAGTGAAGAGTTCAAACTCATCACCTTTATTTGTACAATTTTTTATCTTTAATTAACAATAAATTGTTGACTATTGGATAGTTTTAGAATAAATTACCTTAGTTTATCTCTTTTTTCTTAAATTAGAGTTTTTACTTGATTTACATGGGTTTTGTCAGAATATATTCACATTACTTAAAAGGTCCAAAAAGAACCAGAATCATAGGCTTCATATTCCAATTTCAGCCTCCCAAGACTTGAACCATTCGACTCAACCAGCGAGCCAATCGATTCATTGGCTTAGGGCACCCCACTCTAGAATTCTAATCAGTTGTTTCATGGTGTGCATCCACCAACTCAACCTTCCAAGTTAGTGTATGAGTTGAGCAGTTCATTCAACAAACTAGTCGACTCAGAAGCCTAAAGTAGGCATTTCAAGTTCAAATAGCCGACCCATTTCACTAATGACCACGTCTTGGTCAAACGACACATCCACCCCTTCTCAAGAGTTTTGACCCGCTTCCCTTGACCCACAAGAAGCCCATTTCAACATCTATCAACCTGAATTCTTCCCATACTTAGGTTTTTTGCCCCTCCTTTCTCCCTATAAATGGAGGGAGGGATCTAAAGAAAAGGGCATCCCTTGTTATCTAGTTTTTGTTTATGCTCTTTACATTATATCTGAGTAGTTTACCTTATGGGGCATGGGGACTAGCCCCATCGCATGTATTTATTTGATGTAATCGACTCGTTGTTTCAATAAAAGAATGATTTCCTTCCATTTCTACTTTAATCATTGGATGAATTGAGATATTTTTGTGGGGTGATATGATCGTGGATCCCCACAAGAATGAACCCATAATACCCAATTGTTATCTTTTTATCTTTTGATCTCATTTTTGTTTTTCTGATAGAATGATTATATTATTTTGGTGGTGATGAGATCTTGGGCCCTTACAAGAATGAACCCATGATCTTTTGACATGATCAGCTAATTTAAATCGTGATCTATTCTACCCTCTTGATTTGTTTGTTATAACTCATGATGACGCGGTCACCTTATCCATGGCTCGAAATCTAGATAGGAATCACATATATCTCAATGAGATCTCAAACAATTATATGTTGGATGGTTGGAAGAGGATCCACAAATGTTAGGATCAACAGGTTTGTGGAAAGTCCATACCTTGTGAGATTTTTCCCAAATGACATGAATCCACATGGTTCTAATTATTGAGATTCTAGAGTAGATTTGTTGAGTAAAAACATGACTATTAGCGGTGATCACTCGACACCCAATTCCTATTATCGTTTGATCTTTATTAGTTTATTGTTGTGCTTTTGTTCTGTCCTTAGCATTAATCAAACTTTCAACAACCATAATTTCTTTTCTTGTTTTAGCGATCGATTTTGGATTTCAACCATTTTCTTTCCACCATCCTTGGATCAATACCTTACTATACTAAAGTTGATTTGGTGCTTGCATCATGTTGACAACCTAGTTAGAAGGTTAAACCCTAGGACTTTTCCTAGCGATTGGTGTCAAACGATACACATCCATTTGGCTGCGTTGCAGGGGATGGCACACGTTGTTTTTCGAAATTGATTTCTTAGTCAAGATTCTTCTTCTTTTCATAATTTTAGTTTATTTTCATAATTTTTAGTTGTTCCGTTATTTTAATCTTGTTTCATAATTTCTTAGCTTGTTTATAATCTTTAGACTTGTTTGATAATTTTGTTTTCTTTCTAGTTCATTTTATTTTGTAACTTTTTGTTTCATAACTTTTTATGTTAAAAACTCTTTCTTTAGCTCACTTCCATAATTTTTGGTTTTGTTTCCTTCTTAGATTTAAAAAAAATCCTACCGAGACCCATTCTGGTAGTATATTTCCTCCTTCTATCGAGTTTCTATTCCAACAATCCCACTTACTTTAGTTTCTTTTCATAATTTTAGTTATATTTTTAAATTGTTCCTTATCAGTATTTGTAGAAACTATTGCTTCACTTCTTTTCTTATAACCCTTTTCCTTAGACATCTAGCGGTGTATCCAAGGCTCCCGAGGCATTGCCAACACCCCTTTCCCCTATGATCCTGAGATTGATAGGATCTTGCACCATATAAATCAATCTCACTGATCCAAGATGGATCAAGAGGAAAAGATCCAAAGGCGGATAGAGAAAACTCTAGACAAAAAGAGAGCGGCTACAGAAGATCAAGTTGTCCCTCAACAAGAAGTTGAGCAATAGAAACAACTAAAGCACTTTTCAGTTGCTAGGAGTACCGACCAACACCTCTTTGCTCCTTCTGAAATCACTTCTCTACAATTCAAGATCTATACGCAATGGATCAATCTCCTCCAAAGCAACCCATTTGCAGGAAGAATAGGAGAAAATAGTCAAGATCAACTCTGACGATTCCTTGACTTATGCACCTTTTATAAGATATCATTCATTATTGATGACTCCTTCAGACTTTGATTGTACAAATACTCTCTGACTGAACAATCTAGGAGTTGGTATAATTATCTAGAAGGAAATCCCATCACCACATGAAAATCTCTCCAAGAAAAATTTCTTGAAAAATACCAACCCCATCCCTAACTTATACCATCAGAGGAAAAATCACCAGATTCACCACAGTTCATGGTGAAACCTTGAGAGAAGCCTGGGAGTGATTCAAGGAACTCCTCTGTCTTTGTCCACACCAAAATATACCCAAGGATCAATTGAATGAGATTTTCTATTGAGGTGTATACGATAAAACCAAAGACTTTCTAGACACATCCTTTTGGGAGACTTTATGTTCCAAAATAACTAAAATGCTTGGGAAGTTGTCTAGAGAAGTGTTGAAACACATGTTAGGTCTATAAGAGGAGGAGTCCTCAAGATAGCAAAAGCTGAAGATAACTCTAAGCTAAAGTACATTGCGGAGAGTCATAAAAAGATCACCTTGAAACAAGACTAGTTGGAATCCTTTTTCAAAGCATATGAAAGAGGACTACCTCAACAAAAATTTATGGATGTGAATGCTATTTACAACATCCCTAATCAAGCCACAAAATCCACAGGCTAGAACCCACCCTGTTCATCAATATAATAGTAAAACAAACCACATAATAGGGAGCCAACAATTCTAGAATCTCCATCAAGCCCCCTCCTTATGATAATGAAAGGATTTCTACCATATAAAGAAGCATTCAGGCTATGATGGACAATCAATAGACGATGCGCGACAACCAGAAAACAATGTTTGACAACCAACAAGCTCAACAGAGATCACTCGACTCCCAATTGGCACTATTGACCGCATCTCTATGTCCTCCTGTAGGAGCTCTCGTTGGGCAACCCGAACCAAACCCCAAGTGCCTCAAGGTTGTAACTACTTGATCTGGCCTTACCACTCTAGAAAGGGTAAGTCCTCTCCCATAATTTTTGAGAAAGGGGGTGGTAATGAAGTAGTTTCCCTAGATCAACTAGTGTCATCCACCTCGCAAGATGACATTCCTATTTATAATCCACACATACCCTTTTCTAGACGGCTAAAGAAGACCTAGTTGGACTCTAGGTTCAACAAGTTTCTAGAAACTATGAGAAAGCTATGTGTCAATATTCCAATCTTAGATGCCATGATAGAAATATGCGAGTGGACAAAATTCTTCAAGGATCTATTAAACCACAAGTACATCACTAAAGACTCTGAAATGGTGACACTGGAAAGAACCACATCGGACATCTTCCAAAACACAAAGTCACATGATCCTTTGGGATCAAATGCACTATCAGTGATTCTACCAGCCAATCGGGGTTGATCGATCTCAGAATAAGCATCTATATTATTCCCTTGAGCATGTGTAGGGGACTCAGTCTCACCAATGCATGACCCACCCATATTAGAATTCAAGTGGAAGACTCTTCTATCACCAAACCACTTGGCATTATTGATGATGTGCTAGTAAAGGTTGGAAAATTCTACATACCATGTGACTTTTTGGTTCTAGATATATAGGAAGACCGTCGTTAGCCTCTTATCTTTGGTAGACCTTTCCTTGCCACTTCCAGGGCATTGATCGACGTTGAGGAAAGACTTCTCACCTTATGAGTGGAAACTGAATTTATCATTTTCTAAGGCTATGGAGATAGCATGAAGTACACTAGAGAAGAAGAAGTCTACTTCATCGACTGCATCAATAATATGTAGCAATGCTTCCTTGACTTCAAGACCCCACTAATGACCGAATCTCAAATTTATCTGGAGGTCAATTAATCTACAAAATAGATCAAATTTGTACCATCCATTCCCCTGATGGTGAAAGTACCTCTCTCTCCTGTCCCCACTCTTGTAATACCCAATATCACTGCTCGACAGATACCCCTCCCACCACCTCTACCCTTCCATCTTTCCACACTTCAATCTACCCCCATTTTTCTTCCCCCTCCCCTCTCGAATCACCATTCTATGACATGCACCAAGTTCCTTGGAACTAAGACAAGTTGCTAAAGGTCAATGATGAAGTCTCCATTTATCATTCTTTTGATCCACTCCCCATTGACACTAGTGACCGGTATAGTGGGATGACCATGCATCCTCACTTAATTCCAAACTCTACACCTTCTACTGATTATCTTTATGCATATGAGATTCCCCATAACTATTCCTTATCACATATCTAACGATGGGAACCTATCTATTCTAATCCCAATTATCATCCTTGGTACAAAGATGTGTGCCAAGTCATTCAAGACACGTTCCAAGGAGCTCAGGTAATGATGGTACAGTGGCTGCAAGGGAACCACTCAAGTTCATATAGCACTACGAATATTGCTCTCCCTTGGGGGATACCACTATCATTGGGCCTTCAACGTTAAATAGGGTGCTTGTTGGGAGGCAACCCAGTGATTTTATTCCCTCCACTTCAGATTTAAGTTTTTCTCAGGATGAGAAATTTTTTAGTTCTGGTGGAGGTGGTGGTATGCACTCATTCCACCCACTCTATCTTAAATTTCTTACAATATCCATTATGTTATGTAGTTTAGCTTTAAATTTTTCGAGAAAAAATCTTTAGTTTTGGCCCTACCCTAGTCGGCCATGATGATATGTATGTTTATCAATTTACCCCCTTTAATGATGTAACTTCTTTAGTAACAAAGTTTATAAACCTGCCATTGATAGAAATTATCATGTCAAGTAGGATCTTAATTAACACCATTCCTTAGAAAATATGGTAAGCGGAAGAGGACTGGTAGGATTAAAAAACAATGCTTCCTTATCTAGATTAACTTAAAAAATTTCTTGATTTTGAATCACTCAAATTTAATTGACCCAATATATGTACTCCCAATGCTCTTAAATTCAGAAAATCGAGTTGCACAAAGAACAATATGTTTTCTACACTTCTTCCATAACCTTCTTATCTCTCCATCTATACAAGAAAAATAAAAACAAAAAGCCAATGTGTGAAACTCCAAGTTTGGGGTGGCACACCTCCTCCTTCCCCCTCTTTTGCTTCTTCCATATCCCTCCTTAATTTTAATAGGGGCATACCATCAAGAAAAGATTCCAAAATAATACACCAAAACATGCGGTCAATGTAACTACAAATAAACAAATAAAATATCTCAAGTCGATTAGAGGAGAGACTGCATCCTTCCATCCTCCTGCACTCCACTTTTATGCCCAAGGGAATCTACATAACCCCATAAAACCCTCGATCCATGCTCTTTACAATGACTTATAAGAATATGCGGAACTACCAAATGCAAAAAAAAATGAAATATGACTTATTACAAGACTTGAAATGGAACCAAGTAGTGAAATAATCTTGAAGTAGGGGATATGAAAATTATTTTTCATGAATCTAGGAAGTTAAGGTTGCTTGGCCATAAAGGGCGGAAGGACTTAAGTGGTTTTATGCTAGTGAGGATGACATGCCAATAGTATTATGTGGAAGTGTTTTAAATTCAATGTTGCTTGAGGACAAGAACAACTTTAAGTTTGAGGCATTTTTATGAGTGCAAACTCATCACCTTTATTTGTACATTTTTATTATCTTTAATTGCCAATAAAAAGTTATCTATTGGATAGTTTTAGCATAAATTATCTTATTTTATCTCTTCTTGCTAAAATTGGAGTTTTTACTTGATTTACATTGGTTTTGAAGGAAAATATTGACATTAATTCAAAGGACCAAAAAGACCCGAGAATCAGACGCTTCATATCCCAATTCTAGCCTCCCAGTCGACTGTTTCATCTTCCCAAATGATCAACTCTGAAGAATCATCTTCCCAGGACTAGAATTGATCGACTCAACTAGTGAGTCGATCTATTCATTATCTTAGGGTGCCCCACTCCAGTTCCCTAATCGGTCATTTCATGGTGCCAATCCACCAACTAAACCTCCCAAGTAGTGTCTGAACTGAGCAGTTCATTCAGTGAGCCACTCGGCTCAGAAGCATGTAGCATATGTTTCAAGTTGAGAATAGCATACTCAATTCATTAATGACCAAGATTTGGTCAAACGGTACCGCCATCCCTTCTCTAGGGTTTTAACCCCCTTCCCTTGACTCACGCCCACATAAATTTGAATCGAGTGGCTCAGATAGTGAAACAATCAGTTCATCATCTGTGACCAGCACATTACAGCAGCTGCCAGCTACAATTCTTCCCATCCTTAGGATTTTTGCCCCCTCTTTCTCCCTATAAAAGGAGGGGGACTCCAAAGCAAAGGGAATCCCTTTTTATCTAGTTTTTGCTTTTGTTCTTTACATCATGTCTGAGTAGTTTCCCTTTTGGGGAATGGGGACTAGTCCCTAGCCTATATTTATTCAATGTAATCTACTCCTTATTTCAATAAAAGAATGGTTTCCTTCCATTTCTACTTTGATCAATGGATGAATTTGATATATTTTTGTGGGGGGATATGATCGTGGATCCCCACAAGAATGAACCCATAACCCCTTAATTGTGATTTTTATTGATCTTGTACTTATTTTTCTAATAGAATTATTATTCTTTTGGGGTGTTGAGATCTTGAGCCCTTACAAGAATGAATCCATGATATATTTACATGATTACCTGATTTAGATAATGATCTATTCTACCTATTTGACTTGTTTGTTACAACTCTTGGTGACACGATCACCTGATCCATGGGTTCTAACGTCAGATAGGAATAACATACATCTCGATGAGATCTTAGACAATTATATATTGGAAGGTTGGAGGAGGACACACAAATGGCAGAATCAACGGGTTTGTCAGAAGTCTGAACCTTGTGAGATTCATCTGAAAGGACATGAATCCACATGGTCCTAAGTTGATTATTGAGATTTTGGAGTTGATTTGTTGAGTAAAAACATGGATATTGGTGGTGATCCCTAGGAACCCCAGTTCCTTTTATCATTTGATTTTGATTAGTTTATTGTTGTACTTTTATTTTGTCCATAGAATCAATCAAACTTTCAACAACCAGAATTTCCTTTCTTGTTTTAGCGATCGATTTTTTTTATTTCAATCATTTTCTTTCCGCCATCCTTTGGATCGATACCTTACTATACTAAAGTTGATTTGGTGCTTGCATCAAGTTGACAACCTGGTCAGAAGTTTAAACTCTAGGACTTTTCCTAGTGATTGTTCTAAAATGGCACACATCAATAAACCATGAAAATATATCTAAAGAAGGTAAGCTTACTTGCTTTCATCACACCTCAGACGATAAAACCCTAGATCACCTTCTCCACCTCTTTCTCCTTCCAAACCCTGATTCACCACCTCTCTCTAGTTTTTTTTTCTCTGGAATGAATCACAAAATATAGGATACACTACAGTGCTATGTTATGCATATAGAACAATCAAGGGATTGTTACATTTAACAAATAAGTCCCACATTTACTTTTTGTTTTATTTCAGAAGAAGTTTATGTCATAAAATATTTACTGAAAACATTATCCCAATCAGTTCAATATCCTCCAAAAATTGCGAAAAGCTATAATGTTGTCTGAGATAAACTTTCAGAGCTCTGGTAAAACTTTCAGATCATTTCAAATTATTAATAAATAAAAAAATCAAGCACTATACTAGTATATTGTAGTATGCAACATGGTTGGTCCAGTGGGAATTCAGTCAAGAAATAGATTCAAACAAGATAAAAAGTTTTTGGAAATCTACACAAACATGTATACTTGAGTTATTGAAATCATATAAAAATTAAAATAAACCCAATTTACCTATAAAATACTAAAAATTATAGACTAAAACACTAGCTTTATCAAGTTCTATGTTTGTGTACATTCAAATTCAAATACTTCACTAACTAGGTTTTTCTCTTGCGAACCCTAATTATTTGAAAAATGTATATTTTGAAGTGTACAATGAAGTTTAGAACAACATAAAAAACTATCTTCATTAATCAAGATAAAATCAGGATCAATCAAGTCAAGTATGTAATCATCCAAGTTACCCCTAATTAGATGGCTAATTTGGAAATGGGTCATTACAAATTCTCCCTCACCCCTTTTACAATTTCATCTTGAAATCCAAGAAAAGCTGGAAATATAAACTTGCATATCTCTCTCTATGCCTTCTCAGTATGAATTTTAGATTATCTTTCTTCCTTATTAAATCATTTTCTTACTTTTCAGATCTTTTACATTAAATTTTTTAATGTATTGGTATTAAATGCATACGCTATCTTCTTTCATCATCATATACCTAATTGAATATTGTAGATAATTGTTTCACTAATCTTATTAATACATCATTTGAAAGACATGATTCACATCACATTTCATATTCTTTTAAAATTTTATTATGTGTCTCATGTATCAAGATTATAATTTATTTTATATTATTATCCACATCCATGAATATTCTTCATTGAAAAGATTGTCTACAATGCACATCATTCTTAGTGCTCAACTTTTTCTTACAATTTTAGATTCACACTTAAATCCAAATTCATTAGGTATTAATTATATAGTCCTTTCTCTTTCTCCATTTTATCCTTTATGTTACCATCATGCATTTTGTTATACTTCAAAACTAGTCTTCACCTAGATGATTAGTTAGGGCATCTAGAAGAAGTACATCTGACATATTGATACTAAATTATCCCTATGTTCAACTACTTGACCAAAGTAGCCAAATATTATCTTCAGTCAGTATGCATATCAATTTGTCTATGTTCAACATCCAAATTATCATTTTTCCATGTACTCATCGTCCCTACAGAATCAACCTCGACTCTAATACCACATTGTTGGGAACTTACTTTTGATTAGAAGAAATGCAAACCACCAGAGAGAAACCTTAAATCTAAATCTAGATTACGAAACAAAATCATCAATTTTAACAGACATGATTAATATAGTTTCCAGAAATACAAGAATTTATTTACTTTCCTTCATGGAACCAGAGAAACAAATTCCACATCAGATCAACCAAATGCTCAACTATCATATATATTGTTCAAAAATATGAATGCCATATTAGGTGTTATTACTCATATGCATTTCAATTTACATTAGCTCAATGTACATGAAAGAAACAACTCAGAAGACTACCCATCCCAGGAAAGAGAGAGTACATGGACATTCTAATCTACATTATTCTATTTACATATTCTTTGCATTACCTCTCCAATAGATAGTATTATATTGAAAAATATTTGAAACAACCTTATGAGACTTATATAGATCACCACTGAGTGGATACCTCCCACTCAAGCTAAGTACATGCATCAACATCCCATAAATATACTAAATTTAAAAGAAAATTACATATATTGGAAGATCTAACAAAAAAACTCTAGCATTCAGTTAAAACTAGTTCATCTCATCAATCTAATCAATCAGTGAGGTATTCATTTAGTCCAATCCCAACTTTGAAAACATCTTTAAGGGAAAATCTATAAACAAGTTAGCAAATGCTTCATACTTTAGAATGATAATCCTTTAGTATGAGTAATAATTTATGATACAAAAGTTTAGAATCAACATATAAAAATACATCATCCTTACGACACCCCTACCATCTGAATTAGGAACACATCCTATAGTCCCAAAGTTGAAGTTCCATAAGACATGTCTAGAAATCAAGACTATTATAAGGACACATAAATAAAAATCATAAACATAGTGGATGTTATGTTCCATCATCAACTAGTCATTAGAATTTAAGATCAGATTCCATACTAGATAGATAAGAACAAGGAAACACATATATTTTAAAAGTGACTAACTTCCACAAATAGAAACACATTTAACAATAGTAGATTTACCAAATAGTAATAATAGGAACGTAACAAACACTCAACTCATGTTCTACACTATTTGTAATATTTTATTCATTTGCCTAAAACCCTTTTTCTTGTACCTCACCAAGTAGATGTCGTCATGCCTAATTCTCATGTCAACGAATCACCATCACTATCTTAAGATTTGGTTGGTCACCCTAAGATACCGAAAATAGACCTTGTCCAACATATGGTTGGCTAAAGAGGCTCAAGTCCTCCTCTTGAGTATGCTAGATAGGAACAAACATAACATAATATCACATATCAACATATTTCATATAAATACCACATATAAGCATATTTATCATTTTTTACTATTTTCATTTCATAAGAGTCTATTGCTCATGGACATAGACTTTCACATTAGATGATTTAGCATCAGAATCACACTACATGAGTCATCCCTATATCCTGGTGGTCTATCCTTCAAGAATTAGATCCACACTTTGTAAATCCTTCTCATGATAATTTTATTACTACAAAGAGATCTGTTTCATTTTCCCAATTTGGCACTCATAGAAACTCACGGTATTTAGGACACCTTACTAGATGTATCATCATTTTGCTTCATATTTATCCTAGTTATCATCTTTAAGAAAAATAAAATCATCATTTATGATATGTTTATATTCTTATGCAATTAGAATGATGTGAATTAGAGTAGGATTATCAAGATAGACAATGACTAAATCGAGAAGCAAAACAATTTATAAATTTGTAGAACATATGGCTTTTTCCATTTCCACATCATATCATAACAGTCATCATCAGTGGCCTTTCATCCCAATACATAATCACATTATCCTGCATTTATGCTAAATAATGTTTTTCAAAAGTAATGAATGCAAGATTATTCCGTCTCACCATATTTCTTACTAGTTCATTCTATATCATAGTTATCATCAATATCAGAGGGACATTAGAACTAGCAAAAATATAAGCATATAGACATCTTGTGTCATTCATCATACTCATAATAGGTTTATCATACAACATATACTTATTTCATTCAATGGATATATTAAATTTCAAAGCATAACATGCATGGCACTTCATTCTCCTCTTTTACTATTTAGAATTCTTCAATTAACTTAATATTTAGCATATATATGATACCATCTGAAATCCATTATACTATACTATTCTTAGAGTATAAGTATTCTAGAAAAAAATCCAAGAAATTTTTCTTATGAATCAAGTCACATCCTTGAACTTTAGCTTGTAACTGATTAAACTATAATTATGTACATTCCTTAATCCTTTGTTTCAAAAAATATATTCATTAATATCACATAGCTCATCATATTAAGGTTACCGTTGGTATTTTAGATCCACCAAGATAACTACTCTATTGTCTCCTTGCTTTAGGTCTATTACTCTAAACTTTCTTCATTTCATGGTCAATACATCATTAGAATCATTGATCCTTAACTCACTAAATGTGCAATACTTCTTTCTCATTGACATTTGTCAAAGCCCAGCTATGGTGCATTTTTTCAATTTAGGTCAACCCAAAAGTAATTAAGATAAATAGATTATAGACTTTATCACACTTATTTAGCACAATTCATTCATAATTATCATTTTTCCATTTCCTTATTATACTTGTTTAGTTAAATTCATTCATAACTTATCATGATTAGAACGGAATAGGGTTACTTCTTATTACCTCTTAATCACTAGTCATCTTCTCAATTCATAATCATGTGACATGTGTAAAAGAACTGCATTCTTGTGAGGCTTACTCATTATTATATAATTTATGTTAGAATAAATGCATTATGCATAGATCATAACCAGAATTATCACCTTTAATTGAAGTAATAACACTTACAATTGCGAATTTCTTAACATTTAAAAGAATATATACAAATCAGGTATAGTCTCTCATACTCATCTTATTACTGAGTTTCTAGGGTTTTCAAGAAGTTGGATTAACTTAGTACATCATAAGAACCTTACTATTCATTAATGTCATCAATGTTTGCAGGGTTCCATTAAGTCTATTCACACAAATGGAAACTCTAGTTTCCATTCAACACACTCTATTCATAAATTATAAGTATACATCATTTCATTGTCTCATTTGAGTTATTCCCTCAACATTAAACCTAGACATGGAATACATCTATTTCCAAACCTACACATTTATGCTTATGTACATGCCATATATAATCCTAGAAAAGATCTATAAATATAGTTGAACATTCATTCTTATTAAGTTCGTACATGATTCTATACTTGTCAACTCAATTTCCAAGCATAACATTCATTAGGTCGATTTTAGGAAATATATATGTAAAACATCATAGTTCTCTATCCATAAGATTTTTCATAGATATTGAATAAATATATCAGGGATATATAAATATAAATCAGTAAGAAAGGATTTAAACCATTAGCACTTAATTCCCTAAAATCTCCCCAATTCATTACCCAAATTCATATAAATATTGGCAATGATTTTATTCATTTTAGTTGGATTGAATTAGGCATTCAAAATGATTATTTAGCTTAATAGGAAAATAAACACTTACCTCATGTGTCAAGCACCTCAAAAATATCCCATATGATCTGAATTTCTAGATATCCAACGAACTCTCGAAGATTTAATCCACTTCTTGCTCTTATCAACTTGGAAACCCTAGAAATTAAAAATAGGATAGAACAAAAGAGAAAAGATGTTGATTTGATCTCCTTCTTATCTAAATTAGAGGAGGGAAGGAATTTAGACATGAAAGAGAATATTAACAATGAAAACCTATCTAAAGAAGGTAAACTTACTTACTTTCATCACTCCTAAGACGATAAAACCCTAGACTACCTTCTTAACTTCTTATACATCCAACTTATAGTTCTCCCCCTCTCTCTAGGATTTTATTTCTCTAGAATGAATCATGAAATATACGATCTACTAGGGTGATAGGTTACCTATATAGAGAAGTTAAGGTTCTTGGATATTTGCAAATAAGTCCCATATTAACTTTTTCTTTTAATTCAACAACATTTGCTCTCATAATAATGTTTACTGAAAGTGTTATTTGAATCCGTAAAATCTCCTTTAAAAGTTATGAAAAATTATATGTTGTCTGAGATAAATTTTTAGAGCCAAGTTAAAACTTTTGGTCTTTTACATTAACCAATAAATAATAAAATGAAACACTACACTTCTATAGTAAAGTATGCAACATGGTTAGTCAAATTGGAATTCGATCGAGAAACATATTCAAACAAGATAAAAAAATTTCTAGACATCTACAGAAACATATATATTTAAGTTAACTAAATCATATCTGAACTTCTAATAAATACAAGTTATCTATACAATACTTAAAATAATTTACTACACCACTATGTTTATCATATTTTGTGTTCATGCACTTTCAAAATCCTAATTTTCCATTGACTAGGATTTTCACTTGCGAAACCTAATTATTCAAATCAAAGCTTGTTCTAAAGTGCACTACAACATCCCAGGATTTGAGGCCTCAGATAAAATTATCTTAAACGGATCGATGCGACTAACCATATAAACAAGGTGCACCTCCTTTTTAGGGAGCCCATCATTAAAGAACTATGTGGTTAACCATGCTCTGCCTAGAGTAGTACTAGGATGGGTGACCAGTTGGGAAGTTTATCTTGGTTTGCATGTGAGTGAGGAAAAAGTGTGTAGTTAAGCCTAGTAGTGGTATATGGGGCCAGTTGTCATTCCTAAAACTCTACTAAAGCCTTGGGCAGTGGGCCTCGGTGTTACAAATGGTGTTAGAGCCATAATCCCTCTGGTAGGTGGGGCCCACATGGGCATGTGACATGCCAGTCTTAAGCTGTGTGGTCCAGACAAGTTGGAAAGGGCTTTCCATGGTGATGTAGCCACCCTTGTGTTGGCTCATGATTGGGAGCTGGGTGTCCATGGGCCATTTCAAGTCTTCTCTAAAATGGGGTAATATTATGATGTGAAATAGTTGATCCCTAATGAGGACATAAAGAGTCTAAGTGGGGGAGATTGTAACATTCCAAGATTTGTGGCCTCAGTTAAAATGATCTTAAAAGGAGTGACTGGAATACCCATATTACCAAGGTGCACCTCCTTTTAAGGGATCCCATCACTAAAGAACTTTGTGGTGAAGCATTCTATACCTAGAGTAGTACTAGAGTGGGTGACCAGTCGAGAAGTTTATGCTAGCTTGCGAGTGAGTGAGGACAAACTGCACAGTTAAGGCTAGTGGTGGTATGTAGGGTCAGTCGTAATTCCTGAAACTCTACTAGAGCCTTGGGAAGTGGCCCTGAGCATTACATGTCACATACCATTTTTACCCCAATCCCAATCCTACTACCTAGACAATAGAAAAAGGATTGAAGCGCCCATCCCAGAGTGGCCCGATAGGATCTAACACATTGGCATATACAATAAGAAATAATAACTCAAAAACTGGATAATTAAATAACAAACTAACCCAAAAATGGAGATTTTGTAGATCAATATTTGTCATCAGAGTATATGAGTGCGGAAGTGATATACTCAAGATTCTAATGTTTTGCCTAAAATCAAGAAAATTAAGACACAAAGTCAATGCAATTGCATGGTACACTATATAAAAATAAGTAAAATGGTTTATATCAAAATTAGTGTACTTGGTAGGGATTATATTTCAAAGGTATAACAAGAAATTTGCAAAAACCAACATTTATTTGACACGATGTTTATTTCAAAGCAATTCACTTTTTATTACGAGTTCCCATTATGTTGTAATTCGAGAAGCATGCTTATATAATTTTGTGTGACTTTATCACCCCAACACAATGGGGGAAATCACTGGGCTCCTTCTCTCCGTATGAGGTAGGAGGCCAATGTACAAGTCCCATCTCTCAATGAGGGGGGTTGCTTGCACCCAATATCAACATTATCAACATCATCATCATTATCAATATACGAAAAGTCATAACGGACATTTAATTTATGTTTTTATATATTTCAAAATATAATATAGGAAAAATGAAAGACTAATCATAGGGAACAATAGCTCATCCAAGTAAGTACCCAAGTATACGATCAAGAGATACATAAAAGTATCTTCAATACAATCAAGGAGGAGTTATATAATAGTGTACCTTTCATCGAAGATTTCGAGTGTAGATCTACAAGAGTAGAAGATCAGGGTCTCAAGTAGTTCCTAGATCAATCAAGATACAGATCGAGGGTCAAGATCATATTATACACCAATACCAAGTACACCATATTATGGTTTTCCATTCCTATTCATCCCTAAGGTAGATCATTCATTTATAGTCAACGTTATATCAAGATTTCAATATTTACTCAAGTGTCAAGCATATTTGAGGATGGATGATCTACCTAGGTATTTTAGGAATATATTTGCTAACCCTAATTATTATCATCAATATTTGAGTCATCAATCAAGTTTCTAGATCATCATGATAGGTATGTGCTTAAATATCATATTAGGGTTGCATGATGAATCAGGGATTAGATTAAGGTCAGATAGTTACAAATATCAAGAAGAATGTCTAATTTATACTCAAGAAGGCTATTCAAAGCTACTTGTACCAAAATAGAGAATATGGATATGAAATAGGTTTTGAAACCATTTTTATTAGATTAGGCTAATTTTTCTGATGAAAATAGACTATAATTTAGATATATTTGGAGCTATGATGCAATTTCTATGATTTAATGAAGATCTGAGTTTTTAAATAATCATTTGTTAGAGATGAGAAAAATACCTTAATTTGTGAAAAAGTAGATGATTGTCGGATGTCTATTGGATGGACTAGTTCATTCCATGAGGCTTGCTGGTCCAGAGTCCAGTTCAAGCCTTTGATTGGCTGGTTCAGACTTGATTGACTAGTTTATTTGTGGTTCAAGAGGATCGATTGGGCCAGTTGGTTTTTCCTCCTTGGACTACCGGTCCAAGACCTTTTCTCTCCCGCTCTAGTCCTTATGTGCGAGCATGCATGTATGACTGAGCAAGCTTGCCAGTGCTAGGGCCAAAGGGAGCAGGAGGCTCTTATGGCGACAACGAGGATGCCGGTTGGGGTCATCGGGGTCCCGTGAAGGTGATGGGGCCCTTAATTGCTGGAAAGAAGAAGCAAAAGCAAAACACACAATCCTAGCCAGTGGCGGCACTATAATGGTAGGAGAAAGACAAACGAGAGAAATGGGGGATAATGGAGCTTCTGGAGGGTGCGATGATAAGGCAAGGTTGTAGGAGTACTTGTTGCGAACCTCGGGGAGGCCTTTTATAGCGTTAGAACTAGGGTTTGCACTGGGTAGGACCTGGGTCGAGGGTCGAGGCCGCTAGAGTGAGAGAAGGAGGTGAGGATCTTGTTTTGGCAGCTGAAGAGGGCAATAAAGGTGGTCAAAGCTGGGCTCATTGAGTTTGAATTCACAAGACGAGCGTTCCCTCATGAATAGATATTCAAATCGGGGTCAAGAATGGCATGTTCCTCATTTTGGTCATATTAACACCTCCTCACAATCAGCAAGAGGTTGAAGATGACACAACAATCATCAGATCTGGCCTGGATCCATGACAGGAAGATCCAAGGGCCAAAACACACCCCTGGTGCCTTGCCCTGGATAGCTGATGTGGAAAAGTCAATTAAAAAGGCAAATCAATGGATTTTTAGCATAAAACTTCAAGAAATCATAGTAAATAGTAGGAATGTCCAAATGAGATGAAATTTGGACCATAGCTTGAAAAAATCATGTAGAACATTTAGAAAAAGTTGAGAATCAAAGTATGAAGATTGATTGACCTATTTGTTAATTTGTACAAAGTGATGAATAAATCCAATTTGTGGTGTTATAATGTGTACAAAGTTCACATTGATCACCATATTTCGTATTCGAGTCTCAACATTGATTTAGGAGCCAAGAAAAATGATTTGGGACCATTAGTTATAATGAGGTCAAAAGAGTAACTACTTCATACTTATGTAAAATTCCACTTTGTCACGTTACATGTACAATGAAGTCAAAAACATCATAACAAACTATCATCATTAGTCTAGATGAAATTAGGATCAATCAAAACAAGTATGTAATCATCTAGGTAAACATGAATCATATGGATAAGTTGCAAATTGGTCATTACAATCTTATTCTGATAAGGGATCATTCATTTTTCTATTTTTGGTGTTGTTCAGGCTTTAAGGCTTGCCATGCTACTATTTTGTTGAAAAGGAGATGGTGGGTGTAGTTGGAAAGTCTTGGTTGGACATTGTTGTAAGCTAATGCTCTTAAGGGAGTCTTTAGTATTGAAAAGAATAGAATTCATAAAATTTCATTATTTTTGGGGGTGTAGCTAGGGTGGAGAATCATCTATGTGTTTGATGCCTCTTTCTTCAAACTGAATAGAATAGTTCACAATCTTCAATTGGAGGAGCTTAATTCTTCAAAACCAAGTAGGGCGTAGGATGTGGGGGGGTTCAATAGAATATCAGATATTAACAACTCATTGAGAGTCAAACACTTGTACGAGTTCTTGTCTTCAACTAATTTCACTCCTTCTAAGATAAGTTCCTATCATGGGTATCTCCCCATGTCACTCTCTTATGAACTAAGTGATTTACACATCCCGAGCTTGGATTCAGTGCATAGTTCTAGCATAGGAGGTACTTATTTAAGATTCAAAGTAGGTATGGAAACCTTGGATAGGTTCTTATATTGACCATAAGGTTACCCTATATTTTATTCATGTCTATGTAGGATCTCATTAATAAGTTGTTACCATTTCACTCACCTAACCAATTATGATGGAGTTCCTATATTTGCCTCAATGGAAGGTATGTGTGAGGCATGAAGAAAGAATTGTAGCTTTCATCTTGTTCTACAAAAGATAAATGGCCTAGGATTACCTCCTAAATTTATACATATGATAATTTGTTTTATTTCCCTTTGCACTCACATCCATGTAGATGAATTACTGCAATAAATCTAAACTAGATTGTCAACTAGTAATTGGATTTTGAGATATTGGGCACAATCAACAATAATGTGTACTACATCCATGATTGTTGACATTGTTACTTAGTTTGTGAGGATTTCTTTTAAGGATCTCACCTCAAAATTGCTTCTTTATTTGTGAGGATTTCCTTTACGGAGCCCATCTTACTCTAGATAAAGTTGACTATATCTTCTAGGTGGTATACGATGGTGACACAAGTGCTAGTTTAATGTATATTAGTTATATGAATGTAACAATATGCATTGGGATAGTAACATCCGGTTGCAAGTTGGAGGATATATGTTTTTCACAAATATAAAAAATGTTGTACCATTTGTAAAACACAGTGGAGAAACCCTAATGTGAGAAAAGATCCACTGAGACTTCTTATGTGAATGTGATAGCTATTTAGTCTCTAGAGTTGGGATTATTGGTATCATAACTTGTAGGGTATGTGTTTGAGTATTGCTGAGGAAAATCCATAGTAATGGTTTGGAGGTATTGGTGGTGTGGTCCTTTATCAGGAGGTGGCTCTTAAGGTTGTAAATTTTGTGTTGCATGTAGTAGTACTGGTGGTTGGGAAATGTTGTTGTCTTTTGAAAGGAATGTCTAGATATAACACCCTTTTCTTCTATTTGTGCATTATGCCACTCATGTCACAAGGTTGACCACCTCCTCTATCACTTGATAGAAGATTTTTATTCCCCGATGTGACATGACATTTTCATGATTTTGGCTTGACAATTTAGGTTGATGGTTTAGTACAAACCTCTCTTTGATATACTTTTTATTAGGTGTTCCTATTTTCATGATCTTATAGAAGGTGTTCAACCATCATAAGGTCAATGGGATGGGAGTGCAAAGTGGTTGGTTTTACCACCATGTCCAAAACCTATCTAATTTTTTTTATTGGAGTTCAAGTTAAGTATCTAATTCCCTTCATTAACCCATGAACTCAGTCAATGAACAATATGCCTTTTATTATTTTAGTATCATGGTCTTCCTTGGTAGGAACATGATCCAAGTTCCATCTACTTTGGAACAAAATTGTAACCCGAATCTTCAGATCTTAATACAAAGTCAATAATGTTTGGGAGATTTGTTTACATAAATGTAACTTGATTCTTATATTTGCATATATTCTTAGGGATACCTTTTTATATTAGGAAGTGATATCCCTATTTTATGAAATGTTTCCCAACTCTTATTATATAGGGACTATCCTTCAATTTCAATGTGTAGATCAAATGGATGGCCACTCCCCCATTTTTTTTCAAATTGATGCTCACAAATCAACTTCCATCACTCCTATTGTCCTCCTAACTTGACTCCTCCTAATGGCCAATTATCTAATGAATGCTATATATTACAACCAAGTGCATCCAATGGAGGTCCTTGATGCTTCAAGTGATGGTTTTATCCATGGTGTATCCAACAACTTGAATGTAGATTATAGTGGGGAGGTCACTTTACACCATGACCTTAAAATTTATCATATGTTACATGGGATTTTGATACAATTAAGATCACCTAAATTCATATTAATGTATCCTTGATGTATCCAAAAACTTGAATGTAGATTTATAATCAATTATCAAAATAATTATTTCAAGTATTTTTCAGACATTCTAGATTTCATTCATGATTTCTTCCAAAAATATCTTTGGGTTCCCAGTGAAATGTGGCTTAGTTTTTTGTTGTTGGTTGTATGTCAAGGGAAACTATACCTATTCTTATGAGTGGTTTTAGTGGGAAATAAATTCAGGTATATCCCATCATTGATGAAATATTGAGGGACATATATGGTTTCTATCAATAATTATCATTACAATATTCTATTCACACATTGTGACCTTCATATCAAATTAAGTTAACTTAATGAAATGAGGAAGTGTTATGAAAGTGATACTTGTGGATACTATCTCAAGTTGTTTTATCATTGAGTGTGCTTGTCTATTTGTTTAAACCAATCAACATGTAGCAAGAAGTAAGGAGTAAAAACTCCCAAGAGAAAGAAAAATATATCCATGCATTAGAAAAAGAGAATCTTCTATAATTCTATGCCGAGCTACAAATTTAGATGTCCTAAACTCATCAAAAGTGACTTGGTCCCTCATGAACCATATGTCATAAAGAATAATCAAACTTATAAGGCAGATATTCTTTCTATTATGCCTAGAATATAATTTGTACATCTTGGAGTACCAGGAAGATGATTGTGAGTTCTTGTCCATACTTCTACTATAAAATTACATTCCCAGATTAGATGGTCAGCATCCTCATTCTCATGATTGCAGGGGTTGCATTTTGACCCTAGACTGTAACCTCTAATCTTAAGGTATACTTTTATAATGAGCTTCATCTACAAGAATTACCATCAAAAAAATATGTGATGATTGGGAGCTTTTATCCTCCAACACCATTAAACCCACAATTGGGTTGAGTGATGAGCATGACTTAGGTTCCAGGCTCCCTTCAAGGTGGACTGGGTTAGATCCTCAAGGTAGCATGAGCATTTCCTATCCATCTTGACACTTGAGTAGATTTTCTCAAGATTCACCATCCCACTAACATCTGGAAACTCCAACTATCCTTCTTTAATGATCACATTGAAGTATCTGAGGCATCCAATCACGTCTTAAGCTTCTATTTGTTCCCAATAACCTGTTTCAAGAAATAACCATCGACCCAGGGGTCATTCCACCATATATAGTTTTACCATCACCTTTGTTGTATCTCACCAACTAAATTAACTCATACTAACACATTATAGTGGCCCTCCACAACCAAATATAGTACTACTTAGCTGAACAAGGCCATTCAGTGTCATTTGTAATGTATTTGCAATGGATCCACCTGATCTATGTGTTGTTCTTACCATTATTTAGATCCTACAATAGACGAATCATACTAGATTTTCTCCCATCTTCTACTTTTTAGATCCCTAGCCCATCTTCAAACATAGGTCTACAAATCATGTCGCACAATATATTATGTATATGGTTGACATCATCCCTATCTTCCCAAAGGAAGGTTCTGCATAGTTTCTTGATCTCTCCCATTGTAGTCTTTTATAGTGGAAACACACCTATCCAGAATAAGTGATAGGCTGGAAGGGTATATATCACTGGCTCTAGTCTTACAACCATTGATATGGGCCTTGTCTTTCAAGAGTCAAGTTTGATTTTGATTTTATTAATTAGAGGTGAGCACATGCTTTTGGTCAACTGTCCTACTAACAAAGTAATGTTTAGGTATTTAATAGAAAATTCAATCTTCTGGATGCCTAGATAATTGCTAATAATGTCAAGGGATGTTGAGCTAAGAAAAAGTTGGCTTTTTGTAGGGTTGATCTCAAGGCCAGAAAGTTAGCTGAACAAAGCCATGATATTCTTGATACATGCAACATCCTTGTCTGAGACTTGAGTGAAAATTAATAGATTTCCTGCAAAGATAATGTGTGACACCTTAGTGTCTCCAGATCTTAGAGGAGTGATTGTTGCATTTGCAACTCTTCATTGAGGATATGCGTAAGTCCTTGCATCCCTATCACCAATAGGTAAGGAAAAAGGGAGTCTCCTTGTCTAGTGCCTCTGGTTGCTTGGATATATGAGTGGGGAACCATTAATAAGTATTTAGAAGGAAGTTGAATTCATGCATTCTTGAACCCATTGCAGCCAGCAGCCCAGGGAGTCTGTTTATTTTGTAATATCAAGTATGTAATCCTTGTTGATGGAGTCATAAGCCTTGTTGAGGTCAGCTTTAAGACATAGTCACTACTACAGAAGTGCCTTTTAGTGTCGGTTGTTTAACCCCCTTTGGCGTCGGTTTCTGAACGACGCCTATGTGGGCGCCGCTAAAAGGTTGGACACTTCAGCGTCGGTTAAAAAACCGACGCCTATTTAACATAAAGGCGTCGGTTTATTATAAAACACCGACGCCAAAAGGGTTCGCGCCACAGAAAATGGCGTCATCTAGGACGATTTCTGCGTCGGTTATATACTAAAAAACCGACGCAGAAAAGTGTCCTAGATGACAGCGCGAACACTTTTGGCGTCGGTGTTCAACAAAAAACCGACGCTGTAAGTCTGTGCTGACGGTTATCGGTAAATAACCGACGCCTATATCTATTTTTTTTTATAAATCTGTTTGCAGGCCTGCTGTGACTGGTCAGCAGGATGAGAACCTGCAGTTTAGTTTTCTGAACTGCAGGTTTACGACATCCATTGATATCAGCCTACAAACAGGCCACAAACCTGCAAAATTAACATAAAAAGATTCACACAAGTAGATACATTCAGACATCAATTCAATTGTCACGTTCACACATATAGAATCATTCAAATACATGTTTTAACATTCATAAACATTCATTTACAAAGTATCATTCATCATCACTATCAACATCCCAATTATATCTAACAGTTTATGACCCCACATGCCTTCCTCCCCAGTTCCTGCCGCTAGACAACCACACAATGGATCCAAGAGGATATGCAGGCGTTTGCCAAAGACTATAGGCTGAGTTAACTATTGAGTTAACTCAGCCTATAGTCTTTGGCGAACGCCTGCAATCCTCTTGGATCCATTGTGTGGTCGTCTAGCGGCAGGAACTGAGGAGGAAGGCATGTGGGCTGATAAACTGTCAGGACTAGCACAGCAAGTTGCGATGGAGGTGGAGACGACGACGACGGTGGTGCTTCAGGCGACGCCTGCTTGGCCGGGTAGGGCTCGGCGAAAGGGTTCAACTGCGGCATGGTTTCGATGTAGTAGAGGGAAGGGAGGGGTTCAGAATCCTACGAGAAACGTTTAGAGATGAGGATATTACTGTGGAGGAGGAGGAAACGGTAGACGATATCTCGAGTTGGAATGTCCTCTCCGCGCATCAAGTTGCTCCAGTGCTTCAGTGGGTACATGTGCATCATCAACCTAAAATTTGACAAAAATAAACACACTGAATTAGGCCAATATAGAAATATAGGATATATGACATAACTAGAAGATAATGAATTTTATAGAAATACAGGATATGTTTTTAGAACTTACATTGGTATCCTCACCATGCTCGTCATGGACAACATGCTCATCATGGACTTCATGCTCATCATGAACATCATTCTCATCATGGTCAGCCATCTGAAAATGTCATAAAAAAGGCAAACATTTAGCATTTGTATCAACTAGAAAAAGGAAAACATTTAGCATTTGTATAAATTAGAAAAAGGAAAACATTTACCATTTGTATAAACATACATGTCTCTAAAATTGTGATCTTTTATCAATTAACAATCCTTCATTGTGATCTCCGCACACATATAAGTCATCATTAGCTTCAATATTTTGTGGAGTTGGCAACCCAACTGAGAATGGACTGGAGTCATCATACTTATCATAGTACTCTTCTTCATCTATAGGATCTTCAATGAACTGTCTTTTACCATGAAGAACAACCGACCATTTATCATTTGCAGGATCATCGATATAGAATATTTGTTTTGCCTGTGATGCCAATATGAATGGTTCAGCCTTCTCGCCAATCATTTCAAAGTTCACCAAAGTGAAACCCAATTCATCCACTATAACTCCTTTGGTGTTATCAACCCAATTACATTTAAAGAGCGGAATATTGAAATCTATGTAGTCAAACTCCCAAATGTCTTCAATGACACCGTAATATGACATTTTAGCTTCACGTGGACTCTTATCCTTTGCACTTGCAAAGTACATAGTTGACGCTTGAAGAGTGACCCCACTATTTTGGACGACACTCTTATCATCTTGGCGCTTTGTGTAATATTTGAATCCATTAATGTCAAACCCTTCATAAGACATAACATTCGGTTTTGGTTTAAAGGCGAGACATTTGATAGTTTCTGTAATATCATTTGGTGTTTGAGATAGTTGATGTAAGACTTTATCTTCAAACCACTTAGTAAAAGTCTTATTATGCTCTCTAGCAAGCCACATTGAACTTGCTCGAGGATGTTGTCTCTTTATGAAATTGGTATGTTCCTCGATATAAACACTCACTTCGTCCATATTATGTAAAATATACAAGTGAGCTTGTTCCAACTGCTCACGGCTGATTACTTTCACCCGTGATCCCAAAATTCCTTTGCCCTCCTCAATATTCTTGTCATTATCAGGAGTGTCATTACCACTGAGAAAGTCATTGCAGAAATCCATAACCTCTCTCGCCACATAACCTTCAATAATACTCCCTTCAGGACGATAACGGTTTCAAACATCACCTTTAAAAACGCTCATGTATCGTTCAAAGGGATACATCCAATGCAAGAAAACCGGTCCCAAGATTTTCACTTCCCTAGTCAAGTGGACAACAAGATGTACCATGATATCAAAGAACGAAGGAGGGAAATACATCTCAAGCTGACATAGGGTAACAACCACTTCTCTTTGCAAATTATCGAGAGTATCAGGGTCAATAACTTTGCTGCATAGACTGTTGAAAAAGAAACAAAGTCTGGTAATTGCAAACCTTACATGCTTCGGCAATATAGATCGAATTGCCACGGGAAATATTTGTTGCATTAGAGTGTGACAATCATGAGATTTAAGACCTATCAACTTCAGATCTTTCATTGATACCAATCTACGGATGTTGGATGAGTAACCATGTGGCACCTTAACATTTACCAAGCATTCACAAAAAGTTTTCTTCTCCTTTCTAGACAACGTGTAACAAGCGGGAGGTAAGTATGTTCTTTTATTACCCATTTCACACAATTCTTGTTAATTCTGACCTTATTCCCATTTCACGTAGGTCCAGTCTGGATTTTATCCCATCTTTAGTCTTACCTGGTATATTTAATAGAGTACCAATGATGCTATCACAGACATTTTTCTCAACGTGCATTACATCGATACAATGCCTGACTGACAAAGAACTCCAATAAGGAAGATCCCAAAATATTGACTTCTTTTTGAATGAAGAATTGTCACTCCGTGTGGCCATACTACATTGTGATTTCTTACCAAATTCATTGACAATGTCTTTTACTCTTTCATAAACAACATCCCCTGGTATCTCAACATCATGCACAATGTTTGTAAAGATAGGAGGTGGATCGGTGTGCTCTACCCTACAACTATCCAGCATCGCATCAACAATGTCTGCTGGAACTGGTTCGTTCACATTTACGTCATCGGAGGCAATTTCTTCTTCCACCCAAGCACTGCTATTGACATCTACTGGATTCGATTTTGAAATCTCTCCATGCCAGTGCCATTCTGTATAGCCTTGTACAATCCCGTAGCACATGACATGACTTTTGATTTCCTCACCAGTGTTGAGTTTCAAGTTGTTACCGCAATGCCTACATGGACAGTAGAACCTATCTGTAGGTTTTTTCCTATGTTCCTCGGCAAATCTAATAAACTGATCAAGACCAGATATAAACTCTGGGGTGCAACGATTACGAATGGACATCCATGATCTATCCATTCTATGATCAGAGAAAGCAAGTATATATTAGGAAAGCAAGTATATATTAGGAAACAAGTATATAAGCAAGTATGTCGTATTACAGTTCATCATTAAGAAAGATATAAGCAAGTATGTCGTATTAAAATAGACTAAACAATAAAAGAATTTTTTTTTGAGGCAAGACAATATGAGAAAATAGTAGTGTAATCATGTAAATGGGAACATTCATGGGAACACACACTTCAGTTATAAGCATTCATGTAGCAACTTACAGTTCCATTCATGGGAACACACACTTTAGTTATAACAATAACTAAACAAAGGGGTTGGTGTACCCCTAAACATGCGCATAATTAAAAAAACTATTAATACAGACAAGTCTAGATAGATAGACAACTAAATACTACATCAACATGATCCCGCATGCATCAATAACTTCTTTTTGATGATGAAGCTGTGTCACGAAGCTCTCCAATCCAATCACGCCTCAGATTCAGATTCCGATTCCTCATAGATGATATCCGACGCCGTGCGCTCATACCGCAGAAGATGATCGAGGGTCTCGCAGTTGTTGTTGGTTATCCAAACTTTGATGGAATTATCGCCAACTGGACGGAGAAAAAGCCTATTCCAACGGACCAGATACAGCTCTCCAATCCAATCACGCCAACCGGATTTTGATACAAGATTTCCCGCCAAATCATACTCAACCTCGATTACATGTGAATAATTTCCAAAAGTTAGGGTCACTTTACCAGGCATGTAGTGTCTTCCTTTTAGAAAACGCCAATGTTTGGGTATGACCAATTGGTTTAAGGAACGATCATCTAGGATGATGTCCAATTGTTCTTCAATAGGGAACGTTAACATTGACATAGAGGCCCAATTCATAGTCATTGTTATGGGAAGATAGAGACTGCACAATATTAGTATTAACAAAGTGTAAGTACATATAACGATGTTATATATTTTCAGAAAAAGTTGTATAACATCAGTTAACCTTTTAAACAAGTATATATTAGGAAACAAGTATATATTAGTCAATCTTGGACGGGTTTCTAGGCCAACAAACACATTTGATGTCAATCTTATATATAATAAATGTGTACCACCTATCCCATCCTTGAACACCTAATCTCACTTAGGATGTAAGTGTATAATGTGTATTTGGTTTTCAAGAAAATTTCAGCAGCATTTCCCCATTGTTCTCTAAGTACATATGTACTTAGAGAACAAACGGGGAAATGCTACCGAAATTTTCTCGAAAACCCAATACACATTATACACTTACATCCTAAGTGAGATTAGGTGTTCAAGAACAGTCCCAAACTGGGGACTATCCAAGATTTACTCCTACTGAGTAAATCTTGGACGGGTTTCTAGGCCAACAAATACATGTGTTGTCATTCTTATATAAACCCTATAATTCATGAAATCATTCTAATTCAATTTAATATGTTGGGATCATATAATTATATAATGACATCAGAATATATAGAAGAATCATAATTAACATGATTAACAACATGCTCATCAAACTAGGGTTTTCTTGAATATCATCTAATAAATCAAGAATTTCATAGTTTCAAACATGCAATAATTCACAATGCAATGTTATAAACTATAGGCAACATGGATAGATGAAATAAATAAACATCCAGCATCTATCACTTATTCAATCTTCAAGAAACCTTGACAAACATCCAACATCTATCACTTATATAATTTGCATGTATATACACCCTAAAGTGCCACAAATCATATAATAAAACTATCATGTTATGATATTAGGACCACTTAAAGCAGATTAGGCACATTAAGCAAGCAGAGTAGGGAGCCAATTTCGTGCAAGCAGATTAGGCAAGCAGATTAGGTCAGCACATAAAGAACCAATTTCGCGCCTGGGTAGGTCTGCAGGTACCTGGGCAAGAAGAGTAGGGTGAGGTCGAGCTAGTTGAGTACGTGGGTGGCGGCCGACGAGCTCCAGAACCAGCGGCAGTGACTCCGACGAGCAGGAGCGTCAGCCGCAGCAGGCAGGCAGGCGGCCAGGCGGCGGCAGGCAGGCAGCGGCCAGGCAGAGGAGAAGGAGAAGGGGGTACGGCGGCGCCGGTTCTCAGGCGTGGCAGGCAGGTGGGCACCAGGCGTTGCGGCGGCGCCGGTTGTCAGGCGTGGCGGCGGCGCAGGCGGTTGGAGCAGCAGGGCGGGCAGCAGGGGTGCCAGAGAAGAAATGCGTTGGAGAGGGGCGCAGGAGAGGGGACGCCGGAGATGGGGCACCGGAGAGAAGCGCCGGAGAGAAGCGCCGGAGAAAAACTAGTACCAGCAGCAGAGAAATCGCCGGAGAAATCGCCGCAATAGGTAAATAGGGTAGCAATGAAACATAAGAAAGGGGAAGAGTCGGGCGATCGAAGGTTATGAAGTTCCCCAATAGCGTCGGTTGTTTACAACAACCGACGCCTAAACATCTTTACCGTCGGTCGTTCGCAACATCCGACGTCCATTTGGACGATATTTTCATGAAAATGTTTGGCGGGAACCACATTCAGCGTCAGTGATTAAAAGACGACCGACGCGGAAAAGGACACTTTTTGCGCAAATTTCCATCGCACATAAGCGTCGGTGTTTTAACTACAGACTCGACGCCGAAAGTGACATTATTTTTTTCGCTCGAAAATTGGATGACATTATGCGTCGGTTTTGTATAAACAACCGACGCTGTATACAAAGCGGTACCCGTGTTTGGCTGGTCTTTGAATATAGACGTCGATTCTTCTAAATAACCGACGCCTTTAATATAAGGCGTCCGTGTTCCTTAATAACCGACGCCCAGAAAAGCGACACTGAATGCTATTTCTGTAGTAGTGAGTTGGCTAACAGTGCTTGGATTCTTGAAAGTATTCACCAATTCATTTACCAGTAGAATAGCATCTAAAATTCTTCACCCTTTGACAAATGAACTCTAATTTATATTTATTAGAATAGGGAGTACATCCCTGAGATAGTTAGCCACAATGCTTGATATACTTCTATAAACAAAATTAGATAGGATATCAACCTCCATTCATTGATTTTTTTAGGTTGACTAACCCTTAGGATAAGAGATATGTAGGTATTATTTTCTTCCTTAAGAAGTCGCCCCTTGATGAAGAAGTGCTTTACTACATTTCATACTTCTGTATTAATTGTGTCCTAAGTTTCTTTGAAGAAATGGTCATTAAATCCATGAGGTACTGGAAATTTATCATTAGCATTTTCAACTACTTCAAATATTTCTTCACCAATGACCACTTTGCACATCTATGTTATTTGGATCTCAGCTATCTTCAGTATCTAGTTCCATGGATGCTTTTGTATTGTCACACTGGGTGAATTGAAGAAATAGTTATAATGGTTGAAGAAGCACTACTTGATATTGTCTCCCCCCTGATCTGGTCCCCATTACGATTCAAAACCTTTATTTGATTCCTACATCTCCTAGTTTTTTAGGGATGCATAGAAAAATCTCAAATTTCTATCACCATGATTTAACCTGAAAACCCTTGATTTTTGACATGGGATGGACTCATCACTGATCTAACTTTAATGGCTTCATCATTTTTATTTTTTGCAATCTCTCACACTAAATAATTATCTAGATTCATGTCTGCTTGCCCCTATGCCTAAAGATCCTCCTTCTCTTTATTATTTGTTGCATCATATAAGTCATCTAACCTCTCCTAGTTCCATGTATATAAGTTTCTCTTAGTGAGATTCCATTTTTGGTAAAGTATGAACATAGGGTTGCCCCGACCTCCTTTCTTCATGAAGTATCAATTTTTTCTTTAAAACCACTAAAACTGGTGCATGCATTGAAATATATAATCTGGTATTTCAATTTGGGTTATTCATCATCTAGATGTAGGACCCACTCATGGTGTTCATTATAAATTGTAGGCATGATCTCCAACTAGACTTTTATGAAATTCATTGAGGACTTGGTGTTGATAGAATGTTTTGTCTATTTACTCATGTTATTCTCACCAAGTTGTTGGTTGTTCCATGTAAAGTATGGGCCTTTGTTTGGTATCTCTAGGATGTTAGTATCCAGGATGAAGTTGTTGAGGTCCTCCATTGATCTTGCTGATGGCGCCTCCCTTCCTATTCTCCCTTCCACTGCCAGCACTGTGTTGAAATATCCAAAGATAGTCCAAGGAGTTGTTAGCTGTGATTTAATGTATCAAAAATAATCCAACAACTTCACTCTTTTAGCATCATCATTGTCTGCATAAATGATAGTTATCTTGTAAGGAGTGAGGCCCGAGAGGGGGTCTACTCCTTATTTGAATTTAAGGAAATAATTGCATGATATTCCAATCAATCACATCCATAAAGCAAATAATTTAAATAATTGGGGTTCATAATATTTTATTAAATAGAATGATAACAAGAACATAGTAATGATGCAGTAAAAGTAAATCTAACTATTACAAAATTTTCTCATTTGAGTTCAACATAGGGCCATGATTGGCATCTAAAAAAATATAAAACCTATACTACTAGGATTAGTTTTTAGTGGGTAACCAATGAATCTTGAAAGTCCTCTTGCAACTAGTTCTGGGCATCACCACCAATCTCTTGGTCCTCGGGTTGTGCAACCTCTAGGTGGGTTGAAGGAAACACTCAGGGGAAAGAGACAAAAGCAAAGAAGTCAATAAACACTGAGTATGTGCAATAAATAATAACTAGGCATTATTTTAGATCATTGAAAGTTCAATATAAAAGATCTCAAATAAAGGGATGCTCAAGAGGAATAAGTTCCAATAGAATTAACAGATCAAGAGATGAGGCATTTCATAAATGAAGATTATCAAATAGGGAGTCTTGCCTTGAAAAATTTCCATAAGAACATAAGTTGTGCATGTAAAGAAACATAGACTAAAGATATTTCGAGGGTTGGAACACCATAGGATCCCATCCTAAAAATATTGCTGGAGAAAGTACACCCTAGGCAGAAATAGCACGCCCGATATAAATAACGAGTGGAAAAGCACACTCGGGGTCGAAAAAGCGTACCCTATATATGGTTGTACACATGTACCAATACAAGAAAGAAAATTAGTCTAAGCATGCACTCAAATAGACAAAGGCAAGTAAAAGTTTAATCATATTTTCTTATAATTGGGAAAAAGGACGAAACATCCATATAAATAGTAAATTTCCATCACAGGACAATTTCATAATTTCCAAGAAAAGTAAGAATTTCGTAAAGATGTAAAATTGGCCAAGACTTGTTAACACATGCATCATATGGGAAATAGTACTTGGTCATATTAGCAATGTCTAGATAATGGAAAAGGTGCACAACATTGACTTGAGTGTTAAGTCAGAGATCAACATCTACCCTTCCAAGTCTAAAGTCACCTCAAACATACATATCGTATTTTTTTTCATGAATTAGGGTTCTATTTATGCCAAATAAGATGAAACCCTAGAAATTCAATCCTTTGATAAAACCCTAGGTTGACTCTTGTTATTAACCTATCATCAAGTTTAGGTTGACTGATTATTTTCCTAATTCAACATCTATATTTTATTAATTATAATGTTCCCTAGATTATTAATAGGAGAATAAAAGAGATTAAAATTGTAAAGACTATATCTTTAAAACATATGAATCAAACAATGAAAACTATGCCAAATGATAGAGAAAAATCTCATTATTCTAGAACATATTTTTGTATCATTTTTGGAGCTTCCAGTAAAAAGGTATGATTTTTACAAGTTTAAATTACTTATCGACTTATTAATGAAATGAAATTTACAAAGGTCCAATTTTTGCTTTAGTATAAAAATCAGAATTTTGGTTTGTGATATGTCATATAAGTCATGCCTCCATCTACAAATCTAAGTAATGATTTGAATCAAATCATATGTGAAAAGGTGGAAATGCCCAGTGAGAAATCATAACCAAAAGAAATAGGTGGGGTAAAAAAGTAACTTAGAATGTTTCCTTCACCACCCCAATGCCATGGTCATCGGAGTGGAGTAAAGAAGCTCACCAAAAAGAGGGAAGATTCACGAGGCACAACTCTTACAAAATAAACTAGACTGAATTGATGAGGTTTAGGTGAAGAGACTTACCTCCCAGGCTATTTCCTGATGGCAGTTTGAGTTAGGTCTAATGACCTTAGTAAGTTAGGGTGTTAACTTCGACTCAACTGACGGATGAAATTGGAGCGCGAGGAGTAATTTTTAATGGGGAACAATGGTTTGGGGTGAGATGGAACTCTGGGGTGTTTTAGATATATGTAAGGTTTGGGGTTAGGGCTTCTATGTTAATGGTGTGAAGAAACTTGGGGTCCAATAAGTGGGAGCTTCTCTAAATATCTAGGAGAGGACTTGAATAGGGTATGGTTTGATGTGGATTCAAATGAGGAATTTGTAGGTGAAGAAATTTCAAGAAAAAATCGAGTGTAGCAAGAGAAGTCCCATTTTTAATATACATAAAACTAGCATACTATTTCCTATTTGGGTACGAGGTTGATGAAGACTCGTGGGTCATCCAATCATGATTTGATGGCAGAAAAAAATGCGAATGACATGCGTAAACTATGCATCCAAAACATAAGTGCACATATCAATGTGATATGGGCCCAAAGAGGCCCAGATATCGAACACGGGGAAAATGTGTATCCAGAGTTTGCTACTAACTATGAGTTAATCTGCTAGGCCTAAGGAAAAGATCAATTGGTTGTTTATTTGATTAAACTATAGGAAGTAAAGCTAAGATTACTGGTTGTCATCATAATTGGAATGAATTCCTTAGGATTATGGTTTCACCACAACTCACATTGTAATTAACATCATTTCATTAATATATATTCCTCCTACTCTGGACCAAGAGACATGTAGCAAGAATTACCCACTCTTGCGGCGTAATTCACTACCTAACCCAATATAAATTCCACTCTCATAGAAATATGATTATTAGTTAGGTGCTTTATCAATTTTTCTGGGTTATTCCCTTCACAATTGTAGGCCCTCACTCGAGGTGCGCTATAAATTGTGTATATCTATGAGTTTTCCAACCCTTAAGCCCTCTCTCAAAGAAATTAATGGTCTAAGAAATCACCTACTGTGATCATGCACAAGTGATTCATAAAGAAATCATAGAGATATGTCAAGAAATTAAGAGAAATATGCATATTAATTCAAAACTATAAATTACAATGCAAAATCTGGCTACTCCCGAGTCCTAAGGAACAAAAGGGATTACCCCACATGATTTCCATTGTCAAGAACATGAGAGAATAAGAGAAAAACGTGGGAAACATTACAAAACTAAAGTAACCCCTAAAGAAGATGGTTTGGATGAATCCCTCTCTAGAACATGCTGATTTGCTAACTTCTGGCTGTAAATCTGTCCATCGGAGGTGCTCGAATCTCCCAGAATGTGATTTTCTTCTATTCTTTCTCCTCTCATGGCTTTCAATTGTTGTGCAATGGAAAAGAACATGATACATAGGTCTGACCGCAAATCCCCTTAGTCATAGAACTGACTTAGGGTGTCACTAAGTCTCAACCATCAGATTAATTATGATTTTTGATCTGTCCTGATCGCGTCAAGTTGGTACTACCAACTTGTTGTTGGTAGTATCAACTCCCTTGATTAGTCACGATCTTCTGTAAGCTATCGGTACCACCAAGATGACCATTGGTAGTACTGAGATTTTCTCTGAAGTTCCCTATTGAATTTGTGTTACAAGTCGGTACCACCGAGCTGACCGTCGGTAGTACCAAGATTCATCCTGAATGCTCCTCTTAATATGTCAATAGTACCGATTCATGTCTAGGTACTACCAAGTTGATTCAATTCAAATTTGTTCCTATTCTTCCAATGTCGGTACCACAGAGAGGCTTGTTAGTAATACCTAGTTGTGTCATTTCTTATAGATTCACCTGAAATTCAACAAAAACAAACATAAGCTCAAAAATAATGATAAATCAATCAAGAACAGTAAAAATAACAAATATTTGATGCAATTGAGTATCACAAGCTATTAATGATAAATCATGCACAATTGATAAGAAAATGAATCATAAGTGCACATAAAACATAGTAAAATAGCATGTAAATGCAACAATTATTCAGTGCAACAAAATCCCCTAAGCTTAAATGTTTGTAATCCTCAAGCAACACTCTCTCGGATCTGTTTGAGACAAGTCAACAAAAGGACAAGGAATATGAATTTCCATTCTCAACCATCCCCGCCTAGCGGTCCCAAACCAACCTTTACTGACCACTGAACAATTAACTACTCTCAAGTGACCAAAAATATCCATAAAACATGTCCATACTCATATCAATGAAACACTCTCTATAGAGCAGTTGATAGCATATTCAATCAGGCATTCGCTTGATGCATCATGTGATTCCCTATCTACATTGCTCTTTCCTAACTACCAACTATTTGGAAGCAACTTTTCTTATAAGAATGAATGAGGAGATCAGTCACATTTGTGGCTTACCAATAAGAGTAATGGTTGAAACGAAATCAGTGGATTATGAAGAATCACAAGTAACTTCAAATAATTTATGCAAGAACAAAACATGATGAACCTAACATGGTGAAAATGAGAAAATGCATGAATCATAATGCCTACTATTGTGGGCGGAATGATGTATGCACATAAATCTTCATCTGACTGATGAAAGTGAAATAAAGAATGCATCATGTACATGAGTTCATCTTCTAATGAAGAACGATCCAGAGCTAAGCTAGGGCATCCTTGCTACCTCTTTATCAAAATTTTCTTCCTTTTTTTCCATTAGTCCATGTTCTAGCATGATTGAAGAGTATTCCTGGACTTCACTACACTGATAATTTTTTTTTTCAATTTTGTTTTAAGAGGTATGGATGTGTATCCTTGCACTTTTAATTTTAGAGGAATATATATGAATACATGGCGTAGAATGAATGATGCAAAAAGTATGCAATCTACATGGAATTTGTTATCCAACTAGATGATATGCATAAGAGCAAAAAAAAATTAGTTTGTAACTAATGCACTAAACATAGCTAACTATCATGTCACCTATTATGCCATGTAATGCACTCAAAAGGAAGTAATTTAAGTTACTTGATCATCTTAAAGTGGTGGATCAAAATGGATGGAATCACACAATTAAGAGACAATGCCTTTCTTAATATATGATATGTCCCTCTCCTATGTTTAGGGTAACCTTAGGATTTCTCTCTAAAACTTCAATTTAAGGTCCCGTTAATTGTTTGATCAATTCAGGCTCAAACCCCATCACCATCCACTTTTCATGAATAATTAAGAATCCCATTCATATCAAATGTCCATAAGATGACTAACCCATACACTTCCTCTAGGTGATGTCACTCAAGAAATTTTAACTAACCCAAATTCTCATTTAATTTTTAATTTTTTCATTGCAAAGACATGGAAGAACACAGTCTATGATTACAAAGATAGAAATCATGCTTATATTGCTCTACGATTACACAAGATAGATTGTGGATCCTAAGAAAAAATCAAAATAATAGAACTAAAAAGAAATAAAACATAGAGTTGTTCCAGCACCCCCCTAAGATTGAACTTGACTATGTCCTCAAGTCAAAATCTGGACAAAGAGGTGGAACAGTGGTACCGACCAAAATGATGGTTGTGGTGGCTGCAACATGGTTGGGTCATGGGGGTAGAAAGTCCCCCAAAACGTCGGGTTGTTGGGATACATAATTGATGTCACATACATTTGCATATCATGTGGTACATATGGATCCTCGGGAAACCCCTCAATTGCATAACCTTTTCCACTATAGATTGAAATTGACTTTTCTTGATGGTGATGGTTGAATACCTTCATGTTTCTCAAGAAATTATTACGATTTGAGATTTTAGGATCTATAATGTATGTGACCAACTATGATATTTGGGTCTCCAAACTCTAGATTTAGAACCCTTGGTTTTCTTGAGTGGTGAAAGCAAGACTCAAACTTTATCACGAGCTTCTCTATGAGATCCTCTAACCTTTTCAATCTTCTAAGGACACTATTTTGGTGTTTTGTGGGTTTTGGATGAGACAGATCTTGGTGAAAATGATTGGGATCCCCTTAAGAAAACTTGACATCATCACGCCAGGAGTATTGATCATTGTGCATGTTGTTGGGCTTTTCCATATATTTTCACTCTTGTTGAGATGTTTTGGAGTTCAAGGGGTCCAAATACTTTGTGAGAATGCTCATCTTTGACTTTAGGATCTTCATTTGCCTTGTATCCATGGAACTCTTTGTTTCCACCCCAAGAGTCTCAAATATTCTCCCTATGACTAACTCATGGACATGTTATTTAGGTTATATTATCATTTATTATTTTTGTTTTTCAATAAAAATTTACAAATTGCATTGTAAAGCCTCTCCCCCTTGTGTAAACCATAATAGAAGGTTATTATTTTGATTAAAGAGGTCTATACCATTTAGAGGGACTTTCTAGAGCATGTCCTAGTATCTCCCATGACTTTGGGTAAGATTCATATGTTTCTTGAAGTAATACATTTACCCCACTGGTTATTTGGTCTTCTATGGGGGACAACACCTCTCTAAGAATGTGCATGTCATCTCGTCTTAGGTTTCTATGGACTTTGGTGTCAGACTGTGGAACCAAGTCTTGGCCTTGTTCATCATAGAAAATGGGAATACCTTCAAGTATATTGTTGTCACCAACACCCTATCAATTTTAAGTTTGGCATAGCTCTCCATGATGTTGTTGTGGTAATACATTGGATCCTCATATGCATGATTGAGAAAAGTTTGTGATTTGACCAAAGCCATTAACATGGGGTTAGTCTTGTAACTACTCAAGTCCACTTCCTATCTTTACTTCTTTCCTAGATTTTCCGCTCTTATTCCTCGTTCCTCTGATATTTGTATCGTCATCATTTTAATTAGACATCTCTTATTCTTCTTGATCTACTTATGTTTATTCTTGATCTTCTAATTGCTCTTCTTGATCTTATAGTGATTGAGTTTGGAAGAGTGATAAGGATGTTGCAAACTCCTTTGCTTACTGTGCAAACAAATCTGAACCTAGTGTTGGTCATGTAGAATCATTGTAGTTTGAGAGCATGTTTTTACCATAAGCTAGTACTTGTGGAAAATATAAAAATATTTATAATAGATTACTAAAGGAAATTAAAACAAAAGATTTAACAATAAATTCAATAAAAAAGGAAAAAAATGATTGTATCCAAGAGTGACCAGTCCGAACTGTCATAATGCTAGTGTTTCTAGATACAAGAAACAATTCCAAAAACTTATAGTGCATAACTCGTGCTTATACTATGCAAGTAGATGTATTGAAGTAATAAGGAAAAAAGATCCTCAATTTTCGAACCCAGTTATTTTGCATTTAAAACTATTACTAATTAAAACATATTTAGCTAGGAAAAAAATTGGATTGGGTTTGTTATTATAATAAAGATTAAGAACCAAATGAAGTGGTTAAGAAATTGGTTAAGATAGGACTAAGAGAATCACTTGGAATTCCATTTTAATCACAATTCTAGCTGTAGCTGAGTTTTATTCAATTAACTTTAATTGAACATTACTCTATGAATATGAATCAAGAAATAGTATCACCCAATTTCGAAGTGTAATGCAATTTCCAATTAAGTCTAAGCCTCACTTTCGTGGTATCTATTGCTCTTAATAAGGATTATCAGAAATAATTTGTTCTCTCCTAATAATTTGCCTGCTTTTACGACATGTTATTGACTAAGTCTATGAAAATTACCCTGATAGAAAATCCTCTTTTGAAGCAATTAATGGCTAAGTATACTATCTAAGGTGATTAAGAATAGGTAATAAATCTAACAATGAACTTCATAAAGATCATATAACAATATTATATTACTAAAATTAATTTTTTGAGTACAATATTACGTTGAGATTCTTCTAGATTCTAAACATCAAAAAGTTAGTTGAACATGGTAGCCATCATATCTAAGTAATTTGTAAAAAGAAAAAAATAAAATAATTATATTGAGCCCTAGAGAAGACAATAATAGAGTGATATGGAAAAGATGGTCTTGATCCACTACTATTTCCATTGAGAGTCACCGTCTGAAGTTGCCACAATTCACACTTTTGTCCATCATCTCCTCTTCCTCTCTTCTCAGTAGTGAAATGTTCAAAATTATGATATCAGGGACATGTTGGAGGCTGAGAATGCATTAATTTTTGTAAGAATCAAAATATCCAACTTATAAGACTGACCTTTAATTTTTAATACTTTGATTTTTTGTCATGGGTGTAAAATTCGGTGCCACTGACTTTGATGCAATCATTTTCCTTATCTATCTAGAAGGCAAAGTCGGTGCCGAAATTCAATAATAACTTGAAAAGTTGACTCCACCGACTTTAGGGCAAACTTAATTTTTTTTAATTGTTTGTTGCTTCTGGTAATGCTACCTACATGAGCTTGTTGCCATCAAATTTGGAGTTTCTTATTTACATGTCTCACAATAAAACATGCAATTATTAGGCCAATTAATATTGTAATAAAAATTTCCTAGTTATGCATAAAAATTGGAAATATTGATGCATCTGTAACCATTTGCTAATTTTGTACAACATGAGTTAAAATTCATTCATTTAAAATCAATTAGAAATGAAACCACCCTAATCAGGATATAAAAATGTGTGTGCATCTATGGTACATAGAGATAAATAAATATTGTAGTTTTAATGCAAGGAAATAATTTAGAACTGACTATGAATTTCAAATCATATAACAAAAGGACTAGAGGAGATGCAAATGTCAACAAAATGATCACAATTTTATAAAAAGATGATGAAGAAATCTTTACATGAATGAAGTAATTTTGTGGTACTATAACCTCATTTTATTATTCATTTATGCTGATGACTTCATAGTACCATATCAATACCATACATGGTATTGTAAGTATGAAAATTTGCTTTTTTTTTGAAGTGTGGTTTATTTTGTCTGTATACTTGTGGTACTCTATTGTGTAAATCCACCAGGATAGTACTAGAAGTTGGAAGATGACTAGTATATTTTGAAACAATACTATGGATACCTATATTATGGAATGTATTAGTATTCTACCATAATTAGTACCATAAAGTGGTACTTGAGTAGGGAAATTTGCTATTGTTTAGTGACTGTTCTAGTAGTGGTATTTTTATGTATAAATCCATTGAATTTGAGACATGTACTTTATTGTATTTTAATACAGCGACATAACATATACATGTCAGTATAGGATGTTTTGATATTGTTTTTATTTTTGAATGTGATTTACTTATTAGATATGAAACACAAAATTGGATACCAGCAAAGTGAAGGATACATAGAAATTGAGTTTGATATAGAGTTTGGTGAGATATTAGTAGCTATACAAACAAAAATGATGATGTAGGCAAGAAGATTACCTGGAGATGGAACGATAAAAATATTGAATCATTATGCCTTAATAATATGGGTGCAAACTAAAGTCCCACCACTGTGACACACTCCTCATGATAGTTAGGTGTCTTGGTTAGTTTGTTTGACTAACCAAAAGGTCAAGTGACTAAGGGTTGAAACCTAGAGGCAATCTTTTAAAAATATTTTGTTATCATAGCCAAACAACCAAAATACCCTTTATAACATCGAAATTTCTCTAAATCAGGGTTCCCACCAACATGAATTCTAACTAATCGTAACTAAAGCATGTGAAACATGTGTAAGACATATTAAGCAACATCATCATTATTCAAATAAAATAAGATCAAGACATGTAGTTAAGGAAGCAAAATAGTATATTAGGTTTAAACAAGAAATAGGGTTTCACACCTGAGCATTAAGGAAGCTTGGAATGAGAGAGATAGAGTTATAAGGAGAAGAGACTGTGGCTTGAATCTGTGTCAAGAGGGTTTGGTTGATTATTCCTTATGTATAGGAGCCTTCTTTTAAAATGCCAAATCATGACTTAGGTAGTTGACAGTAATTATGCATCAAGCACTTTAGTTCATTATAGGTTTCATCGACCCCTAAGAGGTTGAAATTTAGCGTTGGAGTAGTTCACTTAATTTGCACTGACCTTATGCAAGTCAATGCTACACTTAACCTTGGAGTAGTTCATGTAGTTTGCATTGACCTTAGGCAAGTCAATGCCAACTTTAGGCAATTCTAGCGTCTGACATTACTCCAAAACCTACTCCATCATATCGTGTTGATAACTTCAGCGAAGCAAACATCTACATTAGTTGAAAAACATCTAAAGCATATTCTTTAGAGGGGTTTGCACATGTTGCAACACCAAATATAACTTTTGTCACCGAAAAAGGGAGGAAAAGCACAAAAATTGAGAAGCACATATTTCTATTGACACGGTCATCATCAAGCTTTTGGTTGTCTTTGGTTCAATAATGATTAGTTGAGCTTGCAAGTAATACTAGCAAACTCGAGTTAACCAATCAATGTTGGAATGGCTCCTCACATTTAAAGTGTTATGGTAAAACCCAACTATTGGGAAAATAAATAAATGGTTAACCTAGTGTCCATAATGAATTGACACCGGAAGAAAAACTATCAATTATGAGTATAAATGAATTAGTGGGGTGGTGCTTTGACATTAAAATCTTGTGAAAATTTCGGCATGTTATTTAGATTCCCTTTGTTGTTTAAGATGAGTACACAATGGTAGATGCTCGGAATATAATGTCACATGCACTTATCAGTGATCACGGCAGGGTTTAGTTGGTCCTAAATATGTCTCGCATTAAACTGGAGTAGGTATTTGAACATGTCATGCCATAGCTATTATTGGTAGTTTGCCGTAGGCAGTCGTTTGTTAATGGACTGGGTATTCGAATATACCATGTCACAGCCATGTTTGGTAATTTGTTGTAGGCAGTCGTTTGGTAATGAACTTTTGGTATTTGAATATGTCGTGTCACAGTCATGCTTGAGAAATTTTCTGTAGGCAGTCGTTTGTTTAATGAACTTGGTTTTTTGATATGTCATGTCACAGCTAGCCATGCTTGATAGTTTTCTGTAGGCAGTCATTTGTTTAAATTTCCTGCAAAACAAAGACGGTGTTACTAGTCGCTCAAATGGCGCCCGCGTCGTATAACTCCAGATAAACCGCCGAAGATGCACCGGGACGCCACGTGACGTCAGCAGCTTGACGACCAAGATAAGGGTGAGTACGGAGGACCGACTGACGTGACGGACAGCTCACCCACGGACCAAGTGGTGTTTGATACTGAAACTTGCCTTTCGGCAGAGGACCGCCGTTGATTAAAGTATGAAAGCGAGAGGCTCGCTTGATGTGGATGAGGGACACGAGAGCGTCACCTAAAAGTTGCATAGAGAGAGCTTGAAAGGGCATCGGCGTCGTATAAAGCTATAAAAAAATTATTCGGAGCACGCCTCTTCTACCACTATTTACAACCCCAAATAAGTGCCAACCTTTTATCCGAAAAGTTTACTAATGCGTCCCACCATGCATGCAAGAATAATGATGTTACCTAACTACTTGGTCTTATAGGCCTTGCAGAGATGAAGTGGAGTGCCAATTCTTCGTTTGAGATGCTTATTTTGACTCTAAGCCACCGTGAAATGACCTCATGTTCTCATGTCGGGGGACAATCAGTCGATATGTTTAGCCGTTGCAGAGCCGTCCTAAGTATACGGATTTGATCAGTCTGCGCCAGACTATTTCGTTGTTCTTGGTTGGGAATCAAATTTTTATCTGCGGCTTTCAATGCAGATGAGTGCGCCAGCCGCAATGGTGTTCCCTAAGTGTAGATGGTGTGTAGTCCTCCTTGTGTTTATGTGGGGGTGTGGTATCTGGAGGTGCGAGCTCCTAAGTTGAGTTGTTCCACGAGGAGATGTTGCTCAGAGTTTTTTTTGGGTGACGCCAAGATGTGGAATGTATCTGTAGTCGGCGTCCCAGCCGTCCTATGGAGGTCGGGGTGAGATCTGGAGCTTGATGGTTGTTGCTAGACAATGGAAGCCGAGGTGATTCTAGAGAGAGGTTGGAGCTTTCTCTCACTAGTTGGAGCCGTTTGCTACCCTCTAGACGATCCAAAGATGGCTTTCATCTTCGTCAACCTCGCACAACCCTCCTCATTCTGATCCAAAGATGGCTTCACGCTTTCTGTTCATGAGCTACCCTCTAGACGATCTAGAAAACCACTTCATCATCCAACTACCAAGAGCGTAGACATATCATGAATATGACGTCCCACCAGGCATCAACACGATCCAGATTGGAAATAAAAACTTTGATGTCATTGTCGACTATGATAGAACGTCTATCATCTTCATAGTCCGTGGATGGGATGACATGATCATAGAGCTCCGACTCAAACCTAAACGGACTATTTTCATTAGACCAGTCGCCAATAGAACCATGATGGCCTGGGTTACATATTTCAACAATGATACACCCATAGAACTGTACTCACTCTTCTACTCGAAGGATGTACACATCTCCACCACTATTTCAGACTCTGCTGATCAACTATTTATTCCATAGAAACACCAGCCCCTTGAAGGTACCGAAGTCAACCCGATAGTGTTCACTTCTGGCCAGACATCATATTCGAGCTCCGAGGAAGAAGATACAACTTCATCCATACAAAAGTCAGCCACCATTGCAGACAGGTACCAACATCCTCCCACACCTGATCGCTCCTCCACACCCTTTTATGGTCTTGATAAATCACATTTTACACATCTGCACAAGACTTCATCACCCTAGTGTTTGTATGATCTCAATTTCTTTCCGCTTGGACAACCTTCAATCAATGGCTTAGCTATACACACCTTCAAAAACTTCACAAAACCCCTGGCCTAGCAACGAGCCCCTTCAACATGCCACTTCCCCGCGTTGCACTGCAACAGATGTTCCAGTAGCAAACACTCAAGGTCCCAATGCACTGCGGTTAGATTTTGCTACTTTTTCCACAAACCTGGACATGTAGCATACAACTGTTTCTATCGTAACACTCCTTCCCTAGAAAATAGCAGACACTTTTCCAGGAAGAAGGCTTTACTCCATGCAAAAGCCACATTTTCCAATAGATCACATCGTCTTTCTAGATTTGACCAATCAAATCACATACCTAATCCCAATGGAAAAGCGATTAACACCCATAACTCAATCGCTTGTCTCTTCCCAATCGAGCTTTTTGCAACTCCTTCACACTCTTCACATGCACACGTCCACTACCTTTCAAAACCCTATATAAAATGTCCTAACAACCCTCAATCACCACCACCCATTGCACTAAAGGTCATACCTCATTCTAGCATCCCTCTGAAACCCTCACCACTTGAGAAACCTAGCTGCCCTTCACCTTTCTTAATGGCTCCATCATTGCATCTAGAAAAAGAGTTTCCCTTCGACCTTCCTACAAACTCTATGAGGCTTTTGAAAGTCTTCATCAGTCGTAGCATCCTCGTCTCCATTACAAACAACATTGACAACAACACCATAAATATCCAGGATGTTACCTGGGACATTGCTTTGCTTCTCCCCAGTCACACAGTCTTGAAACCAAAAATCCTATCACTGTCCCGACTCCTCTATTCAGTCCTTAAAGGCACTAAACTCGACCATCTCTTTAGACAGGTTGTGACCATACCATGTGGAACCAGCTTTTTTCAAGCAAATATTACACGATGGACACCTGAACAAGGGTCATCACTGGCTGGATGTGATGGTTCTAGATAGGTTGCAATTACTGATCTTCTACCACACCTTTGGGAGGTCAATGTTTTAAAACCATAGCACACTCCATAGGGTCTACGCTACAATTCATCAGCCATGACACACTACAACCTACTCAATATATCAAAGCTTTTTGTGTCTTCTCTATAAAATAGGATATTACTCTCCTTACATCTCTCAAAATCCGTCTAGGTGAAAACATTTATAGAATCAAACTTTTGGCTGAGAATCCTACTTCCATCAAGACTACTTTCTCAGATATTAGTGTCCACCCCCCTCACGGTACTGCCCAATTAAGAAAAAAAATCCTTCACCAATATTAGAAAATTGAATGAAAGGAATTTGGTTTGGGAAAGAAAGAGTACCACTACCAAGTCCACTGAAGAGACCAACCATTCTGTCAACAAAAAATAGCCTAGAACGTCTTCACCTATAGAAGATAGAACAAACAACACCCTGATAAACTCCTTCAAACCCTTCCCATTTCACAGCAATGACACCGACTCTACTATGAATTTAGATTTTGATACTGTGCAAAAATTGAAGACTACTATCATTGACAAAATCCGATCATCACAGAGTTTGAAGATGAAAAGCAAAGGAAAGCCTACGGGAGCCATTCAATCCATCAACAACATCTCCACCACACCGGAAGGACTAACAAGAAGAAACTATTTTGCCTCAGAAGAGCCAGGTACATCTTCTTCTATAGATACTTCTATTGTTAAAATTTTACTTTCAGACTCTACATCATCTGAAATAGAAGATAACAACATAGATAATATAGAAGACATAGCTTCTTGACCTGATATACAATCCTTCACAAGATTTGCTGATAAACTATGTATCACCTTTGATGATGATTCATCAACACATCAGGCATTAGACAATATTGAATAGTTCATGAATTGGAAAAACCATAGAAGAATTCATGATACATACTCACAACTAGGTGCATTGCATATATGCTAATCCCACCCTACACAGTTTTGAAACTTATAAATCATTAAAACTATGAGGATCACTTCCTGGAACATTTGTGGGGCTTCCAACCTAAACAGAAGAAAAGAAATACATAGACACATATACAAAAACAACACTAACATCATCACCATCTAAGAAACAAAAACTACTCTATCGCCTTTCTCTCTCAAAACTATAGGAGGCAAACACATAAACTCTTGGCACCAAATCTCACCACTAGGTTTCAAGGATGGCCTACTTATAAGTCTAAACAACAACCTCTTTGATATCACACACTATGAACCTCACACTTTCTCCATCACTCTCCATATCACAAACACCACTGACAACTTCAATTGGATCTTTACTGGTATTTATGGAGAACCCAACTCAAATAAAATAGAATACATGGCAAAAATGATGCACATCATGAGCATTTATCGTGACAAACCCTGGCTTATGGGAGGGGACCTCAACCTCACTACAAAAATTTTTGACAGACTGAACCCCACCTCAACAACAGGCTACATGACCACTTCGGACAAATCTTTCCTAAAATTGGCACAAAACTACAACATGATTGATCTCCCACCTACAAATGCCTACTACACTTGGACTCACCAAAAAACTTGGGCTAGACATGACCACTTCATTTTCTCCATTAAATGGGAAGACCAATACCCCTACTCCTTTGTAATTGTGGCTCACCGACCCATCTCGGACCACTTCCCCATCATCATAAATACCAAACAAGAAAAATGGGAGCACAAACCTTTTTCTTTGAAAACTTCTAGATTACTAATCCAACCTGTCTAAAACTTTGAAAAGAATCTGGGCCTTAGCAGACACCCATACCAGAAATATAGGCTGTCACATTCACAACAATACTAAGAGTGTCAGGAATAGACTGAAAAGTTGGAAAAAATAAACCATCATAAATCTCTCACGTAAACTTGTTGATCTTGAACAACAACACATGTTCATTGATAGTGATCCAACTAAAGACCCATCCCTTGTTCTCATAGTTAAAGCCAAGCTAGAGAACATTAATATCTCCTAGACACAATGTGGAGGCAATGTGCAAAAATAAAATGGGCTAAGGAGGGTGATAAAAAAACCAAATATTTCCAAAAAAAACTTGCAATAACAATACTCACAAAAATATCATTACTAAGTTTAGAACAAATGGAATCATCACATCAAACAAGCATCTGATCACTACACACATTGTTTAACATTTCAATTGCATTTTCAATACAAAACACAAGTCCATCTTTCTCAATTCCATCAACTGGAAGCACTTATGTGGATGCTATATCACCTCACCACAGGTCATCATCAACCTATTCACCCCTGATGAACTAGACATGGCCATCCACTCACTCAGAAAAAATAAATCCCTTGGCCCTGATGATTTTAATATTGAATTCTATCTGGAAAATTGGAACCACATCAAGGGAGACTTTCTGAAACTCCTAAAAGCCATACATCACAACACAAACACTCACAACATCCTCAAACACATCAACCACACCAACATAGCCCTTATCAAAAAGTTACCCATCCCGATCAGATTTCACAATTCAAACCCATTAGCCCCATCAACACTTCATATAAGATCATTGAAAAAGTCCTATCAAACCCCATCTGGATAAAATCATCTCACATAATTAAAACTCTTTTCTCAAAAATCGAAGCATTCACGATGCTTTTATCATGGTACATGAAACCCTTCACCTCTGCCACAAAAACAAAGCACCACTCTAGACATCAAGCTAGATTTTGAAAAAGCTTTCGACTATATCAACTAGGATTGTCTCATCAAAGACATGGCTGGATACAGCTTTCCAAATATCTGGAACAACTAAATCCATGCCTACATCTCTACTAACTACTTCTCCACTATCATCAATGAATCCCCTTTGAATTTTTTCTCAACACCAACGGACTTAGACAAGGTGACCCTCTCTCTCCATACCTCTTCATCATTGTTGCATCCATTTTTACCGACATGATAAAACTTGGCATTTCTCACGATCTTATAGCCTCTCCCCCCGAGTGCCATGAAAACATCATACAATTTGTGGATGACACAATCATTCTTGTTAAGCAAGAAGACTCCACCACCATTAATACCATATGTATTATTGGCCTTTTCTCATGCATCTTGGGTCTTACGATAAATTTCTCAAAGTATTCTATTTTTGGAGTAAATACACTTCAGAATATCATCAATAGGTACAAAGACCTCCTCAAGTGTAAAATCGACAACTTTCCCATCAACTATCTTGGGTTACCAATCACCCCACACCCCATAACCCACTCCATTTGGAACCCCATCATTGAAAATATTCAAAGGAAATTAAACTCATAGATAAATAACTTCCTCAATCTGGCGGACTAACTCACTCTCATAAATAGTGTCATAAGACCTATCACTACCCACTTTCTTAGCTGCATCCCTTTACCCACCAAAACCCACAACACAATTGACAAAATTAGAAGAAACTTCCTTTGGAACAACCACACAACAAACAATCATTACAAAAATTTCCATCTGGTCTATTGGGGTTTTATCACTGCACCTATCAAATATGGGGGATGGGGCATCACAAACATCATAATCCGTGCCATTTGCCTCATAACAAAAATCATAAACATCCTTATGAACAATACAAACACGATATGGAAAAACTACCTACAAAATATTACAAAAATAAAACACCTTGGTATAAAACTACACATAGAATTTTCTTCCCCACTCTGGAACTACATCAACAAAAACTTGGATACAATCAAGAATCTCTTTTGTACCCCCCCCCCCACATGCACATTAGAATATCAATTTCTAGGACAATCCTTGGTACCATCACAACAACATCCAAAATCTAAACTCTCAAATGATCATCCCTTCATCTCTGCAAAATCTCAACATTTATAAAGCCCTAAAACATCTCACCAGCAATAGGAAAAATTCACTCAAAAGGCATCCTTAAAACCACATTGACAACAACACTCTGAGGGACATAATTCATGTATTTGAATATAACATCAACTGTAAGATCTAATATAAATGGGGATCTCTTTAGACACCCAAAGAATCCTACACCCACATCACATATAGGGTCCATATATCAAATATGGTTCATTTTTAGAAAACAAAATGGCTGCTAAAACTTAAAATCTTCTTTTGGCTGCTCTCCACAAACAAATTCCTTAATTACCCCAACCTCACTCGTTGAGGTTTTTTGGGACCAACTAGATGTTACCTGTAATGACCCTGACCTGGGTTATGAGGTAACCCTATTTTTTTGGCTAAGTAAGTTTCTTAGAACTTGAATATAATCCTCTAAAGTGTTTTTCTATGAGGTAACAAACTTATGTTTCAAATTTGGTCCTGTTTGAATAATGTTTGATCAATGTTCTCATGTTTTGGACCAAAATGCAATTTACCCAAGATGAGGGGTTATATTGCAATTTGTCACATGTTGAATGTTCCCTAAGTGTTTTAGCATCATTATATAAATAATGATGCAAGGTGGTGTCTTGTGGAAAGCCTAAATTCCAAGTTTGAACTTGTTTGAATAATGCTGGTGACTTGTGTACCAATTTTGATACAAATTGTAATTTACCCAAAATGTAGGGTTGATAAGAAAATTACCACCTATAGAGTGTCCCTACTCCATTGTAGTATCAATTAGAGGATATAGAAATAATGAGGCACCATGTTTGAATCAATTATGAGTGATGGTACTCTTGGTGATGAAATGACCAAGAAAGGGGATGAATATGAAACCCTAACTTGAGTTGTATCAAGTTGAAAAGCTTATATATGAGTGCCTATCGGCCAAGGAGACATAGGAGGAGTCCCATATCGTTTTGTGGACTCTTGTAAAATTCCATGACGTGTAAATCACCTCAAGCAGGTGAAGTGTATTGGTTTACAACTTCCTTAGAAAAGTTGTATCGTGTTGTGAATAAAGTGGTGATTTTGTTGATATATTTTATTCAAAGGGATAAGTAATGGACGGAAATTCATCACTAGATTATCCTCAAGAGTTTTGCATGTCAATATAAATGTTAATTCATGCATGTACATGTGTCAACCATGCATGGACACGTGGCACCTAGTATCTCAAATTGATGACACCTCATTTTCACACTTCTTCATGAACAACAAGTATATATACCCCTTCTTTCACCCCTTAGTGAACATTTTTGAATTCTACCACCTCCTTGCTCTTAGAAATTATGCATAGGGTACTTGTATCATGTAGTATTGAAGTGGTATCATGCATAGGGCCTTGGGTATCGTCCATAGCAAGTTCATATCGGCCAAGTAGGGTGATATCGACCTAGTGAGGTGATATCGGCCATAGTGGAGTGTTTTGATCACAAGTGAGGGGGATATTAGAGCTTTGAAGCTGTTCTTAAGGCGGGTTATATAACTTGAACTCAACCATGTTATTATTCATCACCAAAATTGCTATACTTAATGATCTACTTTAAATTCCAAAATTTTCTGAAATAGTTGATGACATTATGAGTTCTAGTAGTTTATTAGACCTGTTTCCATGAACTTTAATAGTTATAAAGAAGGTCTAGAGCTTTAAGAAGATGGTATCACCTTATAAAGTGATATCAGGTTCAAGTACACAAGCAAGCACCTCTAACTCGACATGGTGATGCACCTACTTCACTAAAACTATATGGATATGATTTAATACTTTCTTGCACGATATGGTGGCGTAGTATACACCTCTTGCACGATATGAGGTCAAGCAAACACCTCAAAAATGATATTGGGTTAAGAACACACCTCTCTGCCCGATATGGTGTGAATCACACACAGACCTCTCTGCCCGATATGGTGTGAAGCACACACACACCTCTCTACCTGATATGGTGTGAAGCACACATACACCTCTAAAGTGATATGGTGAGCAAGCACACACCTCTTTTCCCGATATGGTGTGAAGCGCACACACACCTCTCTGCCCGATATGGTGTGAAGCACACATACACCTCTAAAGTGATATGGAAGCAAGCATACACCTCAAACCTGAAATGGTAAGAACACATACACCTCAAGGGTGATATGGTAAGCACACATACACCTCATACCCGATACGGTAAGCACACATACACCTCATACCCAATATGGTAATCACACATACACCTCCTAAGTGATATGGGTAGCAAGCACACACCTCATACCCGATATGGTGGAAGCACCTCAAAACCCATATGAAGGAAAGCACCTTAGATGCAATGTACTTGATAAAGTAACACATGAAGTGTCTTATATCAAGTCATACATTAAGAGGTATGGAGTTTAATGAATAATGATTAAGTAGGCTAATGTACCTTGAAGGAAAGGTTGAGCCAACTTAATAAAGTATGAAGTAATCAATATCCTAGCAAGGATAAGAGAGAAACTCGTACTTTGTGTTGATAATCATTTAATGATAAATTATGAGAATAAATAAGTATGATTGAATACTTATGATATTAGTGTATGCTCCTAGATGTGTGGAGCAATTAATTAGGGTTTGGATTGATAATATGAACTTGAAACCCTATTCGGCTATAAAGAGAAACCCTAACCCTAATAGTTGTTGCCTAGTGAGAGGTAACAAGATGTTTATAAAAGTGTCATGTAAGAAATGATAATGTTCAAATAAAATAGGAAATGGAAACTTATTAACATAATAATAATATTAAATGGATACAATAATAATAATGAAATCTTAATCATACATGCTTTATGCTTATAGCCAAATAAGAGCTATAGTGTTTTGAATATGATTAAAGGAGATAAAAGAAATACTTGTATTATATAAAGGATGTGAATAAGTATGATGGCTTGGACAATGTATAATGCCTAGTAAAGGTGATGTGGTATTCAGTGATGAGATGCACAAGATTGGCATAGTCCAATACCTGGAATAGTTGCACAGGATTGACAAAGCCAATACCTGGAACTGATTATGATGATGTACATTCACATGACTGGTACAATTCAATATCTAATTAGTAGATTTGCTGAGGCCAACAGATAAAAATGAGAATGATTCAGGGATGTCATACCATGATAATGAGTATCACAAGATAAGATTGAGATGTTGATATAGTATGATGGGTAAATGATATACATGTTCTTCCTATTCCTTATAAAGAGAATAGATGATTTACTGCTCTATCATAGATAGTTGCAATACTTTAAAATATGAGAATGTTCTAAACTGCTTATCCTATGCTCAGTTTAATACTATTTAAATGTGATAATAACATTGTTGGAGGAGAGTTATATCTCTCACTGGGACAATTGTCTCACCCTGTGGGATCCACATTTTTTTAGGTGGACGTGCACGAGGGGGGTTGAGACCATACTGTAGAGAAAGAACAACATCAGTAGGGACAACTCAGGTTGAGTGTACTGTCTGTCATGTCTTGTAGATAGAAGTCCTATGTGTCATCTCTGTACTCTTAGGTCCTTGGAGTTGGTTCGTACTAGTTTCATGAATGATATGAGATTTTAGCTTGAATGCCTCGAGGTTCTATGTTGCTCCAGTATGTGTTTTGATAGAGCAATTATTATATGTTTTCCTCGAGATGAGATGAAGCAATGTTGTACAATGTAAATCATGATATGTATGAGTTTTGGATCTTATAGTAAAAGTTTTCTGGACAAGGATCTCCTTGCCAAATGGTTTTAAATTTTAGTAATTTTTGTTAATCCGTTGTTTATGTTTATTCTTCTCAATTAGTAACGATTTGTTTGTCGGTTTGATGGTGGTCGTTACAAGTTTGGTATCAGAGCTTAAGGTTCGTTGAGTCTACAGAGACATAGGACAAAGGTGTTGAGTCTGTTCTAGTGTCCTCCAGTATATCTTATAGTGACTTCTACTTATGCAGAAGGAGGGATATAACTTAAAGTTGTCTAGAGAACACGAGGATCATGTCGCTGAGAGCAATGTTGTTGCACCAGTTGGAGGTGCAAGGGATCAGGCAAGAGAGGAATTAGTGCCTAAGAATCCCAATTTCAATGAAGCTATGATAGAAAACACAACCTTTCATACTCTTTTTGGGTAATTCATGACCACAATGATGCATATGGAAGATCGAATGCCAACACGAACACCTAGGGCACCAACTTCCAATGAGGGACATGGGTCTGGTAAGACTTTTGAATGACTACGTCGTGTAGGAGCTATAGAATACACTGGGACAACTGACCCAACAGATGATAATCTATGGCTCACTGAGTTAGAAAAGGCTTTTAAGATCCTTAGTATTACAGATGTTGACAAATTCAAACATGTTGTATACCTTTTGAAGGGTAGTGCTGGCCATTGGTGGGCCATAGAAGAGGTAAAAAGGAATGATGAAGAGGTTGGGTGGGAGGAATTTCATCAAGAATTCGTCAGTAAGTATTTTCCACAAACATACTTAGATGAAAATATGTCACAGTTTGAGAAGGTTCAGCAGGGAACCATGTCAATTAATGAATATGAAGCTAGGTTCATGGAACTTTTGTGGTTTTGTCCTCAAATGGCTCCTACTAAACATGAGAAGATTTGACGTTTTGAGAAAGGATTGAATGATGAGGTGTCTATCTCGACATCTGCATTAGAAAGTAGAGAGAGATTCACCACATTTGTGGAATCCGTCTGGAGGATAGAAAGGTCTGTGACAAAGAAACATGAGACAGACCTCAAAATAAAGTCTACACAATCACATGAACTATTGATTAGTGGTACCAAACAGCCAAAATCTTCATTATCACTGGTTCAACAACAATATGGTACACCAATGCAGTAGTCACCAAGTGGGGACCGAGCTTGCCACAAATGTGGATAGAAAGGATATATGAGGTGGCAGTGTCCAAGAAGAAATAATAAGGTGACCGGACAGACAAGACATTAGATAACCCGTAAAGGTAACGTCTGATAGAACTTTTCATTCTGAATTATCTTTCCTTTTTCTTCTCTTTGCCTACTGATTATAAGAAAGGTAGTTATTGTTGAGCTTACTTCAATTAGTCCTATGAGGACATGAGGAAGAGATAAAAAGGATGAGAACATATATTCAGTCCAATATTCTCCTATATGTTTTGAAATTTCTCTCTTCATGATGAAAGGAAGAGATGTAATAGAAACACCCATAGAAAATTTGAGATACTAAGTAGTAAAAATTTAAAGAGATGAAACATAATATAAAACAAATGCATACTACCTAATTTCATTCCTTGAATACCCTGGCCAAGTATTCATCTATTGAAGGCAAGGTAAGTATGGAACTCTTAGATTGTTCTCTTTCTAATTACTCTGATCAAGTAGTCATTTTGAGACAATCTAGAGAGATTAATGAGGTAAAAGATGTGGCATGGATATTTCTACCACATCCTAATTGATATATGGAGAAATCTGAGTTAATCATAGATCAACTTATTAACAAAAAAAGATGTTTAGTATAATGTATACCTTGGTCTGAGGACCTAGAGGTAATAGTTACCCGATGAGAGGCAACAATGTTCAGTGATGAACTAAGGGTTGGAATACCCAGATCTAGTAATCATGATGATGATAATACTGAGAGGTGGTGACATGTAATCATCTCTATAATTCTTATGCTAAAGGCAAGGAACTTAAGAGAAAATAAGATTGAATGACACATGAACAATTGAAAGTTCATGTAATACTCAAAGAAGGTGATAATCTCTTTTCTTTAATAAACAACCCTAAATAATGGTGGGGTGATAAAAAGGAATATGTTTCCTTGTACTCTTTAGTAAGTCTTATGACACTTGATGTGCATGAGTTAGAAGTGTTCTATGGATGGATACTTAGAAAAATATCAGCTAGTCTTGGATCTTAGTTCCAAGACAAGCATATGTGATAAGTAATACATTTGGTCTTGGTAAATAGCAATAGAGGATGGAAATGATGATGATGTGATGTGTTTTTGGCACAAATAATGGATACCAAGGTAAAGAATCCTAGTATCGAAGAAATTTCAATGATATGAGAAAAATGAGAACATGATTCCTGACAAGGAGTGATGTTTGGTTACCTAGAAGGGGCAACCTTGTGACAATTCTAGTAGGAAAATTATATGTTAGGGGTTTATGCTCTGCATAAACATAACTTTGATACAGATATATTAATTGAAGGAATAAAGGTAGAATCATTTGAGAAAAAGCTTATCAAAGCTAAAAATGTATGATAAGACGTAGTTCCAAGTGGGTGACAAATCAGTAAGATTTGACACCTAGGTTAAATAAGGTATGTATACTGATTCTCCGACTAAGAAAAAAAATGTCACCTGACACAAAGTTGGCTCTACAGTCCATAATGAAAAGGACAGTGGAGTATGTGTCCTATATGATAGATTCTATGATAACCTTGTGTGAAAGGACTTTGTGTTGGTCAAAGTTCTATGGCATCTCTATGACATTAATATGTTATGTGAAGGCTTGATGATATGATGAACTGATAATATCTGTCTCCCTTTACCTGGGATTTTAGGCACAAAATCCTTGTTAGGGGTTTATAATTTGTAATGACCATGACCTAGGTTATGAGGTAACCCTATTTGTTTTGGCTAAGTAAGTTTCTTAGAACATGAATATAATCCTCTAAAGTGTTTTTCTATCAGGTAACAAACTTATGTTTCGAATTTGGTCCTGTGTGAATAATGTTTGAGCAATGTTCTCATGTTTTGGACCAAAATGCAATTTATCCAATATGAGGGGTTATATTGCAATTTGTCACATTTTGAATGTTCCCTAAGTGTTTTAGCATCATTATATAAAGAATGATGCAAGGTGGTGGCTTGTGGAAAGCTTAAATTCCAAGTTTGAACTTGTTTGAATAATGCTGGTGACTTGTGTACAAATGTTGGTACAAATTGTAATTTACCCAAAATGTAGGGTTGATATGAAAATTACCACCTATAGAGAGTCCCTACTCCCTTATAGTATCATTTAGAGGAGATAGAAATAATGTGGCACCATGTTTGAATCAATTATGAGTGATGGTACTCTTGGTGATGAAATGACCAAGAAAGGGGTTGAATATGAAACCCTAACTTGAGTTGTATCAAATTGAAAAACTTATATATGAGTGCCTATCGGCCAAGGAGCCATAGGAGGAGTCCCATACAATTTTTTGGACTCTTGGAAAAATCCATGACGTGCAAATAACCTCAAGGAGGTGAAGTGTATTGGTTTACAACTTCCTTAGAAAAGTTGTATCAGGTTGTGAATAAAGTGGTGATTTTGTTGATATATTTTATTCAAAGGGATAAGTAATGGATGAAAATTCATCCCTAGATTATCCTCAAGAGTTTTGCATGTCAATATAAATTTTAATGAATGCTTTTACACGTGTCAACCATGCATGGACACGTGGCACCTAGTATCTCAAATTGATGACACCTCATTTTCACACTTCTTCATGAACAACAAGTATATATACCCCTTCTTTCACCCCTTAGTGAACTTTTTCAAATTCTACCACCTCCTTGCTCTTAGATATCATGCATAGGGTCCTTGTATCGTGTAGGAGTGAAGTGGTATCATGCATAGGGCCTTGGGTATCGTCCATAGCAAGTTCATATCGGCCAAGTAGGGTGATATCGGCCTAGTGAGGTGATATCGGCCATAATGGAGTGTTTTGATCACATGTGAGGGGGATATTGGCCACAAGTGATGGCATATCATGCAAGGGTAGTGAGGTATCGTGCAAGGTGCTAAGTAGAAAGAGGGAGCTCAATACTTAACCCTAAGGTGAGGCCATGATCATCTTCAACCTAGGATTGAACCATGATTTTAGGGTTATGATCTTCCTTTCTTTTCTTCTTCACCAATTGCTTATCCTTGGTAATTCCTTATATATGAAGGAGTTGTGAACGAGCCTTGGACTTTTGATAAGTCATCTTCAACCTTAGGAACGTGAAGCTTTGGATCTTGGAGCTTCGAAGTTGTTCTTAAGGCGTGTTATATAACTTGAACTCAACCATGTTATTATTCATCACCTAAATTGCTATACTTAATGATCTACTTTTAATTCCAAAATTTTCTAAAATAGTTGATGACATTATGAGTTCTAGTAGTTTCTTAGACCTGTTTACATGAACTTTAATAGTTATAAAGAAGGTCTAGAGCTTGAAGAAGATGGTGTCACCTTGTAAAGTGATATCGGGTTCAAGCACACAAGCAAGCACCTCAACCCGACATGGTGATGCTCCTACTTCACTAAAATGATATGGATATCATTTAATACTTTCTTGAACGATATGGTGGTGTAGTATACACCTCTTGCACGATATGAGGTCAAGAAAACACCTCAAAAACGATATTGGGTTAAGCACACACCTCTCTACCCGATATGGTGTGAAGCACACACACACCTCTCTACCCGATATGGTGTGAAGCACACACACACCTCTCTGCCCGATATGGTGTGAAGCAGAAACACACCTCTCTGCCCGATATGGTGTGAAGCACACATACACATGTAAAGTTATATGGTGAGCAAGAACACACCTCTTTTCCCGATATGGTGTGAAGCACACACACACCTCTCTACCCGATATGGTGTGAAGCACACATACACCTCTAAAGTGATATGGAAGCAAGCATATACCTCAAACCCGAGATGGTAAGAACACATACACCTCAAGGTTGATATGGTAAGCACACATACACCTCATACTAAGCACACATACACCTCATACCTGATATGGTAAGAACACATACACCTCCTAAGTGATATTAGTAGCAAGCACACGCCTCATACCCGATATGGTGGAAGCACCTCAAAACCCATATGAAGGATAGCAACTTAGATGAAATGTACTTGATGAAGTAACACATGAAGTGTCTTATATCAAGTCATACATTAAGAGGTATGGAGTTTAATTAATAATGATTAAGTAGGCTAATGTACCTTGAAGGAAAGGTTGAGCCAACTTAATAAAGTATGAAGTAATCAATATCCTAGTAAGGATAAGAGAGAAACTCATACTTTGTGTTGATAATCATTTAATGATAAATGATGAGAATAAATAAGTATGATTGAATACTTATGATATTAATGTATGCTTCTAGATGTGTGGAGCAATGAATTAGGGTTTGGATTGATAATATGAACTTGAAACCCTATTCGGCTATAAAGGGAAACCCTAACCCTAATAGTTGTTGCCTAGTGAGAGGTAACAAGATGTTTATAAAAGTGTCATGTAAGAAATGATAATGTTCAAATAAACTAGGAAATGGAAACTTAGTAACATAATAATAATAATAAATGGATACAATAATAATAATGAAATCTTAATGATGCATGCTTTATGCTTATAGACAAATAAGAGCTATAGTGTTTTGAATATGCTTAAAGGAGATAAAAGGAATAATTGTATTATATAAAGGATGTGAATAAGTATGATGGCTTGGCCAAGGTATAATGCCTAGTAAAGATGATGTGGTATTCAATGATGAGATGCACAAAATTGGCATAGTCCAATACCTAGAATAGTTGCACAGGATTGGCAAAGCCAATAACTGGAACTGATTATGATGATGTACATTCACATGACTGGTACAATTCAATATCTGATTAGTAGATTGGCTGAGGCTGACAAATAGAAATGAGAATGATTCATGGATGTCATACCATGATAATGAGTATCACAAGATAAGCTTGAGATGTTGATATAGTATGATGGGTAAATGATATACATGTTCTTCCTATTCCTTATAAAGAGAATAGATGATTTACTGCTCTATCATAGATAGTTGCACTACTTTAAAATATGAGAATGTTTTAAACTGCTTATCCTCTCCTCAGTTTAATACTATTTAACTATGATAATAACATTGTTGGCAGAGAGTTATATCTCTCGCTGGGACAATTGTCTCACCCCTTGGGATCCACATTTTTTTAGGTGGATGTGCATGATGGGGGTTGAGACCCTACTGTAGAGAAAGAACAAAAATAGTAGGGACAACAGTGATACCTTAGGTTGAGTGTACTATCTGTCATGTCTTGTAGATAGAAGTCCTATGTGTCGTCTATGTACTCTCAGGTCCTTGGAGTTGGTTTGTACTAGTTTCATGAATGACATGAGATTTTGGCTTGAATGCCTCGAGGTTCTATGTTGCTCCGGTATGTGTTTTGATAGAGAAACTGTTATATGTTATCCTCGAGATGAGATGAAGCAATGTTGTACAATGTAAATCATAATATGTATGAGTTTTGGATCTTTCGGTAAAAGTTTTCTGGACAAGGATCTCCTTGCAAAATGCTTTTAAATTTTAGTGATTTTTGTTAATCCGCTGTTTATGTTTATTCCGCTCAATTAGTAATGATTTGTTTGTCGGTTTGATGGTAGTCATTACATTATCTCTACAAGGAAGAAGAAGAAACTACACAACACCTCTTCATCAACTGCATAGTCACAATGAACATCCTTCTATTCTTCTTCCCACTTTCTTCATACCTAAAAAACCCTCCTCATACCAACTATTGTCTCTAGAATAAAACCCTTACCACAACACTCTAGATATCGTCCAGAGGACATGCTTGTCTATACTTTCTGGAATATTTGGCTAGAGAGAAACAATAGTAAAATCAATAACATCTCTAAACACACCCAGATCTTGCTTACTGACATTAACCATGCTTTATCTGTACAAATTGCATTGCAGGACATGCCTCTACATCAACTCAGGTGATACCTACTGAAGTCGATTCGGGTAACATTTTTGAAGATCATAATGGAGGTGGATGCTACTCCCTGGAGGACATTATCACTGACGACACTGGTTTCTGAAGATCTGATCTCTGCATAGACTGGAGATACTATCTTAGCAACTATTTTTTTTACTTTTTTTTGGTCAATAAGAACTTAGTTATTATTCATCCCGTGCTCTTGAACAGGCGACAAACTGGACATATTAATGTTTACATCTAAGAACAGCTAGGACGGCTTGATAGAAGAAAAGGAACATAACTAATAGGAGTGGAGACAGTTTTTTGCAATGAGGTCAGGAACCTGGTTCAACCTCTGGGGTATGTAAACCATCTGGGTTGCATGAGTAGTACTCAGTGTAGCCTGATATTTCCTCCAAAAAGGGCGTAGTGCGGCTACAGGTTCACTATTCGCCTATAAGGTGCCTCCCCCACATACAATCATCTTGAGTTGAATCACCGTGTTTTTTAGATTTTGTGGTAGCGGGGCCTCATCTCGACGGATACCCACCTAGTTTCTATTTCAACTTCTTGCTTGCAGACGTTCTGTGTTTGTAAGCACTAATTTGTACTTTCTGTTAATGCATGGACATTTATCAAACAAAAAAAAATGTCACCTAACTACCCACTACCCAATTAATACGCAATAACTCTCTCACAAATAAGTAACTCATTTTATATTTAAAGAATTTTTTTCTTTCTTTTTACTTCCGCTTATAAACTGCATATAATATCTCATCCATTCATAGTTATATTTTTATATATTTCACTACGAAGTTCAAAAGAAGTACTTAGTTATGTTCTTGCAATAATAAAATTTATCAATAAAAGGAATAAAAAAAATCTAGTACGGTGTTACCTATTTTTAAAAATTATGTGAACATTTCCCCTCCACTTCGCCACTTCACATAAAGCTTGACTTGACTAAAATTGTGTTTTCACATATTTTCTTGCTAAGTCAAAAATAACTCCTTTAACGTATTCAAGACACCAATACGTATATAATGGAAACATATAAAAGTATTTAAAGCACAGAGTGACATAATCTTTAAGGCGATAAGTCTACTAGTGTGGTGGAAGGGTTGCATGCATACGACAACTGCAAATAATTCCATTCAGCCACCCACCTTTAACCATTTGTGTTTATTCCGCCGCCCACAAACATGTAACTAAATTTTAAATTCAAAATATTTTTTCTTCATTTTTCCTCCACTTATCTTCTGCATATAATGTCTCACCAACAATCACATAAATATATGTCTTATTGCTAATTCAAAAAAAAGAAAAACATAATTTTGTACAAGATAGTATTAAAAATTATCAACAACTAGACTCAGAACAAACTAACATAGTGTGTTCCATTTCAAAGAGATTATGGACATTTATTATGTTAATACTATTATTTAATTTATTATATATAAAGTATTCTATGTGTGATAAATGAGTATATACGATTAAAATGTGTGAGTCACATCTCTTCATGTTTTGCTACAAATTCCAAATATAATAATACTTAATTTTTACTGCACTACCAAAAATTATCAATGACACCTAATATGAACCTAGATAACTCTTGCGATCAAAAAAGTTTTGTGATTGTAAAAATATAATATAAGGAACAACAACCATTTATTATTTTTCAATAACTTTATATTATTTATACATAAATTCACGTCATTGCATACGACATATACATACTCGTAGTCTTCAACATGGTCAATTAAAACTCATTTACAAATATCCTAATACCAAAATTTGATCAAACCCATTTTTACTGTTTGTAAATTACAATACCAAACTTTAGTAGCTAACTAACAACTAAAAATGAATGAATAAAAGGACGAATGACAGTGAGGCGTTAGTACACTGACGGTCAATTGTGGAGGAGGCGGTGTGGGTACAACCTCAACATAAGAAGGGTGGCAGCTGGGCGTGGCAACAACATGGGGCAATGGCTTGGTGTTTTTGCTGGAGAAATGATACACAGGCGATCATCTTGGACCCCAAATGAAACAAACATGTGTCTTTTTGCACTTATGCCTCACCATCCCCACTTACTTCCACCAACCAATCCCACATGTCACATGTTAAATCATATTGGGTCTGCAAATTTTATTTTTATGACATGAGAGAGGGGGGAATGAGAGAGGGGTTGCTGCTATTGCTTTTACGTGGGTGACTGGATAGCCTGGATAATTACAACGTGATGGAGGGAGAGAGAGAAAGAGTGGGAGGGGAGTGGAGAGAGAGGATCGGAGAGAGAAAATTGTTGTAAGAAAGAGAAAAAAGAGAACACATTTTGGTTAATAACTTTTAAACGACAATGAATTTTTTGATGAAATAAACACCATTGCAATCCTTACAAAAAATACTTTACAACAAGACCAAGTTGGACAAATAAAAATAAAATAAATTTAAAATCCAAAAAAAGAGGGATAATGTGATTCTAAAAGGTCAAAAAGAAGAGAGAGAAAATTATTGAGCTTATAACTCTCAAACGGTAACGAATTTTGTCACAAAATAAAATTTGGTCAATTACTAACAAAAAATACTTTAAAATAAAATTAATATCTACATACTTTAATAATTAATAGAAAGAGAAAATTGCTGTAAGAAAGAGAAAAAAACAACAAATTTTGGTTAATAACTTTTAAAGGACAGTGAATTTTTTGACAAAATAAACATTTTGCAATCCTTCCAAATAATACTTTACAACAAGACCAAATTTAATAAATAAAATAAAATAAATTTAAAATCCAAAAAATAGGGATAATGTGATTTTAAAAGTAAAAAAGAAGAGAGAGAAAATTATTGAGCTAATAACTCTCAAACGGTAACGAATTTTGTCATAAGATAAAAATTGGTCGATTAACAAAAAATATGTTAAAATAAATTTAATATCGAGATGATTTAATAATAAATTTTCAATCAAAATAAATATAACACATGAGGTAACATGTTATAGCATGTTATAACATGCGGGTAGTTCATAGTACGATGTTATAACATATATAATAAGACTGATGTCAATATAATTTGACAAAAAAATTTGCAAAATAAGTATAACACATGGAATAACATGTAACATGTTATAATATGGTATAATATATGGTATAAATAGGCTAATACATGATAACATGAAATAATATGAGATAACATGAGAAAGAAATAATGAATTTCATATATTAAAAAAGTAAAATATACAATTTAAAATAGGAGAGACGATGTAATTGTGAAAACTCAAAAAATGAGAGAGAAATTAATTTTGCTTATAACTCTCAAACCGTATTAAATTTAAAATCAAATAAAAATTGATAAGTTACTAATAAAAAATACTTTGAAATAAGACCATATTGACATACTTCGATAATTTGTTTTAACAAAATAATTGTAACAAATGGGATAGCATGATGTAACATATTAAACGATAATGAAATTTTTGACAAAAATACACCACTGCATTCTTTGCAAAAAAAAGTACAACAAAATTAAGTTTAAGGCCTAGTTTGGCCGCTAACTTCCAAAATTCTGGTACTTTACATAGTAATTGATAGCCCTTTACGTTATACGCGGAGCTCATGAATACAGCTCGGTAATTAGCTTAACAGTAATGGCAGACTTTTTCAAACACGCCAAATTCTGAGGTAGAGAGAAAGCCCGCTTCCTGTCCGATCCACTGTCCCATTTCATCTTTTCTTCACGACAAATTCAACATGAAGTCCGCAGATCACGTACAACTCATCTGTCACGCCGTCTTAAAGATGTCGGTGCCATATACCAGAATGCAGCATTTATAATGTAAGCGGCCAAACTGGGCCTAACATATCTTAAAAAATAAACATACAATTTAAAAGAGGAGAGATATGATAATTATAAAAATTCAAAAAATGAGGAGTGAGAAATTAATCCTACTTATAACTCTCAAACCGTAATGAATTTTTTAACGAAGTAAAAACTGATGAGTTACTAATAAAAATATTTTAAAATAAGACCAATGTTGACATACTTCAATATATATATTTCTAAAATATATCACATGTGATAACATGGTGTAACATGTGATACCATGAATAACATGGACATAATGTTATAACACATAAGATAACATTAGGTAACATGTTATACCATGGATAACATGGATCACATAATAACATTGACAACATGATGTACCATGTTATCCATGTTATTCTATGTTATCCATATTATCAATGTTATCCATGTGTTATTTCATGTTATAACATGTTATCCATATTATCCATGTTAACACATGTGATATATTTTATAACATGTTATCCATATTGTCCATGTTATCTATGTGTTATATCATGTTATAACATTTGTTATAACATGTTGTCCATGTTATCCATATTATCCATGTGTTATAACACGTTGTCCATGTTATCCATGTTATAACATGTTATCCATGTTATCCCATGTATTATAATTGTTTCGATAAAAAAAATTATCGAAGTATGTCAACATTGGTCTTATTTTAAAGTATTTTTCATTAATAACTCATCAGTTTACTACTAGTTTGCAAAAATTATCCATTTTTATTAGTGACATGGATAACTGTTGACCTAGAGGTTATACATTGTTCATATTTTGATAATGACTTAACCATTCCATTCGTATGTATCTAATATGTGTATTGAAGATTGATTTTAGGTGTTAGATACATGAAAAGGATCAAAAATCAAAAGCCCTAATTTCCTCAAGTTCAAGTCAAAAGCTATACAAGTGTGTAATTTTGGAAATCTATGTAAATAACCTTAGAATATTTTTGTAATCACTTATATTGATGAATTGGCTTGTAACTAAGATGAGAAAATTGTTTGGGACACAAAACACCAAGTTTTAATCACTTTAGATGCACTTTAGAAAATTGACCACATGTAGTGAATCGGTCGAGTTGCAAACTCGACCAATCCTCCCGGATTAGTTCTCTGAAGATAGCATCGGTCTAGTTGTGGTTTCACAGAACTCAATCAATCGAGTACCTAACCAATTTGATCTTCATTGGTCGGTCGAGTTTCCCCAGGATAAACTCGACCGATGATTTGAATATCGACTTTGTCTTTTACTTTATCGGTTGAGTTACCTTTATTGAAACTCGACTGATTGCACAATACAAAATTTGCAGAAAAAGTGATTGTGACCATTGGTGTGTGTTTTGAGTGAAAATAGAGTCGTTGCTTTGAGAAAAAATGGCTATATTTCGTATATAAGTGTCCCACAACTTAAAGGGGCACCCTCAACTATAAATAGGACCTCTTGGAGTTCATTCCAAGGTTGCTCATTCACTACATGCTTGGTCCTAGCTTAGTTGAGAGTGTTCTAACCCTTTCAGCCCCTTTCTCTCTCTACCTTCAAGTCAAATTCATGAGTATGAGTGAGATAGGTTCCTTTGTAAGAGAGCTACTCCTTGTATTGATGTAAAGCTCTCCTCCACCATCTTCCTACCCCCTTTCCTTATTGAAGAAAAGGTTGAAGATCTTCTCCGAGTGAAGGAGAAGGAGATGTTGTTCTTCAAGGTTGAAGAAGGCAAGGTGTTCCAACTCTCTAAGTGAAGGAGATAGGCAAGGCAAGTGCTCAAGAAGGATAGGTAATCCCTTGAAGGCCGAAGACTTGAAGAAGGAGTGGGTGAGTCCATGTTGATGGTTGAAGACTCCATGGTTCAAGTGGGTAAGCTCCTTCTATAGGTTGAAGATCCTTGCTTGAGGTACTAAGCCCTTGGATGTTGTGGTTTTGTCATGTAATCTTATGATGGAATACAAGAGTACCAAGATTGCAAATCCTAGAGATTAACCACCTCTAGGTAGTGGACTGACATTGCTCCTAGTTAGGATGTGGAACCACTCTAAACCACCTTGTCTAAGTGCATGCTCTTCCTTGTCTCTCATCCTTGCTATGCTTTCTAGTTAAGACATAAAATTGCGGTTTGTTTAAGTTCCCACACTTAATATAATTTGGTGGTCTTTTTTTTTGGGGGAAGTCAGGAGGTTCTTTTATTCATCCCGCCCTCCTCTTGCAGGAAGAAAACTAGGATTTAGTACATTATCATCTACGAAATAAAACTTGGTAGGACTCCTACCATTAAAGAGAGGATAGGGGATAGGTTGACCTTCGGTGGATAATTTGGTGGTCTAATCTATTTTGTGAGAGTTGTGAAGCTCTATTCACCCCCCCTCTAGAGCCCTTGATCCAACAAGTGGTATCAGAGTAGGTCTTCTCCAAGTTACTTATACAAGTAGGAGAAGATGGGCGATTTAACACTTGGATCCCTCAACTTGGAAGGAAGCTTCTCCATGCGACCTCCGGTCTTCGACGACACCAACTTCCTCTATTGGAAGAGAAGAATGCAATTCTACCTCCAAGGTGTGAGCTATGAGATGTGGAAGGTGGTGCACCTCAAGTATGAAGATCCAAAGGGGGAAATCTCCACATGGACGGAAGCCCAAATGAAGCACGCTCAACTCAATGCCAAAGTTGTGAGCATCATCTATGCAACCCTCACCCCATCTGAGTTCAACCGGATCTCCTCTTGGGACACCGCACATGAGATTTGGAACAAGCTTTGTGATACCTATGAAGGAACTGAGCATGTGAAAGAAGACAAGATCTACATGCTTGGTGGTCTTCTTGAGAACTTCAAGATGGGTAAGAATGAAAGAGTGGCTGATATGTACACTAGGCTCAATGTCATCATCAATGGATTGGCAGCCCTTGGTACTGTAATGGACAAAGGCACTATCAACTCCAAGATCCTAAGATCTCTTCCAAAGAGATGGAAGCCCAAGGTTACATCCATTTAAGAAGTGTACAAGCTTAGTGAATTGTCAACCAAGGAGCTTGTTGGCAACCTTCAAGCCCATGAACCAAGGCTTGATAAGCAAGAAGAAGAAGAAAAGAGAGGAGAGAAGGAGTCTAAGAAGATCAAGGACACAACCTTCAAAGCTCAAATTGAAGAGATGGTTCGGCAGAAACAACTTGCTCTCAAGTCCCCTACTCCCTCCTCAAGTGAAGATGAAGGCCCAAATGAGCATGAAACAAACTACTCAAAGGGAAAACACTTCAAGGGGAAGCCTTCTTCATCAACTTCTAGATGCTATGAATGTGGCCAAAAGGGCCATTACAAGAGTGACTGCCCCAAGGCTAAGAAGAGCCATCACAAGAGCAGCCACAAGAAAGACAAGGAGTACAAGAGAGTAGGCAAATACAAAAGAAAGGAGAAGAAAGAAAGAAGAAGCAAAGATGCAACTCATGCAGCTTGGGAGGAGTCTTCCTCATGCTCTTCAAGCTTCGAAGATGGAGAATGCCACGTTGCTCTCATGGCCTCTACAAGTGAAGATGTAGGTGAGGTAAGTGAGGTAAGTGAGGTATGTGAAGTCAATTTACATGAGTTATCTAAGGAAAATCTTATTGATATGCTTAATTATTGTCGGTCATCTTTTACTAAATGCAAATCTAAAAGGAAAACACTAGGCAAGATAGTGGATGATCTTTATGCTAAAATTGAGATATTTGATAAAAATGAAAAACTGCTCCTTGATAGCATAGATTCTTTGTAAGGGAAATTTCTTGACCTTGAGCTTCAATACAATGGAGTAGAGGTTGAGAATGGTGTCTATCTTAAGATTATTGTAGATCTTAAGGAAGATAACCAAATATGCCAGGATGAGATAGATGTTCTTAAAACTGAAAATGTAGAACTAAATCTCATTAATGAATCTAGAAAGCAAGAAATTCATGTCTATCAGAAGGAAATTTTGTTGCTTAAATATGAAAATGGTAAGTTGCTTGCTCAAGTTAATGATCTATCATATAGACCTATTTTGCAAAGTAATGAGGTAGCTAGCATTGCTTTAGAACGTGATTCTTTTCATACTAAAGCCCTCTATTTAGAGGACGACCTATTGAATGCTAGAGATGATCTTGCTAGTTTATCTTCTATTGTCATTAACCTTAGTGATGATAATGCTAAGTTAAGAGCTTCTTTGCAAAAGTTTCTTGCGGGAAAGAAATCCCTTAATGCTATCCTAGAATACTCTACCAAACAAATTGGTATTAGTGGTTTAGGATATGATGGGACTGCTCCCAAGGGTAAGAACAAGAACAAGAGTAAGGGTTATAAGAAGAGTGTGGAACCTCCTATCTTTCATGGAGAGACTTCCATCTCTAAAAACCCTATGGTATGTGCTCATTGTAAATGTGATGATCATTACTCTACTTATTATCCTTACAAGCCAAAGGGGACCAACCCAAAGATGAAATGGGTCCCCAAGCTAACCCCGGATCCCAAAGTTTGAGTTGGGTACCGACATCCTTCTTTCATGCAGGTCAAAAAGAGGTGGATTGTTGATAGTGGCTGCTCAAAACATATGACAAGTGAAATTATCCATTTCAACAAATTCACAAAAAAGAAAGGAGGATTGGTAACCTCCGGGGACAACAAGAAAGGTAAGGTTATAGGTGAGGGTGATGTAGGCAACGAGCTATGTATCAAGAATGTTTTTCTTGTTGACGGCCTACATCACAACTTGATAAGTGTAAGACAACTTTGTGATAATGGATATCTTGTTTTGTTTACATCTTTAGAATGTTTGCTTCTAGATTCCCTCACTTACAATGTCATATATATGGGAACTAGAAATGGTAATCTTTATGTTATTATGCTTGATGCTCTAAAGCCCATACTTCATAGATGCTTGGTTGTGGATAAAAATGATATCTCTCTTTGGCATCGCCGTTTGAGTCATATGAATATGCATCAAATGAAGAAATTGAGAAAAAAGGAATTGGTTTGGGGACTTCCCAAATTGGATTTTGAAAAGGATGAGGAATACCAACCTTGTACATAAGGCAAGCAAACCAAGTCCTCCTTCAAATACAAAGGAGTCCTTAGTTGATGCGCGTTGTTGTACACAAAACAATCACTACGAAAAGTCCTAGAGTTTAACCTTCTAACCCGGTTGTCAACTTGTTGCGAACAACAAGTCAACTTAGTATAGATAGGTATCGATCCAAGGGACGGTAGAAAAGAAAAGTCGAAATCCAAATCCGATCACAAGTATAAGAATTAAATTCTGATTTGAGAGAGTTGTTAATACTAAGAACAAAAATAAAAGTGTTGAAATAAAATTTAACTAATCAAGAAATAAAGATCTGGCGTCCGGAAGATCACCACCAAAACCACGTTCCTATTCAACTAATCAAATTCTAAACTCCAAGGATCAAATCAGGACCTTGTGTTTACATATCCTTATGGACAAACTCACAAGGGTCGGACTTCCCATGAACCCGTTGGTCCCGATATTCATGGATCATTGTCCAACCGTCCACCATGCCATTATCCATGGTCATATAAAAAAGAATGTGAATTCGACTGGCGTTCAAACCCAAGGCTCAGGTGGTCGGGTCACCAAGGTTTATAACAAGAATAAGATTAAATAGATGTAAATATGATAATCACAATTAAGGGATTATTGTTCCATTCTTACAGAGATCCACGGTCATATCACTCTATAAGAATATATCAGATCATCCAAATAACCACAAAGAAACAAAGAGAAGACATTTATTCGATGGAGGAATATAATTGATTATATTGAATAGAACCGAGCCTTCTCCCATGCCCCATAGAAATTTACTCAGACATAATAAGACTAGAAGAAATGCAAACTAAAATGAGATCCAACATTATACAAGATGTGGTCTACAACTAAAAATAGGATGCAATGGAATGAAGAATGTGAATCCTTTTACAAGTGAAGAGTCCCTCCTTTTATAGGAGGGGGAGGGGTAGGATTCCCTCAAAATAGGGGGAAAAAGAGAGGGAGACCAAATTTTGAATTTTCAAGATCTGGTCAAATCGAAAGTTGGTTGTCTTTAATTATCTTGACTATGTAACTCCCTTTAATGCAGATTCTAACAGCAGCGGTTTCAAACATATTTCTTTCCCGTTAAAAGCACAAAAGTGGTTTAAATAATAAGATTTTATTTTATAAAATTAAATTCCATTTCCAATGAATACTTGTGCACTCAATTTGGAGTTCGAATGTAAGAGTTATGTCACTTTTGGTGGAGGGTATACATGAATTTTAGGACTGCTGCAAATTGTGTAATTTTCCTACAAAACCAAAGAAAATAGAATTAAAACTCCAATTAAAGAGAAAAATCTAAAATAACACAATTAATTATGAAACTAAGAGAATAAATAACAAAATAATCCTAAACAAATATCAAAAATATATAAATAAAAGGGATAAATATACATGTATCAAAATACCCCTGACTTGAATCTTTGTTTGTCCTCAAACAAATAAAATTACAAATTATTCCAAATTATACTAACAACATGTCTATCCTCACCCTTGTAACATCACTTTATTCCTTACCTCCAAATTTGGCCAAGCAACCCAATCTCCTAAAACCACAAAACACAAAATTCTATATTCCCTATTAAAAACAAATATCATATCTTGGTTCTAAATTAAGATTTTGTAGAAAAACATGCTTCATCTTACTTTTGCTTTGACACTCTCATTTTTATAAATGTATTTTTTTTGAGTTGTTGCACAAGAACAAGATGAAATTAGGTGGTGTGAAAATAAAGAAGGAAGTGATGAATTTTTTTGATCCCTCCTCTATTTGACTTGGGATTTAGATTTGTGGAGTTGTGGCTACATTGGTCACAATTTTTTTCATGTGCACTTTTGGCATCTTTTGATGGTACAACCCTTTGTGGGGTATGGATTTTTTTATTTATGGGAAGCATATCACCCCAGACTTGATTTTTGTCTGGTGGTGATTCTTTGCTTCTCTTTTTTTAGAGAGAAAATAAGGGGGAAACAAAAGGTGTCCTTGTGCCTATAACTTCACATATTTATTTTCTCCTTTTTTTTGAAAGTGTCATTACATCATAAAGAAAATTCATGTCAATCACATTATATAAGATTTATATCAAGTTAATCAATGTTTACAAACAGAGAAAATTTGTGTTTGGTTTTGATTGATTCCATACGGCTTGCCAACTTTTCCAAGGAGTGATGCTATTTTGGGATCTTAGGTGACATGGTGGTTTCAGACATGGCAATTTGTAACAATTTTTTGCAAAAGATTTACTAAAATAAAAGGGGTACAATGATAAACATTTATTCATATTGGCCGAATAGATAAAGGCCATTTTGCAACAAAAGAAATAAAAACATGGCTGACTAGATAATGGCCATGAACAAAGCAACTATATGCAAAAAAAAGGTAGAAATAATGCAAAAATAAAAAAGATAAGGGGGTTGAATAGAAACATACCACCCACCTCCACCCCGGACTTAGATTTTTTCTCATCCCGAGCAAAATTGAAACCCGAGATGGAGGGAAGAGAAGAGCGAGGATTTCCAGGTGGCCCAGGTAGCTCAAAAAATGTCCAGCTAAAGGGGATGTGTATGAGGGCTGGGACCTTTATCTGAGGAGCTTCATAATGTACCCTATGATAGGGTAATTGTAGAAGCTCAGTGGGGTGCTCATATTTTCTTTCACCTCGCATTCTCTCCAATAATATCCATAGATCTTCCTTCGATGGCAAGGGAAGTGTTGAAGATGGATGTGGATTGGGGGAGGTTGGCGGGTACCCGACCAGTAATGCCAGTGGAGCATGATGAACTGAGTCGAGTGGATGATCTGGTTTAGGTTTTCCACCATCATGATGACCTGCATAGGGGAGAATTGATGCTAATACAATTTTTTTAAAATCATTTACAAAAGTATTTTGTTTCTCCTTAAAATTAATGCCATCAACATTGGGTTTGGTAAGTTTCATTGTTGATGTAACATATGTCTCTAATTTTTTTGTACAAGGGTTCCCCAAGTATTTAGGAGGGATGATGATGTCTTCCTTGCAAACAACAGAAGGGGGTGTGTGGGCTTCTTCCAATGGTGGTATCTCCCCTTCTAGATCAGCCATGTGTGGGATGGAAATTGGCTGTGACGGCTCGGGAAGAATCATAAAGGGGGTTAGATTCTCATTATCCAAAATAGACTCAAAAGAAGGGTATTGGTCTATGGTATCATTCCAATTTATGTTGAGAATGGGAGAAGTTGTTGGATCTTCATAATGACTCTTCTACTTTGACATTTCATATTCAAGTAAAAGAGTCTCTAAAGGAAAGATAGGGATACCAACATCCTCATCACACACAAAATATGGCTCCATGGTTTGTGCTATTTCTTCAGGATCTGACATATATGACACAAAATAAGGATCATCATCATCGTTGTCATCAGGAAGAACCATCTTGGGTTGCTCAAGCTCTATAGGGGGAGTTTGTGATTAATCTTCTAGTAAGGTGGCTAACATGGCTTGACTGGATTCAAGTTTTACTTGTCCTTCTACTGCCATCTTTTCTAGGGCCTTCAGTCTCTCTTCCAGTTCAAGGTTAAATTGAGTTTCACCATAAGATTTATACACCCCAACTGTAAAGAGGCGAGATCACCTCTCTACTAAATACAATGGTAAACAAAATCCAATTTAGATAGAAGCGGAAGATAAAAATTTGACTATATTCAATTTCATAAAAGATTGTACAAGATACGTCACAAATCTCCCTTTTTGGGTTTACATCATCTTACACAACTAGGATCTAGGTAGAGGGAAGTCTAGACTACTCCAGTTTTGTCTCCGAGAAACATATCCATCAGCCAAGTCCATGCCAAAGCTACGATCTTCATGCCATATCCATCACCTTACTCCACATCTGGGTGGTTGGGAAAACACCCAACAAGAGGGAAGGAAAATAAAAGTATGTGTTACAAAACTATTCTAAGATAGAGAGGTAAGAAAAGCAAGTAAAATTAGGCTATTTTTCATCATAAGATGTAGACAATCAAGAGAATGAGGCCATATATAAAAGAATATTTCAATAGATGCTTGCCATAAACAATATATAACAAATGATTTGCATGTATGATTAATATTGACTATCTTAACTATGTAGGGTTGAGGCACCTACCGGACCTTCAACCAAAAGGGTGAGGGGAGAGTAACACATTCCCAGTCACCTGTACATATTTCATGTGCGGGGAGAATAACACGTTCCCCAGGGGAGAAATAACACATTCCCCAACTATGGGTGATTGTACATACAAGTACCACTACACTAGTTAATTAGTCTAATAAAATCAACATGCTAGAATAGATGGAAAGTAACAACAATATCAAATAGAACAAAGCAGTGGGGTATCAAGACCCAAGAATAATATTCCAAACTGATCATGAGGCAAGTATAGCAAGAGAATCATGAAGATAGGATATAAGGTGCAAATAAGCCTCATTATGGAAAGCATAGGTTAAGGAACAAATAATTCCCAACTCAAGTGTATTAAGCACATACCTTTAATCTTTAGAATCCTAGAACCACTTTTCATAAGTTTTACACGAGATCAGATCCACTTGCCCTAATATGATCATCATATTTATGTATTAGATATATGTATATTCATTAAAGGCTTAAAACCTCAAAACCATCGATTTTTTCTACAAATGATCAAATTAGACTCTGAAAACACCACTAATGTCTTAGTTACATTCTTCTAATCAATATAACATATAACTTCATATATTCTGGAGATATTGACTTTTTAGGGTATTTTACATGATTTTTAAGTAATTTAAATCACTCGAAAAACACTTTTTTGTAAACATCAGAATCAAACTTTGGAAATATTTTTAATAGATAGATCTCGTTCTCCTGATTTCAAAACACTATATATTTTCTATTTTTCGACCCACGAGTAAAAAGATATCAATTTTCTAGTTTTGACCAAATTAAATGCAAATTTGCCCAAAGGATTATTTTTGTGTTTAGAATACGAATTTGGAGTTATTTTTCTATTTTGAGTGCATTAAGTATTTTATTTCACTTTATTGGCATATTTCCTATTTTCTTGTATTAAAGTCATTATATATTTATTTATTATCCAAATTAGACGATACTTGGCCATTAAGCAACTTTTAAGTCAAGAAAACGAAATTGATATCCAAATTATCTTCTTGGGTTTCTATTTAGGATTTTTGGAACAATATATTCCTCATTATCTTCTTTTATCCAAAATATTCCATATTATCCCCAATTATTGCATTTATCATCTCCTTTATTTATATTTCGGGATTTTCTTTCTTTTTCATATTCTAAAAAGCATTAGAAATTTCTAGGACGAATTTCTTTATTCTTTTTATCACTTAAGTGGACATTTTACATATTAAGCCCATTTCTAAAGTTTTACTGAGGTATTTGTGCATAAACCCAAATATTGAGAGAAAAGGTGAACAAATGTTCATTAGACCATCATATTCTCAACAAATTAAACATGAAAGCCAAAGAGGATATAAATGAAACGAAAAGATAAGAAAAGAGGACCAAAAGGTAAAATGCCCAGAATTCAGTATGTTACACCAAAATTTTGGCCATCCTCGCCACACTCCCCATAGTGTCATTGGCCATAGTACCCCTCATATTGTTTTGGGTGGCATTGCTCCTCATAATAATCTCCAGAAGATGGTGGATTGTAATTTCCATTGCAGCCATCTTGGTAGGAAAATTCACTATTATAAGGTGTCACCAATTCATGAGGAAACATATTTGAACAATCTATATTTTGGGTTTGGGCTTCTAGAAGGGCGGTTAAGAAGGCTTGGCTGGTTTTTAGTTTTGTTTCTCCTTCTAGTGATATCTTCTCTAGGGCCTTAAGTCTCTCTTCTTATTGAGGATTACATTGGGTTTCATAAAAATTTTCATAACCCCCAAGGTTTTGTTGGTTACACCCAACAAAATTTTGTTGATCATATCCCCCATTAGAATATGGATAGCAAGGTTCCCCATAATGGTTCTAAAAAAATGTGGATTCACATTGTACCCACCAGGATGAAAGGGCTCACAATTAGAAGGGGTGCTATCATAAGCATGGGGTAGAGTCGGGCATGCAAGAGATGCATGTGGTAAAGACCACTGTAATAACATTGTGGGGGATATTGGGATGCCCACTCCATTTAAAAAAATCCTGAAAGATATGTCAATCATCGAACGAGAGAAGAAAGATTACGAGATAAGAGGTTAGTCAAAAATTACAAAGAGAACTAAAAATTATAAATCTAAGAAATTATGAAATAAACTAAAATTACTAAAAAAAAGTAACTAGAAAGTAGTACTACTGGAATGGAAACTTAGCAGAAAGAGGAGATACACTTCCGGAATTATGCTCGGAAGTAAAAAAGAAATTATAAAAATCTAAAAGAAATTATAAAAAAGACTAAAGTTATGAAAGTTAGAGAATATGAACAAGGATTATACAAGATATACAGACAACCATATATGAAAAAAAACTACGACATCCCCGGAAATGGCGCCAAATTGATGCACGTCGTTGTACACACAACAATCACTAGGAAAAGTCCTAGAGTTTAACCTTCTAACCCGGTTGTCAACTTATTGCGAACAACAAGTCAACTTAGTATAGATAGGTATCAATCCAAGGGACGGCAGAAAAGAAAAGTCAAAATCCAAATCCGATCGCAAGTACAAGAATTAAATCCCGATTTGAGAGAGTTGTTAATACTAAGAACAAAAATAAAAGTGCTGAAATAAAATTTAACTAATCAAGAAATAAAGATCTGGGGTCCGGAAGATCACCACCAAAACCACGTTCCTATTCAACTAATCAAATTCTAAACTCCAAGGATCAAATCATGACCTTGTGTTTACATATCCTTATGGACAAACTCACAAGGGTCGGACTTCCCATGAACCCGTTGGTCCCGGCGTTCACGGATCATTGCCCAACCACCCAACATACCATTATCCACGGTCATATCAAAAAGCATGTGATTTCGACTGGCGTTTAAACCCAAGGCTCAGGTGGTCGCGTCACCAAGGATTATAACAAGAATAAGATTAAATAGACGAAACAATGATAATCGCAATTAAGGGACTATTGTTTCATTCTTACAGAGATCCACGGTCATATCACTCCATAAGAATATATCAGATCATCCAAATAACCACAAAAAAATAGAGAGAAGACATTTGTTTGATGGAGGAATATAATTGATTATATTGAATAGAACTGGGCTAAGGGGCTACTCCCATGCCCCAGAGAAATTTACTCGGACATAACAAGACTAGAAGAAACGCAAACTAAAATGAGATCCAACATTATACAAGATGTGGTCTACAACTAAAAATTGGATCAAATGGAATGAAGAATGGGAATCCTTTTACAAGTGAAGAGTCCCTCCTTTTATAGGAGGGGGAGGGGGTAGGATGCCCTCAAAAGAGGGGGAAAAAGAGAGGGAGACCAATTTTTAAATTTTCTGGATCTGGTCAAATCGAAAGTTGGTTGTCTTTAATTATCTTGACCATGTAACTCCCTTTAATGCAGATTCTCACAGCAGCGATTATGATTTCTCTCATTATACTTGGACTTTCTTTCTCATTTCAAATAGTGATACACTTTATGTTTTCTCAAGCTTTTGTAAACGACTTTAAAATGAAGCTTCTTTCCGGATTGTTTCTATCTGTAGTGACCATGAGGAAGAGTTTGAAAATGATCTTTTTGAGCATTTTTGTGAAAAATCTGGTTACTCGCAGAATTTCTCTTCTCCTCGTATGCCTCAACAAAATGGAGTAGTAGAGAGAAAGAACCGGTTGGTTCAGGATATGGCTCGGAATATGCTACTTGAATATGACATTACTAAGAAGTTTTGGGCCGAAGCCGTAAGCACTGCTTGTTTTATGCAAAACTGAGTTTTTACACCTCCTTCTTTGAAGAAAACCCCCTTATGAGTTATGGCATGGTAGAAAGCCATCCATTGCTTTTTTTTACATTTTTGGATGTCCTTGTTTTGTTTGACATGAAGGATTCTCTCGACTAGTTTGATCCAAAATCGTACAAGGCTTTCTTCCTAGGCTATAGCACTACAAGAAGGGCTTATAGAGTTTTCAATATTGAACTGTCAAAAATTGAAGAATCTATCAATGTTTAGTTTATTGAATCTAACCTTGTTGTTGGCAAGAATGTTGTTGATAATGATGTTGCGGATGACTTGATTCTTATCTTGAAAGACCTCAACATCAACAACAAAGGTAAGCAGGTGGTTGAAGCTGAAGATGAAGAAAAGAAGGATCCCACTCCTCGCTTTGCAAAGAATCATCCCAAAGAGCTAATCATTGGCAACCCATTTGAGAGAGTGAAGACATGAGTTGCCTACAATAAAGAATAAGAAGACAGTGCATTCATCTCACAGTTGGAGCCAAAGAATATCAAAGAAGCTCTTGGTGATGATGAGTGGGTCCTAGACATACAAGAGGAACTAGAGCAATTCGAGAAGAATCGTGTGTGGACTCTAGTGCCAAGACCAAGTGATAGAAAAATCATTGGCACTAAGTGGGTCTACCGCAAAAAGCTTGATGAATAAGGAAAAGTGGTAAGCAAAAAAGTAAGGTTAGTGGCACAAGGTTACAATCAACAGGAAGGTATTGACTTTGATGAAACTTATGCTCCTGTTGCTAGACTTGAATCTATTAGAATGCTACTTGCCTTTGCTAGTTATAAAAATTTCTTGCTATATCAAATGGATGTTAAAAGTACATTTTTGAATGGTACAATCACGGAGGAAGTATTTTTGTTGCTCAACCTCTGGGCTTTGAAAATGATAAGCTACCTAATCATGTTTATTTGTTGCAAAAAGCTCTCTATGGACTTAAGCAAGCACCTCGAGCTTGGTATGAGAAATTAAAGAACTTTTTTTTAGACAATGGCTATGTCATGGGTAAAGTCGATTCTACTTTATTTCTAAAACACACTTCTAGCAATTTTCTTATCATTCAAATTTATGTTGATGATATCATTTTTGGTGGAACTGATCTTGATCTTTGCAAGGAGTTTATTTCTCTTATGTAGAGTGAGTTGAAGATGAGCATGATGTGTGAGTTGACTTTCTTCCTCGACTTCCAAATCAAGCATACCAAAGATGGAAACTTCATCAACCAAGGCAAGTACACCAGTGAACTACTCAAATGCTTTGGGATGGAGAACATGAAGCCAATGGATACACCCATGTCCAACACCGCCAAACTTGACAGAGATGAAGAAGGTGAGAAGGTAGATGAGAAGGTCTATAGAGGTATGATTGGAAGTTTGCTTTATTTAACTGCCTCTAGACCATATATTATGCTTAGTGTTGGCTTGTGTGCTCGCTTTCAATCAAGCCCTAGGAAATCACATCTTATTGTTGTTATGAGGATTTTGATGTACTTAGCCAAAACTCAAAATTTTGGACTATGGTATCCTAAGTCAAGGGACTTTACTCTTGTAGCATATAGTGATGTGAATTACAAGGGTTTTTTTTGATAGAAAGTGTAAAAGTGGCACTTGCTTCCTTCTAGGACCATACTTGGTGTCTTGGTTTTCCAAGAAACAGAGCACTGTGACATTATCAACTACTGAGGCTGAATACATTGCAACCGAGAGTTGTTGTGCCCAGATCCTATGGATGAAGCAAATGTTCCAAGACTTTAACATACATTTTAATGCTTCTCCTATCTATTGTGATAATACTAGTGCAATCAATCTTTCTTATAATCCTATATTGCATAGTAGAGCTAAACATATATAGGTTCGCCATCATTTTCTTCATGACCACATTGCCAAGAAGGATATCTATATCATGCATGTGGACACAAAAAATCAGTTGGCGGACATTTTCACTAAACATCTAGCTAGAGAGCAATTTAACTTTATTAGATATAAACTGCTCATTGTTGCTTTGGATGATATTGACATGTTGTCTAGCTAGTTGTTTTTATCTTGTATGTCCTGCTCATGCTTTCCTCATCTTGCTTGCAAAATTTTGCTGAAAATGTGCTTAATTTGCTTGTTGACATGCTTAATTCACTTATTTTTGGGCTTTTCTCGAATTTCTTGGTTTTATCGCTAAATAGTACCCAATGATGAATGATATGTGCCTAAGTATGTTCGATATACATAATAGACTCAAAAAATGAATTTAATTGGCATGTATATGGCTAGAAATTAAGTTTGATGGTTTTAGGTCAGGTTGACCATCAGTTGAGTTTCCCCAGGACAAACTCGACCGATCAGTGGTCAAGAGTTATTCTCTAGAGGACCAATCGGTCGAGTTTTTGACTCTCAGAACTCGACCAATCCGCGGGCTGAAGAAAATTAAAGTTAGGTTCGACCGACTATTCTCCCTCTCAACTAAAGAATAGATGACCGATTACTCTTCTTCTAGCCCTAAGCTCTCACCCCTAGCCCTAAACCTCCCTATCCTAGACCTTTCCTAACCTAGATAGCTCGACCTAGACCTCCCCGATTGCTCCCTGGTGGTGTTTGGATATCTTTAGAGGTTTTCTTTGTGTGTTTGTTTGTTTCTCTTTCTCGTTTTCACCTCTATGGCTTCCCAAAGGAGAAAACGACCTGCCCCAAGAAATGCACCTTCGTCCTCTTTATCTAATCACTTGATTCCTTTCGACGATTCCTCTTTTGTCTCAATAGAGGTTGTTAATAGGTATAAGGACCTTCTTCCTAGGAGTCCTTTTCCTTTTCGTGCCTTGTTTGAGCCAAGCCCTAGGTGTCAAGCAGTAATTGATCAAGTTGCTAGGTTTCTCGCCATCCACCACCTTTCCGCCTTGGCCGTCGAGCATGACTGCTTTCATAACTCGATGTCTAGCATAAAAGCAGTTCACGAATTCTAAGCTAATTTGCATTGGAACTACAACTCCTTTGTACCCCCGTCGAATGCTCAAGTAATCCTAACCTCGATGATTGTGGGTAAGCGTTTCCAAATCTCTGAGGATATTTTAAATGTATTCTTTTCCAGATATGAGGAAAATGATACCTGGCGCAAGGATTATGGCAAGTATTTCAATCTTTTGGACCTAGAAGGTTTCTACAAGAAAAATGAATTGACTCTCCCAAACATTCATCTCTTCTTGAAGAAACCTAACATTCCATATAAGAAGAAGAGAACCCTACCTTCCTCCTCCCTCGACCTTAGGAAGTGCATTCTGGATTTAGTTATCAACTGCAACATCTATCCAAAGAAAAATCAAACGGATATTGCAGAAAACACTGCTATCATTATGTATTGCATCCTAGATAACATCAGTGTCAAGTGGGCCAGATACATTCTACACCACATGACCTACTTCGACACTGGTAAGAACACCAAAGGCACGCATACCCCCTACCCTACACTGATATGTGGTTTGTTTTAGTTCACTACTAAGAAATCACTATTTTCTGACTTTCATTACAAAGTAGCTAGGAAAGGTGTATGTATCAATGAAACCACGATTCAGAAGTATGTGCCTGTGTTTGTCTCTTCTACCCCTGGTGCTTCTCCCTCTTCCTCTGCCTCTACAGCCCCTGCCTCCTCTACCCGAGCCCCACCTCCTCAGCCCCCTCCTAGACCTAGTCGTGCTTCGTTCCGTGTATCTAATGAAACCGTTATGGGATACATGATGCACCAACAAGCATACAACCAATAGGTCTAGAAGCACCTACATCGGGATTTGTGTTCTATCATGTCGACCATGAACCTATCATGTTCTCACCCCTACCCCACCTACCAGCCCTACCCTGGTAGTGATTATGCTTCCAATGCATATAATCATTACTATCCCACACTCGAGCCTTTTGCTGCTGCTGCTGCTGCTCCACCCTGCACTGCTAGTAGTTCTGATCCCGCCTACCTCCCATTTCCGGATGGCCCCCTGGATACCTTTCTTGCCATCCTTGGATACTCTGCTCCGTACTTTCCTTAGGCCAATGAGCTTCACACTCTTGGTATGTCTTGGGTTGAGCAGAATGCTTGTTGGCCCGATTGCATTTTTGGTCCTCCTAATGATGAAGAGATGTCTGACCAGGCTGATGATGCTGAGGTTGATGATGATGACGACGGTGATGGTGATGATGCTTCTGATGATGCTTCTGACTAAAGCCCACTTCTACAGCTACTCCAAACTAGAAAAACCTCTCTCCCAAGAAGCTTTGTGGAGTGAAGAAGCTTTGTTGCACCTTGGAGAAGAAGATTGAAGAAGAAAAGAAGAAGAATGGGGTTCTTTTGAAGGAAACCACCCTCTTCCACCTCCAAAATCGCCCTCCTTGCTCTAGCCTTGCTCTGGGATGAAAGTGTTTTGAATTATGACCAAAGATAACTTCTCCATAGAGTAGTTTCATCTTTTAAAACAAAAGGAGTCGTATTTGAAAATTGCTAAAACTGACAGGCACATGGCGTGTCTTTTATAAGACACAGTGTGTCTTATGCAATAACTGAAGCTTGGGTTGAGTTCTGGAAAGTTACACGGCGTGTCTTTAATAAGACACGACATGTCTTTAATAAGACATGGCATGTCTTTATAAAACACGTCATTTTGTTGTAGATCTGGAGTTCTGCATTCAATTTCTGGACTGAGACACATGGTGTCTTTAATAAGACACGTCGTGTCGTTTTAAGACACGGCATGTCAATGGTTGTTCTGGGCTGCTGTGTATTCTACTCATAACTTTCGACGTGTAGGTCATATTTACATGCCGTAAAAAGTGGTATTTGTGCAGTTTTGAACCACAAAACATGTAGATACTTGAGGAGTGATCCAATAAGCGATAATATGATATATTCCTCATCATTTCATTGCAAAATGTAGTATCTACAATCCAAACCACGAGACAAGTAAGAATAGCTAAAAATATAGAATCTAGCATGAATGAGAGTGATAATTGAGTCAAAACAACATGGATATGCAACCAAACATGATCCAAAATATGATATGATTTGTGCACATCAAATCCCCCTAAGATTAAACCATTGCTTGTCCTCAAGAAAAAAGAGCATAGAAACACAAATGAAGAATTGTCAAGTTCATGCATAGATCAAATGAAAAGAAAGATGTGTATAAGACCAAGCCAACCATGATCAACATGTTTATACTGATAGCCATCAATTCAACTTAAACACCCAAGAAAGAGAATTTTAGTTTAGTAAGAGTGGTCACAATTAAATGAATCAATCAATTAAAAAATACTTAGTAGAATTTGGATGACCAATCCAAACAATTAGTGGATGTGGAACTCAAACTTTCAACTATTAAGGATACAAATGATGAAATGTTAGTTAAAATTGACAATTTTTAGCTGTAATCTCCTTCTTTCCCAAAAATAATATGACAATGGATTATGGGTTCCAACACTCGGCTGCTAATGTAGGCTTATGCTCACGTGAAATGTCGGTTGGGGTGTTTTACCCTCTTTTAAGACATACCACCTAACCATCGTGGCAAGATCAGACTTACACTAGGCTAGCATAATACGTGGGTGGTTTAGCCATTTTTTATGGGGTATAAAGATGAGATAAGCCAAAAGAATTTTTTTTTTTCCAAAACATAGGAGAATCAACTAAATTGCAACATTAGCTAGATTTCATTCATTTGTTTTGAAAGTTTTTCATTTAAAGATTGGTTGAAAATGCACTAAGAGCTTGGCAAGGGCATCTCGTATTCTAAATGATGTTGTAAAGTTGATTTTACTCACAAAAATTGAAACCATTACATGTTTTAAGCAATCAAGGATGTGAAATATGAATGTTCATTCTAGAAGCATAAACCAGAGTTAAGCACATGTTGGTGGCCAAAAGGTTAATGCATGCCTTTTACAATTTCTCCAAATGATATTTCTCATTAAAAGAGGACAAACAGTTAAGCATAGGAGTTATATCCACATATAAAATATAAACCTCATATCATACTATATTTGCCACTAGAAGAGTAGAACTAAAAACAACAACTAAGAAAAAGATGATAAAAAGGGGAATAAAACTACACTACCGACCGATTGCTCTTCCCCTAAGCTTGAAATTTGTCATGTCCTCACTGCATATAACAAACTCAAGAGGATTGGAACTAGATACCTGTCATGGTTAATGATGAAGATGGAGGTCCATTGCTTTGATTTGAGGCTAGAAATTGTTGTGCTAAAGATTGATGCCTCTTTGCAAATATGTCCTTGATTTGGGGCCAGCGAAAGCACCTATGAGCTGCAGTAAGAATAGTCTTTTGTATGCCAATACTATTTGTCTTTTCATTCACTTTTGAAGCATCATCAAAATATGAGTTGGGAAGAGGTGTTATCATTATAAAGCAATGTGTCATCTAGAGTGTGAGGAGGAAGGACATGTGGCTTGCTTAAAGAATCTAAAAGTTGATCTTGTGTTGTAGCTTTCCCCCCTTGATTTGCAACTTCATAATCCTCATAGGTATCAACATCATCATACCTTGAAGGATATACTTCTCTTACAACACCATTCTTCAATGTCACCGACCTGAAATATGTAGGATTCATCTCTGGTGGACTAGGCAAGAAAGGTGGAAATGCTTCTTTGCTAGACAGAGCTTGCTGGGCAATTTGGTTCCCCAAGATGTGTGCATGAGTGGCAATATCATCCACCTTAGAAGAGAGTTGGAAAATGGCACCCTTCATTGATTGTCTTTGTTGATGGAACTCCTCATTTTGCTGCATTTGAGTTGAAATAAATGTTGCAAGCATGGACTCTAATCTAGAAGTTACTTGTGGTTGTTGTGGCTGAATGAAATTTGGGTTCACATTGTTGTAGAAGCCCGGTGGAGTGTAGCCCATTGGAGAATAAATAGAAGAAGCATAACATGTAGAATATGAGTGCCCAAGAAACCCACATGCATCACAAATATTGTTGGCTATTTGAATTAGTTGTGTGCTTAGATTCTCAAACCTTTGTGACAAAGTGTCTAGCCTTGCTGCAATCAAGTCTATTGCACCAACCGTGTGATCTTCCACTTGCATTCCAGAAGTAGTATGTGAAAAGGATGGGTGGTAGCTTGTAGCCGGACTCCATTGGCAATGATTTGCTGCCATATCTTCAATAATAACATAGGATTCTCCATAAGATTTGTTCATTAGAGCTCCATTTGTAGCTGCATCAATAGACATCCTTGTATTGTAGCACAAACCATTATAGAAAGATTACAATAGAAGCCAACTGCTTAGACAGTGATGTGGAAAAAGATGTTGAAGATCTTTGAACCTCTCCCATGTATCATACAAGTTCTCTCCATCCCAATGAGAATAATTGACGAGTTGACTCCTTAGATGTAAAGTTTTGCTAAGTGGAAAATATCTTGCCAAAAAGACCTTTAGAAGCTCCTCCCAAGTACCGATTGACTTATTTGGTAAAGTATAGAGCCATGCCTTGGCTCTATCTCTAAGAGAGAATGGAAAAACGATTAGGCGTATCCCATCAGTAGGAACGCCATATATCTTTATGGTGCTTGGCAACTGTAGAAATTCAACAATGTGGAGGTTTGGATCCTCCATTGGTGTCCCTCCAAATGCATTCAGCTGTAGCAATTGTATGATGGTTGGGCTAATAGAAAATTCCTCTTCCTCAAATTATGAAATATTAATAGGCCCACTATGTGCATTGCAGCTGTACCAAAGTAGTCCTTAAGAGGAAGGTCATCCTCCTTGACTAGTTCTTCATGTGGATCTGGAGGATTAGGTGGATGTGGCATAGATGGTGGTGGTGTATGTGGTATGGATGAAGGTGGTGGATATGAGGGTGTGGAAGAATGTGGTATGGGTGTTGGTGGTGTATATAATGGTGGTGAATTAGGTGTGAATGATGGTGGTGTGGATGATGGTGACATGGATCATGGTTGTGTGGGTTGTGATTCCTCCATACATGTTTGGGTTTCACTCCTTGCTCCATGATGGCTGCAAACAATGTGTTCATTTTTTGAATGTAGAGATATGCATGGTTCAAGGATCTTTTTATGAACACCCCATATGCTCCTACAAATAAACAAGGTGAGTAAGATACAAAAGCAAACATGGAAGATACAACAAATTATGATGATCATGATGAATTATGATTTATGGATATGAAGGTTGTGATCTAGTCTCATTTACTTATCAACAACTCTTGCTCTAACAGGAATACCGATGCTCCACAGCAATGAGGCCAAAAACTTGTTGGTTTATTACACTAACGAGTTTCAATAACTTGTTGGTTTATTACACTAACAAGTTTCAATCATAAGAATGATCTTTTACTCAACTAGCTATTTCAAAATTACACTAACTAGTATATGAGAGTAGTTGTAGTCGAGGTCGAACACAAGGAGCGTTGGTTAGCTAGGCGCAAGAGTTATGATTTTCAATAATCTAGATCATTATAAAGGTGATTTGGTTGATTAGACTAGAATTTCAAAATTAAACAAACAATAATGGATTACTAAAAGAGATAAAATTTTGGATATGGAAGTATCTTGAACTTAGGATTTCATCCATGTATCATAGCATACAACAGGAGCATGAAATTTAAACATACTAAGCACTTGTTTTAAAAGAGAGTTGTATGTCGCACTTCACCTCTCGGTGCAAGTACAACGATCCTAACTCAATTCAACATTCTCATGTATGAATTTTATTTTGGATCACAAACCTACTCCTCAACTCCATAATTTCCACTCTCGTAGTAAAGGAGTTGTCAAGAGAGTACCTCCTAACTCTCCTACCTATCTTCTCAGATCAAGCAAAATAGCATAAAACATAAACATAAGGTGGCCATCCATACATGTAGAAAAGAAGAAACCGATACTCAAAAGGTGGAAAAACAAGCAACATAGTATTTAGTACGAAATTACCATGTTCCAAACATGATATGACATGGGAGCTACTCTCCCATGTCCAAGAAAAGGAAACTACTCGTCCATGAATGTGTACAATAGGAAATGTGCAGAATTTTTAGAGTTCAACATGATTTAGAGAAGGAAAAGATAAGTAATCCCAAGGTGTAACCCAAGAAATGTAGAATTCCGACTTGAGGATGAAATCCCACTTCTATAGATGCTCCAAACTTGAAAAACCTATCTCCCAAGAAGCTTTGTGGAGTGAAGAAGCTCTGCTGCACCTTGGAGACGAAGATTGGAGAAGAAGATTGGAGAAGAAAAGAAGAAGAATGGGGTTCTTTTGCAAGAAACCACCCTCTTCCACCTTCAAAATTGCCCTCCTTGCTCTAGCCTTGCTCTGGGATGAAAGAGTTTCGAATTATGACCAAAGATAACTGCTCCATAGAGTGGTTTTGTCTTTTAAAATGAAAGGAGCCGTATTTGAAAATTGATGAAACTGACAGGCACACAGCGTGTCTTTTATAAGACACGACGTGTCTTATTGCAATAATTGAAGCTTGGGTTGAGTTCTGGAAAGTTACATTGCGTGTCTTTATTAAGACACGACATGTCTTTAATAAAATACATTGTTTTTCTACAAATCTGGAGTTCCGCATTCAATTTCTGGACTAAAACATGGGGCATCTTTAATAAGACATGTCGTGTCTTTTTAAGACATAAAAAGACACGGTGTGTCTTTTTAAGACACGACATGTCTTTTTAAGACACGACATGTCTTTTTAAGACACGACATGTCTTTTTAAGACACGACATGTCTTTTTAAGACACGGTGTGTCAATGGGTGTTTTGGGCTGCTGTGTATTCTGCTCATAACTTTCGGCGTGTAGGTCAGATTTACATGCCCTAAAAACTGGTATTTGTGCAGTTTCGAACCCTAAAACATGTAGATACTTAAGGAGTGATCCAATAAGTGATAAAATGATATATTCCTCATTATTTCATTGTAAAATGTAGTACCTACAATCCAAACCATGAGACAAGTAAGAAGATAAAAATATAGAATCTAGCATGAATGATAGTGATAATAGAGTCAAAACAACATGGATATGCAATGAAACATGATCCAAAAGATGATATGATTTGTGCACATCACCTGGATATATGCTCTTCTACCCCCCCTACTTTTTGATAATGTCAAAAGGGGGGGAGAAATTTCAATGTCTTGAAACTCAATCATATTGTTATTCATTGTTATACTACTACTTATTACTTATGAGATCCTTTTCTTGTTCATTTACTGTATCATCATGTGACTTACAAAGGATTACATAGTACATGTATGCTATTATTGCTCTGTGTAGATAGGCTAACCATGCAGGTTAGAAGAAGCATAGATTGAGGGGGAGCAATTCACATTGTTCACATCTTGAATCCCCTTAATTCACAAGGCAAATGTATAACTTCTATATCTTTTTCAATATGTTTTAGGAATGGTTTTTCATTGTCAAAAAGGGGGAGAATGTTGACCTAGAGGCTATAAATTGTCCATATTTTGATAATGACTTAACCATTCCATTCATATGTATCTAATATGTGTATTGAAGATTGATTTCAGGTGTTAGATACATGAAAAGGATCAAAAATTAAAATCCCTAATTTGCTCAAGTTCAAGTCAAAAGCTATACAAGTGTGTAATTTTGGAAATCTATGTAAATGACCTTAGAATATTTTTGTAATCACTTGTATTGATGAATTGGCTTATAACTAAGATGAGAAAATTGTTTGGGACACTAAACACCAAGTTTTAATCACTTTAGATCCACTTTAGAAAATTGACCACAAGTAGTCAATCGGTCGAGTTGCAAACTCGACCGATCCTCCTGGATCAATTCTCTGAAGATAGCATCAGTCGAGTTGTGGTATCACATAACTCGACCGATCGAGTACCTGACCAATTTAATCTTCATTGGTCAGTCGAGTTTCCCCAGGATAAACTCGACTGATGATTTGAATATCGGCTTTGTCTTTTACTCTATCAGTCGAGTTATCTTTATTGAAACTCGACCGATTGCACTGTACCAAATTTGTAGAAAAAGTGATTGTGACGGTTAGTGTGTGTTTTGAGCAAAAATAGAGTCGTTGCTTTGAGCAAAAATGGCTATATTTCATATCTAAGTGTCCCACAACTTAAAGGGGCACCCTCAACTATAAATTGGACCTCTTGGAGTTCATTCCAAGGTTGCTCATTAACTACATGCTTGATCCTAGCTTAGTTGAGAGTGTTCTAACCCTTTGAGCCCCTTTCTCTCTCTATCTTCAATTCAAATTCGTGAGTATATATGAGTGAGATAGGTTCCTTTGTAAGAGAGCTACTCCTTGTATTGATGTAAATCTCTCCTCCACCATCTTCCTACCCCCTTCCTTATTGAAGAAAAGGCTGAAGATCTTCTCTAAGTCAAGGAGTAGGATTTGCTGTTCTTCAAGGTTGAAGAAGGCAAGGTGTTCCAGATATCCAAGTGAAGGAGATAGGCAAGGCAAGCACTCAAGAAGGATAGGTAATCCCTTGAAGGTCGAAGACTTGAAGAAGGAGTGGGTAAGTCCATGTTGATGGCAGAAGACTCCATGGTTCAAGTGGGTAAGCTCCTTCTATAGGTTGAAGATCCTTGCTTAAGGTACGAAGTCATTGGATGTTGTGGTTTTGTCTTGTAATCTTATGATGGAATATAAGAGTACCAAGATTGCAAATCCTAGAGATTAACCACCTCTAGGTAGTGGACTGACATTGCTCCTAGTTAGGATGTGGAACCACTCTAAACTACCTTGTCCAAGTGCATGCTCTTCCTTGTCTCTTGATGCAAGGGTTTTGAGTCACTTTTATAGGCTAATTTTACACTCATTTTATGCGCTTATTGGTCAAATTTGTGGTTAATATTGCATGATTCATTTCCTTTAGCCTATTACCCTTGTTTGCATCAAATTGAGCATATTTCATTATATTTTTGTATTATTTACAAAATTCCTTTTCTAACTTAGGCTTTTTCTTCCTATTTTAGGTATGTCATATTCCTGGACCCTTCGATACCATCGACGGTCCATCGATGCCATCGACGTGGAAACAACAAAAGAGCTGGAGAAGAGGCAGACAAGTCGATACCATCGACTCCTCGTCGCTGGTATCGAGACTTCATCAGCGTTCCAAAGTATCATCCCGTCGATACCATTGACGAGCCTGGTCGATGGTATCAAGATGTCATTAGAGCGTACCCCAAAAGTTGAAGGAGCGCCGCTACCCTAAGGGGTCGATACCATCGATGGCCCGTCGATGGTATCGACCCCGTCAGGTCAGCAAAACACCCAGAACGATCACGATCGAACGGTTGTGATATTTTGACGGCCGTAAGTGGTACCTATACCTAGAAAAAGATGGCCCAAAGCTGTCAATCACATTCTATTGCATTGCACAAGTCTCGAAGGAGGAGAGAGAAAAGAACGGAGCCAAGAGCTACGCCCCAGACATTTCCAGAGCCGCATACGGAGTTTTTCACCGCCGAAAGGCTGTAGAATGCTCATCCCGAGCCAAGGATCACCCGATTTTCCTCTGTTCAGGGGTTACACCATATCCATTCACGTTCTCCCCATGTTTTCTTCTTCCTTCATTATGTTTTGCATTGAGATGAACATGCGGGGCTAATCCCCTTTGTCTCTAGGATCGGGAGTAACCCGGGAAATCATTGTATGACTCTTCTTACATAGTATCATTATTTGTCCCTCAAATTTGTGGTATGATATCATTTTCTTCATTGATATCATTGTGCTTGATCACCATAATGGTAATCTAATACCTTTAATTGCTTTTGACGAAGAATTAATGGTTGAAAAGAGGCGGTAATCACATTAACTAATAAATCCTTTGGAAAAGGCGATGTACGGTTAATGGTGGAAACCCAGAGACATGTTTTTCATGCACCTAGTCTAGGGTAAAGGTTACTGCTGGTGTGGAACTGACTTAGATTAAGGTAGTGAATTGTATCACAGAAGTGAGCAATTCTGGCTACAGGCCACTATCCAGAAAGGGAGACGAGTTGTGATAATTGTGTAGGAATTAATACAATGAGAACCCGTGGTGAAAATGCAATCCTAGAGATTTCTCTTGAAATGATTAAACCAACCTTTTAATCGATTTTTTTTTCTTTTGTTTTAATTTTATTTTTCAAAACAACTATCAATTTTTATAATTGGTCTAGATGATTGTGAACAATTATTAGTAGTCTACCAAAAATTACATTTCCTTGTGTTGGACTCGGGCCTCATAAGGCCTATATTACATTGACGCGTATACTTGCATTTTATGCACAGTAAAGTCGTGTCAAGTTTTTGGCGCCGTTGTTGGGGACACATCAATTTTCGGCACTACCAGGGTTGTAAGCGGCCACTCTAGGCCACCTTTTCCTTTTTATTAGTAATTTTTATTTTTGAGATTAATTGTCTATCTTTTAGATTCTTTATTCATTTAGTGTTGTACTTATTCAATTTTCCACTTTTTAGGTACTAGTGCATGGTGAAGATGCGTAGTACATACTACGCACAGTCGACACCTGAGGTTCTGCCTTCGGGATCGGGTGATGAAGAGGGGAATATCCACAATCAACCCGAGGACATAAACACATATTCTGAACCTGAAGCAATGACAGAGGAATAGACAATATGGGAAAAGATCAAGGCTACTTCTTCATCTGTGTCAAAAGGGCTGATCAAAAGGTAGGTTATCAACATTCCTACATATAAGATTGATCTGACACTGATTAACCTAGTCAAGTCTAATGCATTTCATGGGCTAAAGAATGAAGATCCAGTGGCCAACATCAGCCAATTTATGGAAAATTTTGATATGATAAAGATTGACATGTTTCCACAAGAGGTGCTCTACTTGAAGCTTTTTTCCATTTCTTTAGTGGGAAATGCACAAGAATGGTTGCACAATCTTGATGATGAGTACGTCAAGACCTGGGACCAAATGATAGAGGTCTTCTTTGAGAGATTATTCCCACATGAGAAGACAAATGACCTCGTGAGAAAGATCCATAACTTCAGTCAAAAGGCCGACGAGACTTATTCAGAGACATGGGAGCGCTTCCAGATCATGCTGAGGAAGTGCCCACATCACGGGCTGGACAAGGAAAAGCAAGTAAAAATTTTCTACTTTTCTCTCAATGAGCATGACCGAAGCAACTTGGATTCAGCAGGCTCGAGATTCTTCTTGAATAACACAGACACAAGGTGTTGGGAGATCTTGAAGAACATGGCCAGGAAGCAGTCATGGGGTGATAGAGATGCACCAGAACAAGCGAGAGTTGCAGGGGAATCCAAGGCAATTAAAGAATTAAATGAAAAGATGGACCTGATAGAAAAGAGACTTCTAGAAAAAGATGATGAAGGATCTACTAATGAGGCACATGTTAAATTCATGTGCCAACAACAAGGGTACATGAACAATGATTATTCTTGGAGGAAGGATAAGAAGTTCTCATGGAAGGACCCTAATAATTTTCTGTAGGATATGGATGTCAAACCACAACCCACTACAGAGGAGAAGAGAAATGAGTTGCTCAATCAAGTGATAAAGCAGAACCAAGAGTTGATGAGCACATTCAGCCAAAAAATTAAGTCACAAGGAGACTTTATGAACCAATTTGGTCAGACTTTACAAAGCCATGGAGCACAGATGAGGACACTTGAAACGTCCATTGTGCAGATGGTAGCAGAAATCACAAGTTTGAAGAAACCGACGCAATAGGGGTTTCCAAGAAATACAAATGTTCCAGGAGGGAACCATCAAGACAATTCGATTTTTTTGAGAAGTGGAAAGAAAATTTTAAACTCTACCAATGAACCAAGCACACCAGAGGAACAAGTTACATGTGAGGCCGCAGAAGATGTCGTAGTCACTAAGACAGTGGTGGATGATACAGAGAAAACCATAGAGAAGCCCATTGCAGAGAAAGAAACTGAGAAGAGGACGCCTTATGTGCCACCACATCAGAGGGCACAGACCGTCCCGATACCTTACCCAAATAGTTTGAAAGAAAAGAAAGTGGATGCACAGTTCAAGAAGTTTCTAGATAGCTTTAGGAAACTTTCAGTCAATATTTTGTTGCTAGAGGCTATCGAGAAGATACCTTCTTATGGTAAGTTCTTGAAGGATATAATTACCAAGAGGAGTAAGATTCCTAACACAGAGGTGGTAGTGCTTAAGGAGCAATTCAACACCTTTATTCTGGGTAAATTGCCACCAAAGAGACAAGATCCAGGCTATTTCAATATTTCATGCTATATTGGGAAGGTAAAAATTGGTGAAGCACTGTGTGATTCTGGGGCAAGTATCAACTTGATGCCCCTTTCTACATTAAAAAAGCTTGGTCTCAAAGAATCTCAATAAAGTAACATGACAATTCAACTTGCGGACAATTTTGTGATACAACCATTTGGTATTTGTGAGGATGTCTTAGTCAAAGTTGATCGGTTTGTATTTCCAGCTGACTTTGTCATCATGGAGATGCAAGATGAGTAAGGAAATGAGCTACTTTTAGGAAGACCCTTCCAGGCCACTGCTGATATGATATTGGAGATGGGTAGAGGCCGGTTGACAATGGGTATAGCTGATGATAGATTCAAGATACTCATGCCGCCAAATTCGAAGCAGTCACAAGCGAAGGAGAAATGTTATAAAGTGAGGCACTTTGATCATAACATATCTCTTTGCTTAGGGAAGCCATTTCTTGATATGGCTCATGTCATGACAAAGGTAGATAAGGGAACAATTGCGGTGGACATCATGGAACAAACAAAGGTGGTCTCTCTTGTTAAAGTTGTGGGTTATCCCAATGATGAAGAAGAGGAAGTCCCACCATTTACTAAGGATGATGCTATAGCAGTTTCCATGCTTGACTCATACCCACAACTACCCCTTCAAGCTTGTTTGTTTTACATAATGGATGATTGGATGAGAAGCACGTCATTACAAGAATGCGTGAAGATGCTCCAAGTTCTTCCTTGCTACTATGCCAAGCACTATGAAGAACTAGGACCATTGCCATCACCGCTTCAATCTTCTTTGCTCAGCCTGCCAGAGTTAGAGCTTAAGTCGCTGCTCCCTCACTAGAAGTACGCGTTCTTAGAGGCCGATGCAAAGCTACCAGTGATAATTTCAGCATATTTGAGTGCCGCGGAGGAAGAACATTTGATGATACTTTTGAAGAACCACCATGGTGCATTTGGGTGGTCGGTTTCTGACATCAAGGGGATCTCCCCCACACTTTGCCAACACAAGATCCGACTCGATGAAGGAGCCAAACCTATTATTCAATCGCAATGTCGCCTCAACCTCGTCATGATGGAGGTTGTAAAAAAGGAGGTGATCAAGCTTCTCTCTGTGGGCATCATCTATGCTATTTCAGATTCTACATGGGTGAGCCCAACACAGGTAGTCCCCAAAAAGGGGGGATAACAGTAACTCAAAATCTCCTGAATGAGCCTGTCACCACCCGATTGGTAACTGGGTGGTGTGTTTGCATTGATTTCTGCCGTTTGAATTCCGCCATGTTAAAGGATCATTTTCCTCTCCCATTCATTGATCATATTTTAGAGTGGCTGGTTGGTCGCTCTCACTTTTGTTTTTTAGATGGCTACTCCGGCTATAATCATATTTCTATAGACCCTACAGATCAAGAGAAGTCTACCTTCACTTGCCCTTATGGCACTTTTGCATATCGCCGAATGCCGTTCGGTTTGTGTAACGCACCGACCACTTTTCAACGCTGCATGCTTGCTATCTTTTCAGATATGGTGGATCACTGTTTAGAGGTTTTTATGGATGACTTTTCCATCTACGATGCATCATTTGATGAGTTCTTGTATAATCTTGACAAGGTTTTGCAAAGATGCGAGGACACACATTTAGTCCTCAATTAGGAAAAATGTCACATGATGGTTAGCGAAGGCATAGTGCTTGGACACAAGGCGTCTAGCAAGGGACTGGAGGTAGATCCAGTGAAGATTGAGGTCATTTCCAAACTACCTCCACCGAATTTGGTGAAAGGGTGAGGAGCTTCCTTGGTCATGCGGGGTTTTATCTCCGGTTTATTAAGGATTTTTCTAAAATCACTAAGCCATTATCAGAATTACTTGAGAAGGATGCGGTTTTTGATTTCAATGATAAATGCATGCATGCCTTCGAAGTTCTCAAGAAAAAGTTGATTTATGCACTGGTTGTTCAAACCGGATTGGACTAAGCCCTTTGATCTTATGTGTGATGCGTCGGATTTCACCGTGGGGGCCGTTCTTGGGCAGCACCTTGAGAATAAACCCACAGTTATTTTCTATGCGTCTAAGACTTTGAATGATGCCCAACTTAATTACACCAGCACTGAAAAAGAATTGCTTGCCATGGTTTTTGCTTTTGAAAAATTTAGGCAATATTTGGTGGGGTCTAAAGTTGTCGTATGGATGGACCATGCCACCATAAAATACTTAATGGAAAATAAAAATGCCAAGCCTAGACTCATTAGGTGGATCTTACTCTTACAAGAATTTGACATTGAAATTAAGGACAAGGCGGGCATTGAGAATGTGGTTGCGGACCACTTGTCTCGGTTAGAGTGGGTAGATGAGAGAGATACCAACATACCCATTACTGAGACCTTTCTAGATGGGCAAATCCTTTCTATTCAATCTAAGGATCCTTGGTTTTCACATATCATGAATTATATCGCATGTAAAGAAATCTCAGATGATTGGACCTATCAAGAGAAAAAGAGGTTTTTCCATTCTTTAAGATATTATTTTTGGGATGACCCTATTTTGTTGAGACAATGCAGGGATGGAATATTACACAGGTGTGTACTCGAGAGCGACTATGATAGTGTGCTTAGTCACTGCCATACATTGCCCACCGGCGAACATCATGCGAGTGCAAGGACAACAACGAAGGTACTAGAGAGTGGCTTTTATTGGCCTACACTTTTCCGAGATGCCTATGACTATGTGAGGAGGTGTGATTCATGTCAAAGGGCAGGTAAAATCTCAAAATGACAAGAGATGCCCCTCAATGTATTTCAAGAAGTTGAGGTATTCGATTTATGGGGCATTGATTTTATGGGACCCTTTGTGTCCTCTAATTTCAATTTATAAATATTGCTTGTTGTTGATTATGTATCGAAGTGGGTAGAGGCAATACCGACAAGGACTAATGACGCTGCAGTAGTGTGCAGGTTCGTGAAGGAGCATATTTTTGTAGGTTTGGTGTGCCACAGATGATCAATAGCGATGGAGGCACCCACTTCACGAATAGGAAATTTGCTGCATTATTGAGCAAATATGGGTTTAAGCATATTGTAGGTACCCCATATCACCCACAAACGCAAGGCCAGGTGGAGGTGTCCAATAGGAAGATCAAGAAGATATTGGAGTGCACAGTGGCCTTTTCAAGGAAGAATTGGAGTGCATTACTACCAGACACACTATGGGCATATAGGACCGCATTTAAGACACCTATAGGCACCACACCTTTTAGGTTGGCTTACGGACGAGCCTGTCACTTGCCAGTGGAATTAGAGCACAAGGCGCACTGGGCGCTAAGGAAGCTGAACTTGAGTATAGATGATGTAGGGAGGAAGCGAATGCTAGAAATAAATGAGTTGGATGAGCTAAGAATGAATGCATATGAGAACTCAAGGATCTTCAAGGAGCAGACAAAGCAAATACACGATCGCCAGATCCAATTGTGAGTGTTCAAGAAGGGTGAGAGTGTCCTAGTGTTCAATTCAAGGTTGAAGTTGCATCCTGGGAAATTGAAATCCCAATGGAGTGGACCTTTTGTGATAGAGGAGGTGCGAGCCCATGGTGCTATCCTGGTCATAGATGGTGAAAGAACATTCTTGGTGAATGGTCAAAGGTTGAAGCATTATTATGGGGAAGACTTCACAAGAAAAGTGACAGAGATCAAATTTATGGCATTAAATGATGGCTTAGGAGCATAATTGCGTCTAGCCTAAGACGTTAAATGAGGCGCTTGTTGGGAGGCAACCCAACCTTGATAGTGTAAATATTTGTTTCTTTTAATTTTTCGCATTCTTAGGTAGCTTTCATTAATTTAACACTTAGTCTTTAAAAATCATACCCTGATAGGTTTGCTCAGTGTGCAGGTCTGTGTGGATGTCGATACCATCGACCCTTATGTCGATGGTAGCAATGAGGGTGACGAGAAGCAATTGGTAAAATTTTGCTCCGTTGATACTATCGACGGCCTCATCGATAGTATCGACCACACAACTGGGAAATCAAAGAAATCAAGGGGGTAAGTCGATAGCATCGACTCTGTGGTCGATGCTCGTGAGATCTCTAGAGATATTCAGACGATTTATTACCAGAGAAGTTGATGCCATCGACCGTCATGTCGTTGGTATCGACCCAGCTTCAGAGGAATTCACCACCAAGGCCTCGCGAGGACAAATGATGCATCCAGAAGTCGATGCCATCGACCCAAAGTCAACGATATCGACGGGCCACGTTAGCGATCTGTGAGACGCCATCAACAAAGTGCGCCAAATCGGGAGATCGATCCATGGGACGGGTCGATACCATCGACCATTGTCGATAGTATCGACGAGTCATCGATTCGGGCCCCCACATCCAACAATAAACGACCGTCGATAGCCTCGAAGACACAGATTGTACCACAGGTGTCGATACCATTGACCCACTATCGATGGTATCGACGGGGCACCAGGGGCGCCAAGCTCACTTATAAAAGGAGGGGATGTGTTCATTTTTCTTCACACCTTCAGAGCACCCTCCCTCAACCATCAACCTTGAGCATTGACGAACAACTAGAGGCGCAAGAAGCTTCACCGAGCTCTTCATCGACCGTGGAGAATGTCTTCTCTGACCTTTCCCAAGCTCTTTTTCTCTCTTCCATGTTTATCATGGTGAGGATCGCAGGATCGTCAACCTCGCGGGCTGCCCTAATGGAGATTGAGACCTTTGTCCCACCACCGCCAGGCTCTGTTCCACATCTGGGGCTTGCTCATCCGTCGGTGGAAGTAAAGAAGATATATGACGAAATGATGAAGAGGACGATCAAGCCCACTCATTATGGTGATCGTGCCATGATCCGAGATTTGCGGTTTGAGGACAACTTCAACTATGTCCTCCGTAGACAGGAGGGGAGAAAAGGCCGGATAGATGGCCAAGTAACCCACCACGTGGAAGGTCACCCTTTCTTCGGCGAGTGGCCTACTTACAAAGAACTCGTGGTGGAGTTCATGGCGTCCTTAGATATCTGTGTCATGCCCAATGATGTCATCGCCACCGACCGTGAGTGGATTAAGGGTCGTGTCTCTTTTCGACTTTTCAACCACAACTACAACCTCACGCTCGAGCAGTTCAACTCCATCTACAACTGGTGGCATTCTCCTGAATAGTACAGACGGTCAGACAATCGGGCCGACTACGACACCATGTTTGCGCAGTTGGTGACCGCTCCGCCAGGAAAGACGATAAGATACCACAATGCCACCGTCACTGACTTGGAGCACCCCTTCGTGCGGGTTCTCCACCGCATGTTGTGCATTACCTTCTTTGCTCGAGGTGAACTGTCACTGAGCAAATTTCAGGAGACAACCTTTTTTTTTCTCTATAAGCTTCTAATGAGAGAGAAGTTCAATTGGGGCACGTTTTTCTTGATGCGCGTAATGGTAGTGAAGAGGAGCACTAGATGAGCCCCTATTCATTTTGGGGGACTTATCACGCCACTAGCCATCTACATTGGTCTAGACCTTTCCTCGCTCTCTCTACTGGTTAGAAGGAACCCCGTCAATCTTCTCCATTTCCATTGCTCCAACCTCCTTACCGTTCACGATAATGTGGCATATGCTCATTGCCACATCAACAAGGAGTACCAGGAGCGCACACTTCCAGACCCCATCTTCAACCTCCAGGCTGGCCAACACTTTCGGTTGGCCTATCATACCCATTGAGGATTTAGAGGAAGAAGTTGAAGCGGAAAACAACGACGATGATGCAGGCGATGATGATGAGGAGGAAGAGGAGACTTTCACTCCTCTTCAGTCATGAGTATCTCAAGGAAGCATCCACGCTTCTATCCGGGAGCTTCATCTTCCTCTCATCCTTCGCCACCACAACCCTCTCAGGGGGGAGATGATGTCTATTCAATGCAGGGCATGTATTCCATGCTCCAAGACATCCAGCAGACGCAGCAACATACTGCGTCTTTTGCCGGTATTCAGGAAACTACAAACCGGCTGTATGAAAATCAACAAGCTATCTATGAGAATGAGCGCCTCCTCCTCACCAACCAAGAGAACATTCACAATCGGTTACATAGGATGGAGATGCAGCAACAACCCTTCTATGACCACTATTGGAGCAGGGATTACTTTGGAGGCTACCCACAGCCACCACTGATGCCCCCATCTGACCTTTCATTTCAGGGGTAGTTTCCTACCTGGGATCCCAATGGCCAGTAGTACCCACCATATCCACCACTAGAGCAGTAGTAGGGTATCATTGTTCCACCTTCTGAGTTTGTTCTTGACTATGAGGCCATAGTCGAATTCAAGCTCAGGGGGGGGAGATGGAACAATTTCTATCTTAGTTTTATTTTCATTTTATTTTCATCTTCTTTTATTTGAGCATGTTTCTTAGTTTTTTTTTTGCAATTTCTTTTAGTTGAGTAATTTTGTTTATTTACGGCTTTCTAGGATCCACATTCTATCTAGTGTAATCAGTGGATGTCTAAATGTAAACTGCATTGTCATCTCAATGGGTTGCATATAGGGCTGATGTGTGAAATTGAGTGAAACTTGAGCATTAACGAAATTTTTTCAAGAAATTTAAAGTTTGACTTGTGAGAAATTGAGCACATAACTTATGAATGTCATTGGTAGGTCAACTTTAAAACATATGATCATAACTATACATCCTTATGGTTCAAGAAATGAGGACGGATATGGATGTTGAGCCTAAACTGACCAAGCAATAACGAGACTTTAATTTGAAGTGAGAGAAATAAACCTCTTAGTTACCCTATACACATGTCAGTAAGGAGGGATATATAATCTTTTCCAATGGTTATATCATTTAGTCTTGTGGTCTATTGACGGAGCTAGAACTTACACCAAAAGATTACTCTTCCAATGGAAGTCCTAATATGCACCAAAAACCCTAGAGAGTTGATGTCCTCTCTAGGTTTACCTACAAATGGTGTTAGATAAATGCTCCAACCCAACAAGAGTGTGGAAGCCTTATCATAGTACAGATTTAGGATCAAACCCGAAGGACAACGTTAAGAATCTGAGTGTCTTTTCCTTATTTTGTATCAATCTAAGTTAATCATCTAAGACCAGAAGTTTGATTTGAGTTATTTAACCTAAAAATGCAAAAGTAAAGGCAAGAATAAAAACTAGTTTAATGATTAAAATCTAAGATTAGAAAATGATGATGGGTCACTGGGGTGATGAGGGTATTCACCACCACTACACATGAATTGTACTTGTACCAAACATAGAGAGACTTGTAAGAAAGGTACATGGATGTTGTACAAAATCGATGTCTTATAGGATAAGAGTAATGCACACATCCTTCACGGGTTGAGTAACTCTCATCCGATACATATCTACGTGTCAATGAAGATATGTAGTCTCCGAAGAGAAAATCTTACTCAACCTCGTGAAACGTGCATCGAAAAACTAACAAGCGAGCGATAATTACCAAATCGATTAGTATCCTTGTAGACTATCCCTCTTTCTAGGATATAGCTATGAGAAACGTGAGAGTGTGGCAACGTCAGCCATTCCTGAATGAATGGTCAAGTACTTTGCACCACTCTCTCCTCAGAGTGTGTTCCTTGACCTATCAAGGTTGCACTTTTGTACGTCAACTAATTCCATTTCATAGTACAAAAGTACAATGATGGAGGTGAGTTTACTCCACTCCTTAGAAAGCGTTCCTAGATACTGAAACGGATGCGCGGTGGATACACACACCAGAAACCAAAACTAAATTGGTATTCGAGTCTTCAAGAGCGATCATAGACAAACCACAACGAAAGACAATAGATGCATACAAGAATGCGGCCAACATTCAAGTATGTATGAAACGATTTAGTATTGAATCGGAATGATAATATCTTTTTAGTACAAGTTACAAAACATGGGCAGCGGGGCTAGTCCCCGCACTCCAGTGAATGGAACTACTCGCTCCTCATAGAGGGAGCAACAAAGAAAGAGAAGAGAGAGAAAGAAAGCATCGTCAGAGTAAAAGAGTAGATCTGTGACAGCCCGGTGTAGATCGTCGCAGTCTCCGAGACTGCTCCGTTGTGGTCGATGACGCCTATCTCTCTGCCTCGATCCTCGTGTCTACCTCCGAAATTGCACAGGTAGAATGAGGTGGAACTTTGGTGGAACAATGGTGGAGGTGAGATGGTGATGGAGCAGCCTTCTAGATCTGTCCCCAGTCTGGCAGCGTTCCGGATCTATATCCAGTCCGGGAACCTGGGGCTGTGGGAGAAATTTGGTCAGAAACTGTGCTCGGGCAGCCTGGCGGCATCCCGGAACTGGTCCCCTAAAAAGGGACCCTGCTAGTCCTGTTTATAGGCCTTGGACCCGTCCTCGCGTTTTTGGTGTGTTTTCAGTCCAAACAGTCCCGGAGATATTTTTTTTCCAAACGGTTTCATGTTTAATACGACCAAACGGTCTTGTGAAAAATCTGAGCAAATGGTCTGTAAACTGTATAAGACCAAACGGTCTTGAGAAAAGTCTGAGCAAACGGTCTGTAAACCGTATAAGATCAAACGGTCTTGAGCAACGTCTGAGCAAATGGTATGTAAACTGTATAAGATCAAACAGTCTTGAGCAAAATCTGAGCAAACGGTCTTGAAGTTCAGGTGCCCAAACGGTTTTGATGATAGTACATCAAACGGTCTACAAACCGTTTGCTAGGCAAACGTTCTGCACACCGTTTGCTAGGCAAACGATTTTGGCTATACTTTCCACCAAACGATCTGTGTAGCTGGCTCCATACAGTCTTGTGAGACTAGGCTCCGAACGGTCTTCGACCTTCTCCAATCGGTTTGGACAGCAAACAGATTTCCGTCCTCACCGTCCAAACGATCTGGTGGTGGTTGGCTAGCGGAGAGAGAAGAAGGGAAGAGGCATTGTAGGTTGTCACTACTGTTGGTGAGGGGGACGACATCAGAGGTCATGGAAGCTTGAAGCAACAAGTTGAGGAGATAGCAACGTCAGGAGGTAGGGGACGATGTGCCACGGCCGTGTTGAGGCACCACGGTCGTGGTGATGCTGCTATCCACGGCTGTGCTGCCTTGCACGGGCGTGGTGGGTGAAAACTTCGGCCCTGGTGACGTCGTGCCACGGCCGTGGCATGCCACCACGGTCGTGGTGAGGCTACAACCCCACAGCCGTGCTGCCTTGCACGGGCGTGGCGGGTGAGAACTTGGCCCTGTGGACGAAGTGCCACGACCGTGGTGTGCCAGCACAGTCGTGGTGAGGCTACAGCCCCACGGCCGTGCCGCCTTGCACGGGCGTGGTAGGAGAGAACTTGGCCCTGTGGACGATGCACCATGGCCGTGGTGTGCCACCATGGTCGTGGCGGGTATGTGCCATGGTCGTGGCATGACCAGCACGGTCGTGGCGATGGAGACTTGGCACTGTTGGCGATGTGCCACGGTCGTGGCGTGACCAGCACGGTCGTGGCGATGGTTCTGCTTCATGATCTTGATCATTTGTTGCACAGGCTTGGGGCTTTGAGGACAGAACGCACAGTTGTGGGTTATTAATGTTTAATTGGATGATTGAGAGTGATCTGCTGAGGGAAAGGAGAATGTGTAAGGGATAATAGCATCAAATAAACTAGTAATTAGAACTATGTAAGCATTATTTATGTAAGAACAAAGAACTACTCAGAGTAGAGCAAAGCGACGGTAATTTAGTCATAATGAGGTATAAAAATCCTTAGAATTGGCGACTGAGAGGGTGAATCTGGAAGATTGATCACCACACCGAACTTAAGTGTTGCTCATCCCGAGGAATGAAAAAGCCCAAGACAGTCGCCAAAATGCATGCATGTTGGTCTCGTAATGACCTCACCTTCGTGCAAGTGTCAGAATTTTCACAACAAAGAGAAAAGGAAAATAATGCGAAACAAAATTAGGGCAAAAATGTCAGAAATCCTTTGAATTGGTGATTGAGGATGAGTCTGGAGGATTCATCACCACACTGAACTTAAGTGTTGCTCATCCCGAGAAACAGAAAACTTAAAACAGTCACCAATGAGATCGTTCATCTCATGATTGCCTCATCCTATTGTCATATCGTAATTTTGTTCATGGCTCAGATCGATACAACATTAAAGCTTCCTTAGATCACGAAATACATCTTATGATATCCTCATTTCTGAGTTCACTTTGCTGAAGTACTTCCTTCTCACTCTCTGTTGTATCAGTCATGTTAAAGAGTTTTATGAGACTTTAAACAGACCCACAGAATCAACAATATGCATATGATCTGTCACTGGTGTTGAAAAAGGAGGGAATGGGGGTATGATCAAAAGATAAGAGTCTCTCCTCTGATTGAATCAAGACTCTTATTATTAGTTGACTCATCAAGATACTTTGAATGATTTATGCACAACTTTGGTTGACTTAGCCTTAAACCCGATTTTTTTAAAGGTAACTCAGAAGTGTGTATAGGTTGGCTTAAGGCTTTTGGCTATTTTACCTCTTTGAGAGGAGGTAAAGAGGTTATTTTTGGATCCTTAGGATCTCACTACCAGTCACGACACATCTGCCTTTATGAGGGTAGCTAATGTACCGGCCGGGCAAGACCTTTATCGGTTATCCTAATTCAGGGCACAACTCTCATGTTTTTATTCACACTCTGGCTTTTATTCATTCTCACCTGGATTAGGAGAAAGGGTATTTTTGGATTTTTGCATATGAGGGTAGCTAATGTACCGGCCGGGCAAGACCTTTATCGGTTATCCTTATTCAGGGCACAACTCTCATGTTTTTATTCACACTCTGGCTTTTATTCATTCTCACCTGGATTAGGAGAAAGGGTATTTTTGGATTTTTGCATATTTGGGCTGCCAGGCCTCTTTTTGGAATCGGGGTAGATTTTTCGCCAACCTCGATATGTGCACAATCATCATTGTATACTCTTTGAATCAAGAAAAGAAGGTAATACACCCCTGTTATGTATTTAGGGGTATGGAAGAAGCGGTAGTGGAAAAAGAGGTGTGGTGTAGCACACCGAACTTAGAGTTTTGCAGAGGTGTGGTTTACCACACCGAACTTAAAGTTCGGCAATGTTCTAGTTTTCACTTAGAAAGGAGTGTGGCGTGCCACACCAAACTTAGAACTTTGGCATGGTTAGTGAACATAGGGGTATGAAAATGAAGGAAGAAGTGTAGAAGAGAGTTCGGATCATGATGCAGTTTGCTTAGCGATTCCATGCGATGGGTCTCTTTTCTCCATCACACTCTGCTCAAAAAGTGACATGATAAAGCATCAAATGAGAAATCCATACAGTAGATCCATTAATCAGTTAGAGGCACGATGTACTTGATCTATCTCAGTCTTATTGAAGTGTATCATCTTTTCCTATTTGAGGATATGACATTAGGATTCATAGACTATTCAAGATGAAAAACATGTATTGGCTAGTTTTAAGCATTTGTTTCTCAAGGATTTGCAACAAAAAGAGGTGATGACCATAGATTGGAAAAGCAAAATCCACCAAGATAGAGGCTTTATTTTTGGAAAACTACATAAAGGCAGAAAAATTATGAAAAAGAAACTAGAATGGAAAAACAGGAGGCAATAAAGATAGAGGGTGGAGTGAAAGTCATACCACCCGCCCTCCACCTTGAACTCATGAATTCGCTCTTTTCTGAACAGATACTAGGTTTGAGGTGGAGGGGAAGGGTTGCGCAATGTTAACCAGGCGGTCCTCGTAGTTGGAAGAAGGTGCGACAGAGATGTCTCGCTATAGCTGGTGCCGAGAATGAGGAAGTGGCCCGAACAACATGTTGACTGGGTGGTTGTGGCGACTCGAACGAGTCTTCTGGACGACTTGGATGTACATTTCTTTTGCCTCGTTGTCCGTATAAACGAATGCAGAGACCTTCCCCCATCAGCAAGGGAGGTGAAATATAAGCAGTCGAAACTGGAGGACTATGCGAGAAATCAAGGTTATGCCCACTTGTGCCCTCCAGTTGTGGCTCACCCTCAAAGTTCAAGGTAAAACTGCTTTCTTCAAAATCTAGGGCAGTTGATTGAGGGTCGGCCACTTGAACTTCCTCCTGTCCAGGATCAGGTGGTGGATCTGGTTCCGGCTTCATTTCGTCACCTGGCTTTTCTTGTGTGGGATATGGTAGACAGGATGACGTTTCTTCATCAGAGGAGTTGTTTTGAGAAGTATCATCATCTTCATCAATGTTGAAATTGGTAAGAGCGTCGTTCTTCTTTTCAAGGTTTTGTTCAGAATTTTCCTCGTAGAACATCCTTAGTTCATCCAAGTAACTAGAAGAGGATTTGACTGGTAGAACAAACTCCTTCTCGGGTAAGGAAATCATGGGATCCTGTGATAGAGGTTCCAATGATGTCTCTTCATGGGAGGGATTAGTCCATGATATATCGTTTTGAGGGCTAAAATCCCCTGATGAACCCATTTCTTCGATATTGGGACTAATATATACCATTTCTTAGCCATGTTGTTGTTCCAGTTCTTCTTCATAACACTCCTCCGGTTCTATTGAGTGCTCGGGAAGAGTTTATATGGGAGGAATGGAACCTAGCTCAGGTAATGGACATATCTCAGTTTCTTGAATATCAGGAGGGGCTTCTTCATAGGGATGAGTGACTATAGAGGGATAGGTTTGTGACTTGATGTTTTCCCAAGGGTCCTTTTTGTCATTACAAGAGTTTATAGTAGTATCGTAATCTGTTCCAAAGTCAAGATATGGCTCATGTTTCTCTTCATAATGCACTATCAACTCGTTCAAGTGACTAGAGGGAGATTCAATAGAAAGATCATGCTCATGTTTGAGGACTGGCTCTGACTGGACTTCTTGTGGTGGTGGTAACTCAGGTAATATCATCTCATGAAAAGGACCGATCATAGGATTGTCATCTTGAGACCCGTCATACTCCCTTGATTCTACTTCATCAGTGAGAGTGGTATGGTCCATTTCTGAATCAAGATCTTGATCAATTCTATCCTCAAAGTCTGTCCCTAAATCAGCCGAATGATTAGAAATTTCTTCATAAGGGCAATTCGAATTTTGTTCTGGAGGTGAAGACATTTGATTCCCTTGCATAAAAGACATATCCTTGTCTGAATCAGTCACATACCCATATGAGTCTGATTGTGAAGGAGTGTAGAGTCCTTGCGACATTAATCCTTCTTTTATGGATTTTATTGATGAGACAGCTGAAGTTGAAAAGATTTTGTCATTGAGGGAATTGATTATCGCCAATTGCTCTTCAATGGTTGGATTTGAGTCTATGAAGTCAGAAGGTGGGTAAGTATTGAAGTTTATCCCCCATTGACCTACTGACTGTAGAAAATCCTCATATTGGTTACTCCATCTTTCACCTAAGGGCATAGTGCAGGAATCACTTTTCGAGTCAGGTCTTGGCTCGAAAGATGATTCTTTCTCTTGTAATGTTATGAAGAAATCATCCTTGGGTTCAATCATTAACTCTGAATATGATTCCTTACCTTGCACTGATTCTTGAAGATCATTGGAAGTCATATCCCACATGATATCGTAATCATCATTGTAATAAATATGTGGACTAGGGATGTGCTTAGTTAAAATTGGTGGAAGTTCTACATATTGCTCAGGAGCGTTGACAAGTTGTGTAAGTTGATCAAGATGGTCTATCAACTTCTTGGTCGCGATTGTCTGATCAACTAGTTGTTGAGCCACTGATATCTGTAAAGCTAGTAGTTCTTCCATCAATGCGTGTTGCTCTTCATGGAAAGGCTCTTCACCACGCCCGTTAGGTTGATCATGATAATAACCCTCCTCATCATAGTATTGGTCTTCATTGTTTTCCAGGTTCCCTCCTACATTTTAGTCTACGCTTCGAAATCCACCATAGTTAGGTTTCTCGTAGTAGCCCCGCGGTGATACGAATTATAACCTACGTTATATCCATAGTTGTATGGAGTGGCTGCTCTGAGTTTCCCAACTATACGATTTGTGATTACTTGGCGCAGAGCCATCACATAGAGAGGAGGGACATTGAAGCAGTAAATCGATGCGTGAGAATAGTCACCACATAGTTGACATCTAACGGTTGGTGGTGTCGACTGCTTCATTTTGAAGAGAGTTGGTACCTGAAATCAAGGAAAGAGTTTATCAGGCTTGACCAACCACTTCAAATCCAAGAAGATATGCGAGATTAAGCCCTTCATTTTTTTTGTTTTTTTGAAAAGAAAAAGGAAAACCCTAGAGAAACCTAAATCGATACGGAATTCGAAAAAGACGATTCTTATACCGTGTTCCCTGGAAACTACGCCATTTTTTGACGGAGCTAGAACTTACACCAAAAGATTACTCTTCCAATGGAAGTCCTAATATGCACCAAAAACCCTAGAGAGTTGATGTCCTCTCTAGGTTTACCTACAAATGGTGCTAGATAAATGCTCCAACCCCACAAGAGTGTGGAAGCCTTATCATAGTATAGATTTAGGATCAAACCCAAAGGACAATGTTAAGAATCTGAGTGTCTTTTCCTTGTTTCGTATCAATCTAAGTTAATCATCTAAGACCAAAAGTTTGATTTGAGTTATTTAACCTAAACATGCAAAAGTAAAGGCAAGAATAAAAACTAGTTTAATGATTAAAATCTAAGATTAGCAAATGATGATGGGTCACTGGGGTGATGCGGGTATTCGCCACCACTACACATGAATTGTACTTGTACCAAACATAGCGAGACTTGTAAGCAAGATACATGGATGTTGTACAAAACTGATGTCTTATAGGACAAGAGTAATGCACACATCCTTCACGGGTTGAGTAACTCTCATCCGGTACATATCTACGTGTCAATGAAGATATGTAGTCTCCGAAGAGAAAATCTTACTCAACCTCGTGAAACGTGCATCGGAAAACTAACAAGCGAGCGATAATTACCAAATCGATTAGTATCCTTATAGACTATCCCTCTTTCGAGGATATAGCTACGAGAAACGTGAGAGTGTTGCAATGTCAGCCATTCCTGAACGAATGGTCAAGTACTTTGCACCACTCTCTCCTCAGAGTGTGTTCCTTGACCTGTCAAGGTTGCACTTTTGTACATCAACTGATTCCATTTCATAGTACAAAAGTACAACGATGGAGGTGAGTTTACTCCACTCCTTAGAAAGCATTCCTAGATACCGAAACGGATGCGTGGTGGATACACACACCAGAAACCAAAACTAAATCGATATTCGAGTCTTCAAGAGCGGTCGTAGACAAACCACAACGAAAGACAATAGATGCATACAAGAATGCGGCCAACATTCAAGTATGTATGAAACGATTTAGTATTGAATCGGAATGATAACATCTTTTTAGTACAAGTTACAAAACATGGGCAGTGGGGCTAGTCCCCGCACCCCAATGAATGGAACTACTCGCTCCTCATAGAGGGAGAAACAAAGAAAGAGAAGAGAGAGAAAGAAAGCATCGTCAAAGCAGAAGAGTAGATATGTGACAGCCCGGTGTAGATCGTCGCAATCTCTGGGACTGCTCCATTGTGGTCGATGACGCCTATCTCTCCGCCTCGATCCTCGTGTCTACCTTCAGAATTGCATGGGTAGAATGAGGTGGAACTTTTGTGGAACAATGGTGGAGATGAGATGGCGATGGAGAAGCCTTCTAGATCTGTCCCCAGTCTGGCAGCGTTCTGGATCTATATCCAGTCCGGGAACCTAGGGCTATGGGTGAAATTTGGTCAGAAATTATGGTCGGGCAGCCTGGCGGCATCCCGGAATTGGTCCCCCAAAAAGGGACCCTGCTAGTCTTATTTATAGGCCTTGGACCCATCCTCACGTTTTTGGTGTGTTTCCAGTCCAAACAGTCCCGGAGATATTTTTTTTCCAAACAGTTTCATGTTTAATACGACCAAACGGTCTTGTGCAAAATATGAGCAAACGCTCTGTAAACCGTATAAGACCAAACGGTCTTGAGCAAAGTCTGAGCAAACGGTTTGTAAACCGTATAAGATCAAACGGTCTTGAGCAAAGTCTGAGCAAACGGCCTGTAAACCGTATAAGATCAAACGGTCTTGAGAAAAATCAGAGCAAACAGTCTTGAAGTCCAGGTGCCCAAACGGTTTTGGTGATGGTACAGCAAACGGTCTGCAAACCGTTTACTAGGCAAATGGTCTACAAACCGTTTGCTAGGCAAATGGTTTTGGCTATACTTTTTGCTAAATGACTTGCGTAGCTGGCTCCATACGGTCTTGCGAGACTAGGCTCCGAACGGTCTTCGACCTTCTCCAATCGGTTTGGGCAGCAAACGGATTTCCGTCCTCACCGTCCAAACGATCTGGTGGTGGTTGGCTAGCAGAGAGAGAAGAAGGGCAGAGGCACTGCAGGTTGTCACTGCTGTTGGTGAGGGGGACGACGTCGGAGGTCATGGAAGTTTGAAGCAGCAAGTTGAGGAGATAGCAGTGTCGGGAGGTAGGGGACGACACGCCACGGCCGTGTTGAGGCACCATAGTCGTGGTGATGCTGCTATCCACGGCCGTGCTGCTTTGTACGGGCGTGGTGGGTGAAAACTTCGACCCTGGTGACGTCGTGCCACGGTCGTGGCGTGCCACCATGGTCGTGGTGAGGCTACATCCCCACGGCGGTGCCGCCTTGCACGGGCGTGGCGGGTGAGAACTTGGCCATGTGGACGAAGCGCCACGGCCATGGTGTGCCACCACGGTCGTGGTGAGGCTACAGCCCCACGGTCGTGCCGCCTTGCACGGGCGTGGTGGGTGAGAACTTGGCCCTGTGGACGATGTGCCACGGTCGTGGTGTGCCACCACGGTCGTGGCGATGGAGACTTGGCACTATTGGCGATGTGCCACGGCCATGGCGTGACCAACACGGTCATGGCGATGGTTCTGCTTCATGATCTTGATCATTTGTTGCACATGCTTGGGGCTTTGAGGACAGAACGCACAGTTGTGGGTTGTTAATGTTTAATTGGATGATTGAGAGTGATCTGCAGAGGGAAAGGAGAATGTGTAAGGGATAATAACATCAAATAAACTAGTAATTAGAACTATGTAAGCATTATTTATGTAAGAATGAAGAAATACTCAGAGTAGAGCAAATCGAGGGTAATTTAGTCATAATGAGGTATAAAAATCCTTAGAATTGGCGACTGAGAGGGTGAATCTGGAGGATTCATCATCTATCCACCTCACTTCATTCCAACTCCACCATAAGAACTGGGAGCACCTTACAGTTTTTCATCTCTTGATTGCATGTCATTTAGATAGGATTGCATTATAGCTAGGTGTTTCTTGAAAAAAAAGGTTGTGAATTAGTCATGCATGCACACATTCTAGAGTGCATGCCATTGTTGTTGCATTTTGCATATTTTTGAGCATATAGTACATTATGTGCCTAATTTCTTCTGAAAAATAAGAAAAGCGGGAAACTTGTTCTATACTCTCTAAAAATAGATTATAATGTATCAATTGTAGTAGTTATGTGAAAATAAGCCCGAAAAAAAGTATTATAAATGTTTCCTTAGTCGAATTGAGAAAAATAAGGGCTTAGAAAAAAAAGAAAGAAGGAAAAGAAAAAAAAAGTAAGTGAAAATCAGAGGGAGAAAGGAACTTGTTTCACCTGCATAATAAGAAGAACAAGCACATGATGTAGTTTTGTAGACATTCTATCTCACATTGAGACGGAATAGTAGAGCATGCATCATCCCACCTAAAATGTTGGCATTAGGTCATTTTCATATGTATATGCATCATGTAGGTCATTTTTGTTGTTTTGCATTTTAACTGTATTGTGCTTCCTATTTTTCCATAGCCGCCCATTCCATCCACCCGTTGCTCAAAATGGTAGGCCACTCATGATTATCTCCTCATTCTTGTATATAAGGAGATCTGCTTCCATGTAGATGGTAGTTAGGATATGAGCAACGTAGATAGGAGATCACAAGATGCACCACGCATAAACCGGAGGAAATTATTATATTAACTGCTTTATTTGATAGTGTTCATTGATTATGGGGTGGGCATCTCTCATGGATGATCATTGTCACCTATAGGGTAGTTATTGTTCCGTGGTTAGTGAGGGCCGACATGTGCCTGACAGGTGGGAATCATTTTGTAATGTCTTTTTATGCTAGTATGTTCTTTAGTTGACCCTTACAATCATATTTTATAGTTTTGTTCCTCGAGGACGAGCAAAGTTCAAGCTTAGGGGAATTTGATGCAGGGGTTTGAGTCACTTTCATAGGCTAGTTTTACACTCGTTTTATGTGCTTATTGGTCATATTTTTTGTTAATATTGCATGATTCATTTCCTTTATCCTACTGCCCTTGCTTGCATCAAATTGAGCATATTTCATTATATTTTTGTATTATTTACGAAATTCCATTTCTAACTTAGGCTTTTTCTTCTTGTTTCAGGTTTGTCATATTCCTGGACCCATCGATTCCATCAACGGTCTTTCGATGCCATCGACGTGGGAACATCAAAAGAGCCGGAGAAGAGGCAGACAAGTGGATACCATAGACTCCTCGTCGTTGGTATCGAGACTTCATCATCGTTCCAAAGTATCAGCCCGTCGATACCATCAACGAGGCTGGTTGATGGTATCGAGATGCCATCAAAGCGAACTCCAGAAGTTGAAGGAGCGCCGCTACCCTAAGGGGTCGATACCATCGACGGCACGTCGATGGTATCAACACCGTCAGGTCAGCAAAATGCCCAGAACGATCACGATCGAACGACTGTGATATTTTGACGACCGTAAGTGGTACCTATACCTAGAAAAAGACGGCCCAAAGCCATCAATCACATTCTATTGCATTGCATAAGTCCCGAAGGAGGAGAGAGCGAAGAACGGAGTTGAGATCTATGCCCCAGACGTTTCCAGAGCCGCAACCAGAGTTTTCCACTGTCAAAAGGCTATAGAACGCTCATCCCGAGCTGAGGATCACCCAATTTTCCTCGATTCAGGGGTTACATCATCTCCGTTCACGTTCTCCCCATGTTTTCTTCTTCCTTCATTATGTTTTGCATTGAGATGAACATGCGACGCTAATCCCCTTTGTCTTAAGGACTGGGAGTAACCCAGGCAATCATTTTATGACTCTTCTTACATAGTTTATCATAATTTGTCCCTCAAATCCGTGGTATGATATCATTTTCTTCATTTCTATCATTGTACTTGATCACCATAATGGTAATATAATACCTTTAATTGCTTTTGACGAAGAATTAACGGTTGAAAAGAGGCGGTAATCACGTTAACTAATAAATCTTTTGGAAAAGGTGATATACAGTTAATGGTGGGAACCCAGAGACATATTTTTCATGCACCTAGTCTAGGGTAAAGGTTACTACTGGCGTGAAACCGACTTAGATTAAGGTAGTGAATTGTATCGCAGAAGCGAGCAATTCTGCCTACAGGCCACTATCCGAAAAGGGAGACGAGTTGTGATAATTGTGTAGGAATTAGTACAACGAGAACCCGCGGTGAAACCGCAATCCTAGAGATTTCTTTTGAATTGATTAAACCAACCATTTAATCGATTATTTTGTTTTCTTTTGTTTTAATTTTCTTTTTCAAAATAACTCTCAATTTTTATAATTGGTCTAGCTGATTGCAAACAGTTATTAGTAGTCTACCAAAAATTACGTTTCCCTGTGTTCGACTCGGTCCTCACAAGGCCTATATTACATTTTGTGTCATCTCTCATCCTTGCTATGCTTGCTAGTTAAGACATCAAATTGTTGTTTGTTTAAGTTCCTACACTTAATATAATTTGGTGATCTAATCCATTTTGTGAGAATTGTGAAGCTCTATTCACCCCCCTCTAGAGCCATTAATCCAACAATAACATGATGTAACATGTTATCCATGTTACATGTGTTATCCATGTGATATACCATGTTATAACATGCTACAACATGTTATAACATTAGTTAAATTTATTTTGTAAAAAATCATTATGAAATTATGTCATCACCATGTTATCCCATGTATTATAATTGTATCGATAATTTTTTTTATAGAAGTATGTCAACATTGGTCTTATTTTAAAATATTTTTATTAATAACTCATCAATTTGCTACTATTTTGGAAAAATTATCCTTTTTTATTAGTGACATGGATAACATGATGTAACATGTTATCCATGTTACATATGTTATCTGTGTGATATGCCATGTTATAACATGTTTCAACATGTTATAACATTATTTAAATTTATTTTGTAAAAAAATCGTTATTAAAGTATGTCGTCACCATGTTATCCCATGTATTATAACACCATGTTATCCCATGTATTATAATTGTATCGATAAATTTTTTATCGAAGTATGTCAACATTGGTTTTTTCTTAAAGTATTTTTTATTAATAACTCATCAACTTACTACTATTTTGAAGAAAAAAAATATATTTTTATTAGTGACATGGATGACACGATGTAACGTGTTATGCATGTTACATATGTTATATGTGCAATATACCATGTTATAACATGTTACAACGTGTTATTACATTAGTTAAATTTATTTCGTATAAAAATCATTATTAAAATATGTCATCATTAGTCTTATTTTAATATATTTTTTATTAGTAAATCACTAGTTTTTGTTTAATCAAAAAATTCATTGAGGTTCGAGAGTTATCAGCAAAATAAATTTCTCTCTCCTATTTTTAATTTTTTTATAATCCTATTATCTAATCTTTTTTAGAATGCACATTTTATTTGTTCAAAATTTATCAAACTTGATCTTGTTATAAAGTATTTTTTATGATGAGTTTGTCAGCGTTTATTTCGTCAAAAAATTTGTTACCGTTTAAAAAGTTATTGACAAAAAAAATTATCTTTTTTCTCTCTTCTACGGTCATTTTCTCTCTCTCTTCTCCCATCTTTCCTCTCCTCCTCCCTCTCCCTTTTTCTTCCCTTCTCTCCCTCATGTTGCTTTTGCAACAACGGTATGCCAACCCGTCCTTGGACAGTGTGCATCGAGATGAGTTGGGGAGCTTGTGTAAAAAAAGGACAAAGTGTTGTCTGAGTTGTTCGTTTGGGTTGGTGTGTATATTGCAAAGAATAATACTATGGAGAGGCAAACTCAGACACACATTGGGACGAATTTTGACATTTAGCCTGTTAGAGAACAAAGTAGAGGAGGGAATGCTTCCCCCTCTAATTTGTTCTCTAGCAGGCTAAATGCCAAAATTCGTCCCAATGTGTGTCTGGGTTTGCCTCTTAATAGCAGATCCCTATTGCAAATCACTTTTTGCCGCGATGGTGATCAAAAGTGAAGAGGCGGCGTGGGCGTAGTGTTGTTGCCAGAGGCGGGCCAGTCTGGAGAACGTGACGCTGATCTTAGCACAACGGCAGGGTGACGACAGCCATGGAGGAGACGGGTAATGAGCGGGAGGGTGGCTCTTCAACTTGCTCTGTGCTAGATTCTCCTCGTTACCATATACAAAATCCGGACCCTATAAATCGATGGGCAGAGACACGTGTAAATTGATAGTGGAAGGAGCAGCCTACTCCTCGTAGAAAGAGGAACAGCAAATCTGAATCCAATATAGACCACTGGGTTCAATTACTTTTACAGCCTCCAACGCTGCGGATTCACATCTTCTGTGCCGTGTGCCCAGCAAATCTCAAACGTACACTCTGTCATGCGACGATAAGTAAACGATCAGACATACTGAATACAGAGGCGGGGAATGGGCATAGAAGAATTCTGAAACTGAGCGTGTCAAGATTGGTGTGAGGGTATGATGTATAATAGTTGTATATACTCAACCTATAAGTACTATACTGAACTCCTCCAACCCGTTCCTGTCGACATGGTTGTTTTGGGTTGTGTATATCCCGTATAGCATCCACAAGCCCACAACCATAAGAATTCGGTTTTGGTTTCGCGTTTTCGGCTGCCACACACCAAACGACAGAGCCGTACCTCCCCCTCCTTCCTCCGTGCCAACCGCACCCGGTTCGTAGCCGACGGCCTCGACTTCTTCTTCAACGGGTTCAATGCATACTGGCTCATGGTGGCCGCGGCGGAACATTCCGGCACGGGAAGAGACAAGATCACGGCCGCGTTCCGCGACGCGGCGGCCTACGGGATGCGGGTGGTGAGGACATGGGCGTTCAATGACGGCGTAGACTACGGTATGGCCCCGCAGGTCTCGCCCGGGAGGTACAACGAGGGCGTGTTCCGGGCGCTCGACTATATCTTGGCCGAGGCGAGGTGGAACGGGCTGTACCTCATCCTTAGCCTTGTGAATAACTACGACGATTTCGGTGGGAGGAAGCACTTAACTCTATCAACTCTTGATTAATGATACCATAATGCAACACATGATGTAAGTCCTTTGAAGAACACCTAGTTTATACCTAATCTAACCTTCTCGATTGACCTTCTCGTTAACATACAAAACCCATCTTGTGTGTCTTCGCCTCCGTTAGATCTTCTTCCCTGTCTCTGTTTTTACTACCCAGTACAATTCTCATCAGAGTAAAACGCCCCGGTTGCTTACCATTTGCAGGCGGTCCTCATGAGGGTCAACACAATCACAGGACTCACGTATAGGGACGATCCTACCATAGCCGCATGGGAGCTCATCAACGAACCGAGGTGCAAGACTCGTCATAGCCGCATGGGAGCTCATCAACGAAGGTGCAAGACTCGTAATTGTGGGAGCTTTGACGCTGAAGATACTCCAGCAATGCAATCACCTGTCTAGCTAAGAAAACGAAAACAATTTGATCGAGTGGTGGGACGAAGAAGCGATAGTTCTTATTTCTTTAAACTTGTGCTTAAATACAACTACTACTAGGAAAGCTACTACTAGGAAAGAGATCCTATCTAAGCTGCGGCTTACTTGCCACGAAGTACATGATCCAGAAGTAGGATGACGTGACTAGTTCACGCTCCACCTGTGCAACAAACTTGCACAATTCCAGCAGACCACGTCGTGCTAAGACTCCCGTGATGAGCTGGCTTATTTTCATCTGGATTAGATTTCCAACAGTAATAGCCGCATGGGAGCTCATCAACGAACCGAGGTGCAAGACTCGTATCTGCCCCAGAAACCTTAAGTACGTATGTATTTTATTCGGATCATACCACCCAGCATTCTTTCAGATGTGTTTACGTACCAACTGCAGATATCTACAGGCTTGGATCGCCGAGATGGCCATTCTACGTACGTGAAATCCATCGACAGCAACCACATGCTCGAGGTAGGACTCGAGGGTTTCTACGGTGATTCCTTACCGGAGAGGAAGACGGTCAACCCTGGCAGCTGCTGGTTCGGAACAGATTTAATTACCAGATCCCGGAGATCATCGACTTCACCACCGTCCATGCATACCCAGAACAATGGTGCATGCATACAGTCTTCTTAGTCAGCTGTATGCTTCTCCTTTACATGCATGAAATTCATTCACCCTCATTTTAATTGATCAACCGCATGCGTGCTTTTCAGTGCGCAGCTCGACTTCCTCTACCACTGGATACAATCCCACAGTAACGACTCCACGACCATCCTGATCAAGCCTCTGGTCCTCACTGAGTTTGGCAAGTCCGCAGGATACAACGCCCGTCAGAGGGACATTTTCTTCCAACTCGCATACAAAACCATCTACGATCCGCCGCCGGAGGTGGGGCGTTCGTCTGTGGGCTCTACTGGTAGCTGCTAGAACCAGGCATGGATGATTTGCGAGATGGGTATGAGGTCGTCTTGGGAGAGAGTCAATCGACAGCAACCATCATCATCAATCAGTCTCAGGGGATGATCAGGCTGGGTTCAAATCTTCTGTATCGGGGACAGTCTACTCAGTACATCCCGTCCGTCATACACTCAGCGAATGGGTCTCACAAGTTAATGGATCAAATGTTGCGGATACAGAAAAGGTACAGACATTGGGTACAAATGATGTGAGTCTGATCAGGCTTGGCAATCGCTTGTAGCCTTTGCATCTAGGTAGTGCGTTCAAATTTTCTGTCCCCATCGCTATCACATTCTCTGACCCATTCTCAATTCCTCCAAATCTAGTGTACCAAACTTGTTGTTACGGTTATGTCCCCAAAAATCATATCATTTATTTACCTAAAAATCCACCTAAAAAAAATTAATAAGGGACATGTATGATAGAGATTAGCAAGAACACATTGGGACAACAAGTTCGGAACAGAAGATTTAAACTCATTTTAAGTGACCCGGTGAGTGTTTTATTTTTGAGCAAATCCTTTTTGCCCAAGAATGTGTCCTCTCAAAATCATGGTACATGATGTGGTGGGACCCACAACAGAAAGGTTAAGATCTGCTAGGAACAGCGGCAGAGACAGAAGTTATGTACAAAAGATGTGATGTCATTTTTTTTCTTTTCATTTAACTGCCCATGTTGGCTGCGTGGAAGTTATGTACAAAAGATGTGATGTCATTTTTTTTTTCTTTTCATTTAACTGCCCATGTTGGTTGCGTGGGAATAAGTAGTGAGGGGAAAGAAAAAAAAAATCGCACATCTAGCAAACAGTATTCCCACTTTTTTGATAAAAGTGCTACAGATGCATATGTGGCCAATGGAGTTATATCAAACAGCTCCCTCAAACCCAACGGGCTAGGGGCTACATGAACCAAATGATTATCACATTTGAGATTTGAGAGTTGTTGGAGATGAGAGAGAAAATTATACTTCTTGAATAATAAAAGTCACATCTGTATTTTACAACAAGCGTGTGCCGTGGCAGAAATTTTACTTCAATGTTAGAACAAGCCACAACATATTGCTTCTCACTTTGCCATCTGAAGGGATTACCACTCAATCGAACATAAAAGCCCAAAATAGATCTTCACTCATATCATTCACATCTTTAGCTCAATCACATCTTCATAGCAAGTCAAAGATATATCTAAAATGTGGTTTATTGTAGGGGGCACCTGCCATGTGTACTTTTCAGATAGCATAGGATACGTCCTACCGGACTCTAGTGGCACACAAGAGGTCTAGTGCAAGACCTCTGACCTAGCTTTATGCCTAAATATAATTACTTTGTATTATGAGATGCTTAAATCTTAATTTAATCTCTAGAAGTACTCTTATATTATGTGACCATCTTATATTTTCATTTTGATCCAATTTGATTGATGCTTGAATTATCTTTGTAATACGAGCTGAAGAAACGTGCTAAACACATGTTATATAGTTGAAATAATATATTATGTGTGATTAATAAATATATATATATGTATGTATTTATTATCTTAGACATGAGTCCATTGACGACCAATATATAATCATTTTTTATAATAATTCAAATACAACACTCTAAAATTGAATACATTTATGAATTGTCAGTGACTCCTTCCAAATCGTAGAACTTGATTATGAAAATTATTTCTATTTCAAAAAAGTAATAACCAAGTAAGCACACCGAGATGTACTGATGAGCTCGCAGACACACTACGGAAACATAGAGATGTTGTCTCATAATATTTTTTCAAACCTAAACCTAAAAAATAATCTTCAAATAAGTTGTTCTTGTTGCCACTTTTGTAAACACGTGCACAAACGTTCGATTAACGCCATCTAACTCCTCCAATGTGTGATGTTCGTATAAAAGGCACACATATATTCAATAAATGAAATTTGACTCGCTCAACTTGTAATATGTCATTATTAAAATCTAAATTTAAAACAAATTATATCAGTACTAAATTACCATACAATAGTATATGTACAACTTATTATGATAGAGAAACTTGATTAACAACCAATTTACTCCCTCCAACATATTAGCATATAGATAAGTTATTGGAACACACTAACATGTCAGCAATGAGTACAAAGACTGACTGCTAGAATTTTATAAGTGTCTCAAATTGATTTTTTTTCTTTAGGCTTGTGATTAGTACTACATTGGCATACAAAATCATATGTACACCCATTTAGAAAGATTAGTTCAAAAAATTGTGAGTGGACTCCCTCTTATTTATAAGGACACGTACAAAATGGTTTTATTAGAGCACATATAGACAACTGGAACACAAACTAACCAGACCGATGAGCACACGATCAAGCTGTTGGAACATGCGCACGTGTTGGACTGATGCGTGCATAAGTTCAAACGTGACGCTTCTGTGGAGGCTCTATCCTTCTTTATGGTGGCAACAAAAAACAACTCAAAAATAATTTTTTAAGAAAAATTTCAAATGATATAAGAAAATAAGTTTCTTGCATAATATCAAGAAGGTAATAGAAAAAAATATGCATGCGCTAAGTTTTTACAGTGATACACAATAATGTATATAATTATATACCAGTGTGGTCACAGACATATAAGATTAATTATTTTTCATACATGTGTAGACATATTGTTAGAAAACACATACGAACACTAATGAGCACACAACTTATAAACTATTAAAAGACACCTAGAAATTAGACTGATGTGCATACAAACCTAAGATATAAAGCTTTTATAAACTTCCATCATCCTTCATTGACGTGACATCAATAATAAATCAAACATAACAAACAAAAGCACAAGCAATAAAAAATTAACGGTGAGTTGCCCAGCAAATACCCAGCTGCCAAGTATGTTACTTGATGTTCAGAAAAAAAAGGACTCGCATAAGCTAGCAAGTACCTACTATGAAAAGAAAGACATACATAGGAAATTCAGAATAATAAAAAAGATAAGCGGTGAGCCGCCCAACAAATACCTTTGCTCCAAATATGTGGCTTGTTGCTCAGAATTTTAAAAAAATGGAACTTGTATAAGCTAGTAAGCACCCAACTACAAAAAGCAGACATACAAAAAGTAGAGACACTCTTTTTTATAGGATAGATAGATATGTTCTTGTTTTGTACTAGGTTGCAATTTACCCATAAGTGAGGGTTATCTTGCAAATTGCCACATATTGAGAATGCTTCTTGTGCTTTAACATAATGAGAGAGAAGATTATGATATGGGGCATATTTTTTGAAAAATGTTTGGTTATGTGACATCTCATGGTGATTCTGGGGTTTCTAGGGTTTGCCTTGTTGATATGGTGACCTTGCTAGGGCTAGAGTGCTACGACCACTACACCACTTTTGAGTAAGTGTAGCGATCGCAAAACATATCCTATGTGATGTTGTTTTGATAGTGATGACCTAGAGGTGGGTTGGTCGAAGTACTTTTGAGAGAAGTGTCTTGAGCATGTGCATATGGTGACCTAGGGTTTCAGCCGATACAAGTATATGGAATGTGTCTCGATCGAAACACGTGGTAGCCAACCTTAGTGGTCGCAACACATTTCTAGATAAACATTAACCTTTGGAAATTTGCATGTGAGTGGAGGAAAAGCTATTTTCTTTGGAGGACATGTATCCCTTTATAACCCCTTATGTTGACACCTCATAAATCACTACTTCCCTCCTCCTTTGGGTATATAACCCCTTCTATATACTTGCAAGTAATATTTTTTGACCCTAGTTCACAAGCATCGTTGATACACTTTCAGAGTTGGGGATGGGGTCACATCTAGAGGAGGATCATTAGTATCAATTGTCGCATGTAGAGGTATATCAATTAACAAATCAAATGTCAGCAAAGCACCTACTTTAGAGTAATATGACATATGCTCAAAGAAGACCATATTCACACTAACAGACTATTTCTTTACAGAGGGATCACATCACTTATAACCCTTTTGAGTCTGAGAGTAACCCAAGAAAACACATTTGATCATTGTGGGTCAATCTTAGTCAAACCAGGATGAAGGTGTTTGACAAAGCAAGTGCTGCCAAAAATCTGAGGAGGCACACTAAAAAGTGGGGCATCTACCAAGGACAATATTTTGGAGGTTGTAAGAAGCCTAGGTCCTCAACACCTTAGTCTCAACAAAGGTCAGTGAATCACTCACAGTGAATACGGAGCACATGCAGAGGCCATAGCTTTCCACCTGTGAGAGCTCATAGTGCAACGTTGATGTCAGTGATGGGGTCGTCAAGGTAGTGGTATAAGAGCAAAACCTATTTCAAGTGTGGACATGTTGGGCATATTAAATGGTTTTGCCCTGTGAAATATGAAGAGGTGACTCAACAGTCAAGGCAGAGTCAGCGAGGGTCACATCAATGATAATAGTACAGTGGCAGAGGACACAAACATGTGTCATAGGCTGGTTCTTCAGGACAAGCTGGTAGAGGAAGGGGGCGACACATACGACGGCTCGATTCTATGTGATGAGTCAGTTGGAAGGAGTCGTTAACCCTCAAGTTGGATAGGTCAGATGGAATTATTTTATTTTGATTTGTCTTCTTCATGTTTTGTATTTGTTTTGATTGACCTAGTTGTCAAACACTCTTTTATCACTAGAGAAGTGATTGCTAGTTGTTCCTTGCATGTTAGTCATAGATGTAATAGTCTTCATGTAACATCCCAGGATTTGAGGCCTCAGATAACATGATCTTAAAAGGAATGATTGGACTACCCATATCACCAAGGTGCACCTCCTTTTCTGGGAGCCCATCACTAAGAACTCCATAGTTAAGCATGCTCAGCTTGGAGTAGTACTGGGATGGGTGACCAGTCGGGAAGTTGATCCTGGCTTGCGCGTCAGTGTGGACAAAATGCGCAGTTAAGGCTAGTGGTGGTTTGTGGGGCCAGTCGTCATTCCTAAAACTCTAATAGAGCCTTGGGCAGTGGGCCCGGGCGTTACAAATGGTATCAGAGCCATATCCCCTCCAGTAGGTGGGGCCCACATGGGCATGTGGCATGCCAGTCTTGAGCCGTGCGGTTCAGGCAAGTTGGAAAGGGCTATCCATAGAGATGAGATGGAGCCACCCTTGCGCTGGTAGCCGTGGACGGGAGTTGTGTGTCCATGGGCCATTGTGGGTCTACACTGAAATGGGGTCAGATTATGAGACCATATAGTTGAGCCTTGACGAGGACGTCAAGAGTCTAAGTGGGGGAGATTGTAACATCCCAGGATTTGAGGCCTCGGATAACATGATCTTAAAAGGAATGATTGGACTACCCATATCACCAAGGTGCACCTCCTTTTTCGGGAGCCCATCACTAAGAACTCCATAGTTAAGCGTGCTCAACTTGGAGTAGTACTGGGATGGGTGACCAGTCGGGAAGTTGATCCTGGCTTGCGCGTCAGTGTGGACAAAATGCGCAGTTAAGGCTAGTGGTGGTTTGTGGGGCCAGTCGTCATTCCTAAAACTCTACTAGAGCCTTGGGCAGTGGGCCCGGGCGTTACACTTCATCTATAAACTCCTCTAGTTGGTTCAACAAAGCTGCAGGAAGTGTGTCCATCCTGCGTTCTTTCCTTTTCAAGATGTATCATTCAAGTGCATCTCTTTCCATTTGACATGCCCAGATTTGACGTGATCCTTGGGATGGATACTTTGGAAAAGTGTCGGGTGGTATTGGACTGTAGTGCCAAGGTAGCAATGTTTGTTAATAGTGATGTCTTGTGGGTCTTCCAAGGTGATAGGAAGATTCTTTTGACATATCTAGTTTTGGATATGACAACACAAAAGTGGATGAGACAGGATTGTGATGTGTTTTTGGTACATGTGGTGGATACCGAGGCAAAGAGTCCTCATATTTAGGAAGTTCCAATTGTACAGGAGTTTGAGAATGTGTTTCCTGATGAGTTCCCAGGTGTACCCCCTCCCAGAGAGTTTGATTTTGAGATCCATCTAGTTCTAGGTACCCAACCTATATCACAGACACCGTATAGGATGGCACTAGTGGAGATGCGAAAATAGTTGCAAGAACTACTTGAGAAGGGTTTCATTAGACCAAGCATGTGTCCTTGGGGTGCTTTTGTTCTATTTGTAAAGAAGAATGATGGATCAATGAGGTTATTTATTGATTACTAACAGCTGAATAAAATGACGATTAAAAACAAGTACCCATTGCCATGTATAGATGATTTGTTTGATCAGTTACAAGGTGTCACAGTCTTCTCTAAGATAGACTTAAGATCAGGTTAGCATCAGTTGTTGATTAAGGAAGATGACATACCAAAGTCAGCTTTTAGGACAAGGTATGGTCATTATGAGTTTGTGGTTATGCCGTTTGGGCTAACCAATGCACCAACAACATTCATGGATATGATGAATAGGGTGTTCAGACCCTACCTAGATTAGTTTGTATTTATGTTTATAGATGATATCCTTATCTACTCTAGAGATAGCAATAACACAAGCAACACCTACATCAAGCTTTATCTTTGTTGAGACATCATCAGTTGTACACAAAGTTTAGTAAGTGTGAGTTCTAGCTAAATGAAGTGGCTTTTGTAGGGCACGTGATATCTGCTAAAGGAGTTTGTGTAGACCCAAAGAAGGTGGAGTCAATGCTGGAGTGGGATCAGCCGAAGACACCTACAGAGGTTTGCAACTTTCTAGGTTTGAAAGGATATTATAGCAGATTCATTAAGCACTTCAGTGTGGAGGCGTTACCCCTAATGAAGTTAACAAGAAAGGATGTGTCTTTCATATGGTATAATAGATGTCAGCATTCCAATCTACTTCTGAAGGAGAAGTTGGCCAGTGTACCAGTATTAGTGTTACCAATGCAAGGGATAGGTTATATTGTCTTCTATGATGCATCCAAGAATGGTCTGGGTTGTGTGCTGATCCAGGATAAAAAGGTGATTTCTTTCACTTCACGACAACTTAAGAAACACGATGAGAACTATAGGATGCACGATCTAGAGTTAGCAGTCATGGTCCATGCCTTGAAGATATGGAGACACTACTTGTATGGGGAGAAGTGTCAGATCTTCACCAACCACGAGAACATGTAGTATATTTTATCAAAGGAGGAGTTGAACATGTGATAGTGGTGATGGATGGAATAAATCAAGGACTATGACTATACAATAGATTACCATCTAGGGAAGGCGAATGCGGTGGCTGATGCTTTAAGTAGAAAGTCTTCTTCATCATCGTCCATTGATTCAGAACAATTGAGTTCTTTCGTGTGTCATAAGATATACATGTTGGTATCCTTGGGGCATATGAATGTACATTTAGAGGTGTCCATGTTAGCAGGTCTATTGGCACAATTCCAAGTGAAGTCATCGTTGAGTTAGTGAGAGACCCCTAACCTTGCTTAAAGTATTGAACATGCTTAACTATCACAATTGAATGTTTATAACCTTAATATAACCTTGTAATATGCTTTGTAATCATAATACAAGATTAAGTTTCATGTTTGGTTCATTTTTTACATTGTTTGTGCAAGTTATGCACATTTTGGACTTGCATTATGTTCTGTGGATGTTCTCTCATCGTTCTTGAGTTTGTTGAGCCATTGGGCGCCTAGTTGAACCTTGGTTTGGAGGTGTTTTCGTCAAGGGTATTTTAGGGTTTACCCCTTTATGGATGATCTACCTTTTGGAGCTATCAAGCAAAGGGTTTATTTGCTTTGCTTGCAATATCAAGAAATGAGGGATAAGCAGGTATCCATGCATGGTGGGTCAGCTGCTTGAGTGGCTTCTTGTATATCCTTAATAATTTAAGGCCATGGATGCATGGAGAGCTTTTTAGACACCTCATGCTTTTTCTCTCCCTTATCCTAGAGCTTTATATATCTATTTTTGAGCTCCCAAATAAAAGTTTTTCTTTCCACCACTTCTATCCTGCTAAGAACCTTGTTCCCTATCTATTTATATGTGGAGGACCTGTTCAAGGTAGAAGAAGAAGATGAATTTCTTGTTGGAAGCTCCTAGGGTTTTGTTTTGCTCCCTTTTAGGGTTTAAAAAGCTTCCTTCTAGTGATCTTGACCTAATGTGTAAGAATCACCTTCCTTCCTCCATTTCTTTCTCTGTTATCCTTCCTCTTACCTTTCTCCAGGTCCGAACCTTTATGTTCCATGGTATAAATTGCTCTAAAGCTCTAAAACCCTACCTTTCTTGCTCCTTATGTTTAGGGTTTGCTCATTTGATGAAGAAAGGTGATACATGGACGGGTTCACAGCTTATGCTTGGATTTTCTACCCTACATGCTCAAGTTTTCTTCTATTTGGGATTTTATCTTCTAATTAGAGGAAATTTTTATAACTTACTCCACGTTTATTGCTTACCATAAGCTTGCTAGCTCATGTTCTTGCTTTTAAATGATGATCCATGCACTAATAAGCTATGCTTGACTTGGATTTTGATTTCTATAATGTTCCTTGTTCTGATTTTAGTTATTGATGAACCTGTGATCATGTGTACATTATTCCTAAGGTATAATATGACTTGGATCAGGTTGGTTTGACAACTGATGGTGCTAAACACCTATCAACCAATGGTCAATTTTAGGGTTTAAAGCTGATTTCTTCTATAAAAACATGACTCAATGGTGGTACCATTGCAACAACTGATGGTGTTGTCTTCATGACAACTGATGGTGGTGATCAAGGGTGTCAATTGATGTTCACCCCTTAGGTCAGGTGTTGGCCTAATTAGAAGCTTAGTGATTAACAACTAAGTACCCTAATGATGCTATCAATCAATGGTGATATTAGTTTGATATTTGATGGTGATTAATGAATATAGTGTTGATCTAACAACCTATGGTGACTTAATGGTCACTAATGATGGTGTATCAGGTCTCCACAACCTATGGTGAGTTAATCATGTAGTTGTAGCATCAAGTAATCCTTAAACCAATGGTTTCTTGGGTCATTTGTTGCAACGGTCGGACCTATACTCCAATTGATGGTTTTAATATATGAACTTGACCTAATGGTTAAGATCTAATGTTTCTTCATCCAATAAATTGGAATGATGCCTAAATGTAATATGTTGGTCCTAATAAAGTGATTTAAATGGTTTTCTTTATCTTGGAATGATGCCTAAATGTAATATGTTGGTCCTAATAAAGTGATTTAAATGGTTTTCTTTATGAGATCAACTTAAGAAGCTCATTTACTGACAGCTTGTTTTAAATAAACAATCACTTGTGGGTTTTACCCTACTTTCAATGGAACTTTTTGTGTTGTTAATCAAGGGATGCCTAGGGTTAGATGGTGACTTTTTCTAGAGCACAAATCAATGACTTCATAGGTTGTTTGTTCAAGATGTTTACTTATGTAAACTACCAATGTCTTTACCTTTTCAACATTTAATGGTTATAAGTTGATGCCTCAATATTCCAATTGTTTTGGGTGAAGTGTGTAGTGTAATGTTATGATTCTAATGATGAGAATTTGAAGGTTGAATGCCTTAAACTTGTGTCTTACCCTTGCCTTTGTATGATTATGATTTATAATCTCTGTAATAAATTAATGGGTAACCTTAATGAGGTATGGCATGCTATACCTAGCTTTAATATAACTAAATGATGGTAATTGGGTAGGAATAGTCCTTGAATTATTAATATAATCATGGAGTACTCTCTTATTGTTGTTGAAACCCTAGTATGCTATAACCTAATGGTTACACCTTGATATATGTGTGGGCTCATACTTGAGAATAGTATGGAATGTGATGGTGATGCTTCACCTTATGTATCCATGATCCAATGAGGATGCCATGAGTTAGGATTTGGGTATAAGTGTTGATTAGTAACATTAATATAATTTATCTTGTTGAACCCAACTCTAATGCAAATAGATAAAGATGAGTAATCATGTTTAACATTCTTTTATGATGGAATGATGGTGAAATAATCTCCTTAATATGATCATAACCTTAATATGTTAATTGGTGGTTATCATAGCCACATGGTTGATGATTTCTTATGCTAAACATGTGCATTATGAATATGATGAGGGTTAATCATATCTAGATTCCTTGCATGTTGATGTAATAAAGGAATGTTCTTAATGTTAATATAACCCTACTATGATTGTTTATGAATGTCTCCTAGCTCATTAATGCAATATTGTGTTGATCTGGTGTATTATATGTAAGTGGTGTTGTGAGCTTGTTATAAGGCATGAAAAGATAATGATGATCTTGTAGGGAATGGTATGATGGTCTTAATGACCTTTGGGCACAGTTGAGCCCTAAATGAAGTGTATTCCTCTTGAATTGATAAGGGTTGATACCCTATGACATTTTGAAAAGGATTTACATCCCGTGATAGCATGATGACAAGTGCAGTCTCATGAATGGCAAGTGAATAAAATCATGTAATGATGAGATGATGAACAATATGTCTCATATGTTTTATATCTTATGAAATTTTTATATAGAAATGTTTGCTAGAAGTGAATTAGGGTTTGTATGTCCACTTGTTTGATGCAACCTTAATTCACCCAATTGGAAATAATTAATCAAGTGAAATTCTAATCATGTAGTGCCCTATGCCATGGATCCATCTAAGTGTCGGGACTTGCCAAATGTTGAAATGAGTATTCCTAAGGGAAACTCAGAGCACATACTATTGAGTATGTGGGGCGCTTGTCATCCCGAATCCAAGTGTTTAGGGGGGATGATTGTGGTCATACCTATCCCTTAATTTGAGAATGATTGTGGTCGTGTCTCAGTGATTATATATGTGATGAGATTGGAGGACAACTACGGTTGTACCTCAGATGGTAGGGTATATGTACCCACCTCCTTTCACTAGTGTTGTGACCCGTACCAAGGATGGACTAGGCTTTTAGCAGCTTGACCTTATGTGTCGCTATGGTGGACCCATACTGAACGGGGGTAGAGAAGATCTTAGGAGTCCCAATCTTACTAGATCTTGTATGGAACTGATTTTGACTTAGCAGTGGTCAGTTGGATTTTGAGTGGTATCCTTAAATTCCTCAGGGCGTGATAAAATATGTAATACAACCATGTAGAAAATTTGTTTTGTGTTATACACGACACTTCATATTGGATGATAACCCTTGTTGTTCTCTGTACATAGATATGATGTTTAATGCATTAAAAGATAGTAGATATTCTTATGTTGTGGATATGCTCATGTAATAAATGTTTACATACAATAGTCATGTTTAAGTTGATAGAGATATTATTACTGTTGGCTATGATTATGACATTTGTTATCACATGATGTTAGCTACGCCTTTGTAACTAGAGATGCCTATACGGCTAATCATGCTTATGCAGATAGTTGTACTTATATTGTTAGCCCTACTTATGATGTTGATATGTTCAACTTGTTAGACATGTTGATGTTTTTAGCTATGCTTATGATACTAGACTTATTCATGATGTTAGAGATGCTCACTCTGCTAGATTCCTTATACTGTTAACAGGGATATGAGAATAGTCTAGCTAATAAAGATAGTTATTATCTGCTCCTTTATGTATTTTGTTAATCATTAGTGTTGTTGAGCTTATTTGTTATATATGATTACATTGCTTAAACTGTCTCATTACCTAAAAATGTTGGAATCAATAAATGTTGTTGGAGGTTATATCTCTTACTGGGACATGGGTGTCACCCTTGTGGTTCACCACATCTTTTTAGGTAATCAGAAGTGACGAAAACAAACCTGTGGAAGACAAGAGGAGCTATAGTAATGAATCTTTGTGAAAGTTTATTAGATGTCTAGTGTGTCCTAGAGTCATCCATGTACTCTCAGGTCTGGGCAAGAAAAGTTTGTATATGATGTTTCAAACGAATCAGAAATTTTTTAGGATGTTAATGCTTATTTGTGTGGCATATACAAATACAGTTATGCTATGTATATATGTTGTGGCTAAGGTGATAGAACAATTTGTATCAAATTCTTGTCATATTATGGACACAAGAAAGATATTGGGCTCTTATGCAAATGTTGTTGATGTTGAAATTGGTTTTAATTTACCCATATTTTTGGGTATGTGGTTAATTGGTGATTGATTTTGTTTTATGTTTTGAGTAATCTCATTTAGTGTAATGGGTTCTCACAGTTAGCATATCAGAGACACACAACAGAATGATACTGCAGTATAATAGATCCAAGTAGATTTGGGCAGTGAGAAGCATGATGGTTTCCATGAATCTGAGGATGGAATAGTGTGTTTCATGGTAGGACAGTTGTGCCAAATGTTGATAATATGACCATGTTAGTTATGGAAGAGGCTCACACATCTATCTACACCATGCATCCAAGAAACACCAAGATTTACCAAAACTTGAAAGATCTATACTGGTGGCCAAGATTAAAGCGTGATGTAGTTGAGTTCATAGTAAAGTGTGTAGTATGTCAGTAAGTTAAAGGTGAACATCAAAAGCTTGTAGGGACTTTGCAACCATTTCATATACCACAGTGGAAATGGGATAATATTACGATGGACTTTATGGTTGGACTATCTAGGACAACCAAGGTTCATGATTCCATCTGGGTAATAGTGGATAGGTTGACTAAATCAACATTCTTTCTTCCTATAAATACGATGTTTACCGATAAGAAACTTGCACATGTGTACGTTTACATGGTATCCCAATTACCACCATGTCAGAAAGAGGTCCAAAGTTTACTAGTCACTTTTGGGAATGCTTACACACAACTATGGGAACTCAATTGAGGTTTAGCATTGTGTTCCATCCACAAATAGATAGACAGCCTGAGAGGACTATGCAGACCTTGGAGGATCTATTAAGAGCTTGTGTGTTACAGTTTTTGGGTAGTTGGAATATACATCTTAGTTTAATTGAATTTGCCTACAACAATAGCTACCAAAGGAGAATCGACATGGCACCATATGAGGCATTGTATGGGAGACATTGCAGACCTCCTTTGTGTTGGTATGAGATGGGAGAATATCAGCTTCTACATCCTGAACTTGTACAACAGATGATAGAAACGATCAAGGTGATTCCACAATAGCTGAAGGCAGTACAGGACATACAGAAATCTTATGCTGATAACCATGTAGACCTTTAGAGTTCTGAGTGGGAGACATGGTGTATCTTAAGGTATCTCCTTGGAAAGTGTTTTGAGATTTGGAAATAAGGTTAAGTTACCTCCCCAATATATGGTATATGGAACCTTACCCTATGGTTGCACGTGTTGTGAAGGTGGATTATAAGTTGGAGTTGCCACCTGAGTTGCACACGTTGCATCTTGTGTTTCATTTCCCTATGTCGAGGAAGTATCACCCAGATATGGAGTTGACTCTTCAACCTATTGAGGTGGAGCTGGATAATGATATGTCTTATGTGGAAGGTATTGTTCTGATCGTTGATAGAAGGATCAAGAAATTGAAGAAGAAGGACATTATGTTAGTCAAACGTTTTTGGCACCATCGTGGCATAGAGGAGTCCACATGGGATCTTGAGGACGAGATGCAGAAAAAGTATCTATCTCTTTTTGCGTAGGATTTTGGGGGCCAAATCCCTTTTAGGGGTCTATGGTTGTAAGACCCCTGACCTAGTTTTATGCCTAATTGTAATTACTTTGTATAATGATATGATTAGACCTTAATATAGTCTCCTAAAGTACTCTTATATTATTTGACATGCTTATATTTTCATTTAGGTCCAATTTGATTGATTCTTGAGCTATCTTTGTAATATATGTGCCTATTTTGGACCCATATTGCAATTTACCCATAATTGGGGGTTATCTTGCAAATTGGCACACATTGAGAATGCTTCTTGTGCTTTAGCATCATGAGAGAGAACATTATGATATGGGGTGACTTTTTTCCCTCTTTCTCGAGCTCTTTTGTGACCAGTGTTTTCTTTACCTTTGAAGTGATTCTTTGGTTGAGTGTTGAAGCTTGGTTAGAATTTATAGAGCTTGTGATCTTGAGAGATTGGTTCTCTCCAAATCAGGCAAGTTATATATAACTTTTACCCCACCTATTGTTTGCATCCTAAAATTGATTATTAGTTGATGTTCTGAATCTGAAAATCATGTTTTATATTATGGTGGAAGAAATGATAATGTATAGGGTTTAATTTTGAAGTATTCCTAAAAAGATACTCTCTCTTGTAAACTCTAAGATCCTTATATCCTATTAGTGGTGATTGAAAATATAGATGTGTTTCTTTATACATTCATCTATGGAATAGTATTACTTAATATATGTCCATTCACCATGAATAATAGGAAGTTTTGAATATGTTAACATGCATAAGAAACTCAATTTTCTCTCTCTATACGTAGTTCTTTTGATAACATTCTATGATCTATAATTAGGGTTTGATGAACACCTTGTTAGGATAGTTCTTCTTAGTTGATGTTTGGTATCCGTGGTTTGATCATCTGCCTCAACCTCGTTCGAACCTGATATTGAGTTGGGCATATGGCTTACTTGGGGTCATAACACCCCTTAGTATCACTGACGGTCAATACCATGGATGGGTGGTTGTTGCGACCACAACAACCCTAACCCTAGGGGATGGTTGCTACACTCATGTTGGTTGCAACACAATGTTTCTTCTTGGTCTCTTAACTCTGTTAGTTGACATTATGCTTGAGATGATTAAGTGTGTTTGTTGCAACACCTAATTAGGATCTGGCATGTTTTGGTTGTGACCATATGTGTTATGGTCGCAACACTATAGTTGTTGAATGGGTCACTACACATCATGAATGGATGGTTGACACACCTTAGTGTAGTAGTGATCATAACATAGAGTTTTAGGTCGCAACACAACATCACCTAGTGTCATGGCAGTGACACTTTGTTGAGGGTCAAGGTCGAGACCCATGTGTTCTGAGTGGTTTAGACCCATATGTTAAGGGTGGTCAAGACACCTATAGGTTTTATGGTCATAACACCATGTTACATGAACAAGGTACCCACACACATTGCATGCACATGGTCACTGTGGCGACACATCCCGCTATCACACAGACAATGAGGTGTCACACGAAAACGTGCGGAAAACACCATAAACTACTTATTACCAAAAACACGAGTTAATTAAAACCGATTTCGGAAAGTAGACAAACCAAGAAAACTATTACCATCAGATCCTCAGCCTGCAAGAAAATAGGTTATATAAACATTTACAATTCTAGATATGTGTCCATAGCTTAATGGATCAGTTGTCTTGTCATCACATGAGTTCATCACCTATTTATATATACATAACGGGCCACATCTGGCCAACAACAGGATATACAAAGCTTCATACAGCTATACATCGTGAAACAACGTCAAAACGCCTCCAAGGACCTGAGATTACAGGGATGACTCTAGGACTCTACTACAAAACAACCAAAACAGTAGCATATCCATCTCTTGCCTTCTATTGCTCTTCTTGCTGCTCGGCCGCAACCTCACGACCACCACCATGTCTAGCGTGAACACCTAAAAAGGTTGTAAACCAACAGGGTGAGACACATAGTCCCAGCGAGAAACATAACCCCCGCCGAAACCATAAAACCTCAAAAGGATAAAGCAACAACAACAGATAACTGATAAAACGAACAGTAAGAGCAGTCTCTAGAGCAAGGTTGTTATTACCATCGAACTTACCAAGGTGTACGGAAGGCATATAACCAAGTATTTCTTTATGGAACATGATTGACAAGATAAGATTTATAAGATCTTACCACATAACATAAGGAACGTATAAGTAACTAAAAGGTACAACAAGATTAATTGTATAGGCAAGGCCTCAACCAATGTTCTGTGTTTTGCCTTAAGCAATAAATACTATTCGGCTAGATTACAGGTTATTATGCCCTGAGGAAGTGAGTCGTACCGCTCAAATCCAACCTTCGATTGCGAAACCCAAGTTGGTTCCATACAAGGTCAATGTAAGAGTCGGACTCCATGACCTCCCACCTCATGGTCAGTGCATGAGAACCAAAGCAGGACCACGGTCTCATGCTTAAGTGGCCTCGGCCATAGGGTCAGCTCCCACAGGCTACCCTCTCTCTAGCCCACCTTGGTACAGGTCTCGACACTAGTATATCTGAGCCACGGGCCAGTTCACCATGCTCCCTAAGCCATGAACGCATTCATGCTCTATCACATTGAGCCATGGGCCTGTTAACCATGCTCTTATACACATATTGAGTCTACAATTGAAGTTTCACTCTAACCTCCTCATTTCTGGCTAGGAGAAACCACACATATTCAATAATATGCGCTTCCAGGTTAACCCACAGGAGAACCTATTTCACCATCACCAGCTACTGACGATGATGGATCTATGGCCAGGGCAAGCTACATAATATATTTCACTGTAATTAGTTAGTATATTTTAAGTGGATTGTTGAGGCAAACAAGTGGCATCACATATATAACATTAAGCTACATTATTGTTACCACCATCACAATCTCTTGGGATCTCAATCCCTCATCACAAGAAACCACTGCCTCAGAAGGTATTCTCATCACTGGGGATAACAATCCCATGTCTCATCAATAGAGGGTAACACCTCAACTTAGGCACTTTAGCCAACTCAGGTCCTCAGACCAAAACACATAAGACTAGTGATGTAGGTTATCTCATAATCAATAGTGACCATCAAAGTAGTGTTATTCAAACATATATGACTCATAACCCTTTACTTGTCTATGCGTCTGCATCAAACACCTGCATGGTTAGTATACACATTCATAGAGATATTTGATGCCATCTTGGATTAATAGAAGGATCATGCTATCAAATATAGGGCAACATTGATGATTGTAGGCTTTATCATTCATGCCTCAAACATGTGACCATAGACATGGGTCACATCATCATGTGAAGCAACTCATATACTTCCATTCTTATCATTATATATACATCATTTCAAGATGATCATAAACACATGTAACATCATGTTACTAGAATTACATGTCATGTTTACATAGGTGTGATCTACTATATCAACTACCTCACTACTATCAAACGTGTCAAAGGTTCACCGTCATAAACCAATCGTGATTGCATGAAAAAGATATAACATATAGGTTTTCTGAAAGGAACATGACCCTCACTTGAAGTGCCCACTACCCTCACAAGAAGTGTGACGGGCAAGGCAGCTTCCCTCACAAGAAGTGTGATGGGCAGGGCAGCTTCCCTCACTAGAGGTGGTATCGGGCAGGGTACTCGACAGGGCATAACGCCCAAGCGTTCTTTCCACATATCAGTCAAGCCTCTACCAAGGGTGTCGGGATACCACCTCAAGGTGTATCATGCAACCAGAGACCAAGGCATATCATGCACAAGCATAACGTACAGCTAGGTCTATGGGGCATGTCATGCAATAGGTGTATCGTGCACTAGGGGTATCGTGCACTAGGTGCAAGGGGTTGCAACGGGAGACAACTATTCTGACGGCTAGAGCCATGGCGTCCAGGCCAACCCTATAACGCCCACAAAACCACACACATTCACGAGGCTAGGGAACCAAGGAAAAGCTTATCGTCCAACCAAACTAGCTTCATCTATCAGTCAACACACAAGGCAAGAACCAAGGTGTGATGCCCAACACATCCTCCTCATAACGACCCAGAACTCAAGCTCAAGAGAGGTATCGGGAAGCACCATCCCAAGGTCATATCGTTCAAGATACAACCCAACAAGATCATCATCAACCTCAAGCACAAGGGTACCAAACCCTAAATGATCAAGAAGATGGGTCACCTCTCAACAATTAAGAGAGAGGGGTCTTGTACAGCTCCTTATCACCAAATGGGAAACCACACAAAAGCTCACCTTTCAAGTCCATGGTGAGAAGAGGGTGTTGCTCAAGCAACTAGAACACAAGCTCACCTCTCAACTTAAATGAGAGAGGGGTATTTCCCATATTACTAGAACTCAAGATCACTCCTCTAGACCAAAGAGAGAAAGGAGTGTTGCTCAACAAGGAAACCTAAAACATGGTTCGGCCTACTAGGATAAAAAGGTACAACCTCAACCATAACAACAAGATTAAAGGTGCAACAAGCAAGAAACTTATCTAAGAACATACATGGCTGATTATGATCATATGGAACATACAAGGATGTAGAAGAAGGTAGTAGAGTTAGGGTTAGGAGTTATGTAACCCGCCTTAAGCAAGCTCCAAGCTCCAAGAACCTCCACACAAAGAAGAACAAGGCACTCTAGGGTTCAGCCACCACTAGAGGAAGAAGAAGACTCCAAGATAAGGATCGGCCACCAAGCTATGCAAAGGAAGAGGTGTTGTGCAACCAAGGGAGAAGGGAACTAAGTAACTAAAGGGATCATTAGCAAGAGAAAGGAAACACATATATAGGAGAGGATGGAGGAGAAACCAAGGTAAGACAAAGCAAGGTGTCGCCCACCTAAGGACACTTGTCCAAGGGAAATGCCACCACTCTAACTTGGCTTAAACACATGCCCAAGGTCATTGCCACATGCAAGCATCAAGCACCAAGTGTCCACTAGTGGTGACACAAACGAGGTCAAAGGGGGTCCATGGAAGACACACCCCACCACCATGCCCGACATCACTCCCTGGGCGACACACCTAGGCCGACACAACCATGGCAGACACACCTAGGCCGACACAAGGTCAAGCAAAGCAAGGGCAAGGTTCAAGCAAAGCATCTCAAGGCCCAACAATCTCATCCAAGCCCAAAGCAACTCAAGCAATGAGCCCAACTCTTCCTCTCAACACTAGAGGAAGCAAGGAGAGAGAGTAACACCTCTCAAGGTGACAAACTTGCTCATCAACCCTAGGCTTGGGTAATTTGCAAGTAGCACCTCCAGCACCAACAAACCCTAATCACCATCAAAGGTGATTAGCAAGCAACTAAACACCAGGGTTAAGCAAAGCAAACAAGATAAACCCTAAACAGAGGTTAAGGTCCTTACAAGCTATAACCCTCTACAAAGGGATTTTATCCTCAAAATTCGAAGAGAAAAGTGAGGGGTACTTCCTCCTCATCTCTTCCTCAAGATCCCACGTGGCTTCATCAACGCCACGATGATGCCAAAGAACCTTCACAAGAACCAGGTCCTTCCTCTTCAACTTCTTTACTCTTCTGTCAAGGATCATCATAGGACCTTCCTCGTAGGTCACATTTTCATCAAGCTCAACCTTGACTGCCTGTAACACTGTCCCTGTATCTGGGTGACTTTTCTTCAGCATGCTAACGTGGAACACTGGATGTACCCTGTGCAACTCTGGCGGTAGCTCTAACTTGTAAGCTACCTTGCCAACCCGTGCTATTACTGGATATGGCCCCATATACCTAGGTGCTATCTTACCTTTCTGGCCAAACCTTAGCACGCGTTTCCAAGGTGAGACTTTGAGGTACACTTTGTCTCCCACTTGAAACTCTAAAGGTCGTTGGCGATTGTATGCATACGACTTCTGCCTGTCATGTGCCACTTTCAACTGTTGATGTATCACTTTGATCTTTTCTATTGTCTGATGTACTAACTCAGGACCCAAAAGCTGATATTCACCATACTCATACCAACATAAAGGAGTTATGCACTTCCTGCCATATAGAGCTTCATAAGGAGCCATGTCAATACTCCGTTGCTAACTATTGTTGTAGGTGAACTCTATCAAACTGAGATGTACATCCCAACTGCCTAGGAATTGCAAAACACAAGCCTGAAGAAGATCCTCCAAAGTCTAAATAGTCCTCTCAGACTGTCCATCTGTCTGTGGGTGAAAAGCGGTGTTGAACCTCAACTGTGTTCCCAACACTTTGTGCAACTATTCCCAGAAATGACTCGTGAACTGATGACCTCTGTCGGAAACTATCATTGATGGTACACTGTGCAAGCATACTATCTCATCTACATATACACAAGTGATCTTCTCAGCTGTATATGTTGTCTTCATAGGTATGAAATGGGCAGACTTCGTCAATCTGTCCACTATCATCCAAATGGAATCGTGATTCCTAGTTGTCCTGGGCAGACCAACTATGAAATCCATGGTTATGTGATCCTATTTCAACTGCGGTATCGACATGGGATGCAACGTACCTGCCATCTTATGATGATCAACCTTGACTTGCTGGCATACCGCACATCTAGCCACAAACTCGGCTACATCTCTCTTCAATCCAGACCACCAATACAGGTTCTTTAGATTGTGATACATCTTGGTGACTCCTGGATGCATAGCATACATCGATGTGTGTGCTTCCTCGAGAAGTAGCTTCCTTAGATCATCAGCATCAGGGACCACCATTCTATTATGATAGCAAACTAGTCCATCCTCGGACTCATGGAACCCATTACGCCCTTCACTACCGAGCTCTGACCTGATCAGTTGCACTGCATCATCTGTTTGTTGTGCATCCTTGATCTGTTGTCTCAGTGTAGGCTTGACTTGCATATGTGTTAAAAGTCTAGCTAACAAGGAAACTCCCATCTTCACATTCATCTTCCGCAAGGAGACAAACATATCATGTCTATGGCATACTAAGGAACTCAACTATGCTCCTTTTGTGGGAAGAGAAGAAGACTTTCGACTAAGCGTGTCAGCTACCACATTCGCCTTACCAGGGTGATACTCGATGGTGTAGTCATAGTCATTGATCAGCTCCATCTATTGACGTTCTCGCATGTTTAGCTCATTCTATGAGAAGATATACTTCAGATTCTTATGATCTGTAAAGATCTGACACACTTCCCCATAAAGATAGTGTCTCCAAATCATTAACGCATGAACCACTGCCGCCAACTCCAAATCATGAGTTGGATAGTTCTCCTCATGTTTCTTAAGCTGTCGCGAAGCAAAAGAAACTCATGGTCTTCCTGCATCAGCACGCATCCTAAGCCCTTCTTGGAAGCATCGTAGAAAACAACATAGACTTTCCCAGGCTCTGGTAGCACTAGCACTAGAGAACTAGTCAGCTTCTCCTTCAAATTTTGGAATGCTTGCTGGCAACGATCATTCCAGACAAAAGGTATGTCTTTCCAGGTCAACTTCGTTATCGGCAGTGTGATCACACTGAAGTCCTTGATAAACCTCCGGTAGTATCCTGCTAAACCTAGGAAACTGAAAACTTTGGTCGGCATCTTCGATTGTTCCCATTCTGCAACCGACTCCACCTTCCTCGGGTCCACTTTAACTCCTTCTGCGGATATCACATGACCCAAGAAAGTTACTTCTTTCAACCAGAACTCGCACTTACTAAACTTGGCATACAACTGATACTGGCGAAGGAGAGTCAATGCTTCTCAGAGATGTTGTTCATGCTTCTGTCTATCCTGACTGTAGATCAAGATGTCATCTATAAATACTACAACAAACTGATCTAGAAACAGACGGAACACTCGATTCATCAGGTCCATGAAAGCAGTAGGTGCATTGGTTAATCCGAACGGCATAACCACAAACTCGATGTGACCATACCTCGTCCTAAAAGCTGACTTTGGTATGTCATCCGCCTTAATCCTCAACTGATGATATCCGGACCGTAGATCGATCTTTGAAAATACTATAGCACCACGCAACTGGTCGAACATATCATCTATCCTCGGTAATGGGTACTTGTTCTTGATCGTTACCTTGTTCAACTACTGATAGTCTATGCATAGTCGCATCGATCCATCCTTTTTCTTAACGAACAACACTGGAGCAGCCCAAGGCGACGTACTCGGTCAGATGAAACCTTACTCCAACAACTCTTGTAACTGCTTCTTTAGCTCTGCCATCTCTACTGGAGCCATCCTATACGGTGTTTGTGCAACTGGCTGTGTTCCTAGAACCAGATTGATCTCGAAATCAATCTCTCAGGGTGGAGGAACACCGGGGAACTCATCAGGAAACACATCTTCAAACTCTCGGAAAATCGTCATCTCCTCAAGGCTAGGACCCTTTGCCTTAGTATCGACAACATGAGCTAAGAACGCCTTACATCCTTGCCATAGCAACATTTCTGCCACCATCGCTGATACTAAACACGTCGGAAGAATCTTCCTATCTCCTTGGAAGATCCACTTCTCTCGACAAGCCTCAAACTCTGCCTGCTTGGAACCACAGTCCAACACAACCTTATACTTCTCTAAAGTATCCATCCCAAGGATCACATCGAATCCAAGAAGATCAAGTGGTATAAGATCCACTTGTATACTGTGTCCTAAAAAATATAAGATACAAGATGGGCACTCCTCTCGAAGCATTGAGGAACCATCAAGAGGGGTTTCTAACAACAAGCTATCTTTCTTACAATTAACATGAAACATACAGTTATCAAGCATAGAACGTGCGATAAAAGAGTGTGTAGCACCCGGGTCAACCAGAACAGATATAAAGCAAGAAGAAGACAAATCAGAATGAGATAACTCCATCTGACTTGCCACCACTCGTGGGTTGATTATCGCCTCTGAATGACTCATAGCATAGAATCAAGCCATTGCTTGCTGTCCACGTCCTCTATTTCCTTGAGAAGACGATCCCGCTTGTGATGCTTGACTGCATCCTCACCCTCTACTATTACTGGGTTGCTGTCGGTCTGACCCTTGTTGATTCTACCTTATCTGCTGTGTCACTTCAACATCTTTACTTGGGAAATTTGACTTCCAATGCTCGATCTGACCACAAAGATGGCATGACTGGTCTCGTTGTTGTGGCCTAGACGACCCTATCACTTCTACAGAAGTTGTACTATGTGCCTTTGACGGTGAAGAAACATATCCTCTTTCCTTACTCAGAGACCATTGTGACGGTGCATTGGAACCTCTTGCCCCAGAAGGTGTTGAAAACCTCAGCTTCTTGAAGCCACCAAACCTCTGTCCCTGAAACTGAGCAGGCCTCTTCTTAGACATGGATTCTCTTTTCTCCTTGACTGACCATTCAATCCTTCGGACAGACTCCACAAACGTGGCAAACTGTTCTCAATTCTCCAACGTAGAAGCAGGTGTTGTCAGCTCAGCACTCAGGCCTTTCTCAAAATGTCTGATTCGCTCATCATCCGTCACTTCCATGTGAGGACAAAACCTCAAAAGGTCCATGAACTTGGCTTCATACTCGGTGATATGTTGGGTTTTAGGGGAGGCTTTGAAGGCAGCAGAAACAAAAAAATCTCCCCAAAACCCATACCGAGGAAACGTGTCAACGTATATATAATAGGAAAGGATGGTTTGTGGAATCATACCTTGTCCCGAGGCTTGCTCGGCGACAATACCTCGCGCAATGCGCGGTCTTCAACTCCGGTCTTGGACGGCGTCTGTGCAGCTCCTGGTCGCCCCCGGACTGACGACTCCTCCTCCTACCGGAATGTCAGATGACAGTTGTCCTCCTGAGCAGAAGTGACCTCCCACCTCTGTAGTAGTCCACACGGACCACCTGGAACTCCACACTTTTGTCCCACAAGGAAGTGGAAGGAGTCGCACCCTCCTGTTGACGTACTAGTCACCAACACACTCTCCTGCCTCCAGTTGCAACTGTAGTTGTCCTTCCCTTGCTGCACCTCCCTTTGCGGGAAGCACTTGCTCGGGCTCTCTCTCGGTTACCAAAACCAGAGAGAACGACAACTTTGCAGAGTAATTGGTTGCACTGAGTTGTTCTTTTAGAAGCCCCCAATACCCCTATATATATAGGAGGGTCATGGGATAGGGTTCTCTTGGGCAATGCGGGACTAAAGCAGGAGTGGAAGGGTTCGAGATTTTCCACAAAAAGCAACCAACTCACAACCTGAACCGATCGATTCACAAGTGAACCGGTCGGTTGGGGACCTGAACCGGTCGGTTGGAGCACCAACCGATCGGTTGGGACCCATGAGCCGATCGGTTCACTTCTGAACTGGTCGGTTCGTGGTCCTGGTCGGTTCCCGATTGACTTTCCTTCTTTCGTTTCTAATTGGTATCGAATACCAATCCTTGTTCCAATCAATTGGGCAAGTGAAACGCAAGGAAAATTCTCACCGACCTGACTTTCCCAACTTGCTCGGTTCAACACTTGAACCGATCGGTTCAACACTTGAACTGCTCGTTTCACCCTGGGCTTGAGCCGATCGGCTCAACACTTGAGCCGACCGGTTCAACAACCTCAGTCGACCGGTTAAACACTTGAGCCGATCGGTTGGGAGCACAGGTTGGGCAAAATCAGTCAATTGTGATTTCAATCAATCTGATACTCCAATCAATGCGTCCAACACCTTGAACCATATGATATTGAGCCATCGATTGATTGAATGTTTAATTGAACTACTAAACTCCTTTAGTAATCAATCCAAACATTGCTTGTGGACAAAACTCCTCTTCTAGGTTAAATCCTATGTGTGTGACCCTGTAGGTCCATTTCACATTGGCAGTGAGAGTCCATAACATTTATGACTTCACAAGCAAAGAGCGGTGCCTAGTCACACATCAGTGCTACCCAAGTGAAAGTATAAAGTTGGAGAACAACTTTCATCCTACAATCAGTGAATGGTGTTACAGCGAATGTATAATTCCTTTGTCACTGATATCCCGAATGAACTCGAGGCATGGAACAGTCATCCTGTCAACGTTCATTCACTTTCTTGATCTCAGAGTAGATTGAACGAGATATGTATGCCATCAATATCACATACTGATTCACACATGCGTGCGCACGCCTATATCAATCCTACTCATCCAGTGGCCATGGATATCAAACTCCCTCAGGAGGGACAAATCCCATATCTATCACTCACCCCTCAAAAGCCCCATGTGTTAAAGCCACCCAATCATCACCTTTATAACAACCCATGTTTCAGGACTACGTTTGATGATGTCAAAGTGTGCCCAACGACATGTGTTGAGTGCAGTGATTTCAGGTCTAAGAATCACACTCACCACCATCACTGTGAGTACTGACTGTGACTACCATGTCATGGTCCCATGTGTCAAACTCACGGTGGGTCTGTCCGGTACACTTGTTCTCTAACAAGTACCTATGTGTTTGGTTTGATATCTCTATATCATGACTAATGAGATTCTGTCATCAACCAACACCACAATCTAGTCTTATGTGTCATTGCTGTCTATCTACCTTCCACAATGACATCCGACTAGGGACATAACAAGAATGTACAAACTCTTAGCATCTGTATGATCTCATCGTTCAGGTCCTCAACCTGAAAGCATACGTCATTGAGTACTGTCATTCTCTAGACATTCAATCTGTTCTATCACTATCTCATATGACTAAATCAGAAAGAATTGGAAGCTTGCCTTTGTTGTTTATCAAGTCAATCTTAATGTATCCCACCAATCATCCCATGATTGGCTCTCAGGGCATACATACCAACATGATATTCATCGATCCTTGGCGCAGGTGCTCAAACTAGATGATCTTCTTGTCCAGATACGACTTTAGAAAGTATCTGCTGATGAACTCACACCGGAAAACCTCCCAACTGATCACCTCACCGGGTCACTTCTCCTCCTCGATGGTCCACCCGTAACCAGCACTACCCTTCAGAAGGTAGACAACGTGCTTGACTTTGTCTGCTTCGGAGATGTCGAGGATCCAGAAGGCCTTCTCAAGACCTGTCAGCGACATATCTACATCTGCTAGATCAGCCGTCCCAGCATAGTATGAAGCTATGACTTGGCAAAGCTGCTCAAAGGTCTTCCCAATACCCAATGTTTCACCATGGGGAGCCTGTGCTCTCGGCGGAGGCACCGACAATCTCTCTACCATGAGATTCATCATAGCCATCATCTGCCCCATAAGCTGTTGGTAGGTAGGGTTTTCGAGAATGGTTGGCTCAAGTTGGGGAACCTCAGGCACCCGATTTCCATGTGCCTGCCTTTCAGCTCCATCAACTGATGCAACATCGCTGCTCTCGACAACATGCTCTTCATGGTTTCCAGACATCTTGGCTTTTTCTTCCACTAAGGGCAGAAGATGATTGTAAGAAAATCTGGAAATCTCACAAGAACAAACACAACCTTGTCCTAAATCCCTGTAGACTTAGTGAACCTAGGGCTCTGATACCAAGCTTTGTGGCGACACATCCCGCTATCACAAAGACAACGAGGTGTCACGTGAAAACGTGTGGAAAACACCATAAACCACTTATTACCAAAAACACGGGTTAATTAAAACCAATTTCGGAAAGTAGACAAACCAAGAAAACTATTACCATCAGATCCTCAACCTGCAAGAAAATAGGTTATATAAACATTTACAATTCTAGATACGTGTCCACAGCTTAATGAATAAGTTGTCTTGTCATCACATGAGTTCATCACCTATTTATATATACATAACGGGCCACATCCGGCCAGCAGTAGGATATATAAAGCTTCATACAGCTATACATCGTAAAACAACATCAAAACGCCTCCAAGGACCTGAGAGTACAGGGATGACTCTAGGACTCTACTACAAAACAACCAAAATAGTAGCATATCCATCTCTTGCCTTCTACTGCTCTTCTTTCTGCTCGGCCGCAATCCTGCGACCACCACCACATCTAGCATGAACACCTAAAAAGGTTGTAAACCAACGGGGTGAGACACATTGACGTGTATTTTACTACGCGCTAAAAACGCAAGTATACGCGTCGAGTAGTACAGGCCTTTGTGAGGCCCGAGTCGAACACAGGGATACGTGAATTATTGGAGACTCCTACTAACTAATTGCGATCAGCTAGGCCGGATATCAAAGTTGGGTTTGTTGTCAAAATTGAAAGATAATAAACATAAAACAAATCAAACAATCTATTAAAGGTTAATTTAATCAATTCAAAAGGATATCTTTAGGATTGCGGTTTCACCGCGGGTCAACATTGTATTAGGTTTTATATAATTCCTCACTCTTCTCTCTCTATCCGGGTAGTGGCCTGAAAACAGAATTACCCAATGTCATGGTGTAATTCACTACTTAGGTTTAGGTTGATTCCACCGTCATAGTAATCATTCCCCTAAACTAAGCGCATTATAAACGGTCTCTCAGTTTCCACCATTAACTTTTCAACTCCTTTGTCAAGGGTTTTATCGATTAATGTAGGTTTCGTCTCTTTTCAACCGTTAATCCTTCTGTCGAAGTGATTAAGGGCATTAAGTTATTATTATGTTGATCAAGCATAACAATATATGGAGAAAACGAAACTATACCACGAATTTAAGAGAGAAAATATGAATTATTAATATAAAATTGTCATACAATGCATTCCCCGGGCTACTCCCGGTCCTAAAGACAAAGGGGATTAGCCCCGCATGGTCATCTCAATGAAAGACAGCGGAGTAGAGAAGAAAAACATGGGAAACATGGAGCAAACTCGTGTAACCCCTGATACAAAGGTGTTCCTGGAGATCCTCCTCGAGAAACGTGCGTTTTGCAGTCTTCCGGCAGCAAAATCGCCCGTCGGAGGTGCCCGGATCGCTCGGTTGACGGCCTTCGTCTCTCGTCTCCTATCTCCCTCTCTCCTTCTTGGATGTTGTGCAACACAATGTCCTCTCCCCCTCGGGCCGTCCGTGCTCTTCTTAGGTCATAGGACCACTTTACGGCTCCGAAAAAGCTCAACCGTCGGATTAAAACGCTCCGTTTTAGTGCTGAAAATCACCAGATCCCGACGCTGTCGATAGTATCGACCCCAAGGTCGATGGTTCGACCATGGGACAGGTTATTCCTTCCAAGATCGCGTTTTGGGGTTGCTTTTTGATGAAATGTCGATACTATCGACCTGGGGGTCGATAGTATCGACTCCGGACAATGCAAAAGTGCCTGAAAAAGTGCCGAAACATGTGTATAAGTCTGGGGATTATATAAAATCATATAAATATGACAAAAGAAGTATAATTTGATGCAAAAAGAGTTTAAGGGCCAAATATAGTGAATTATGCAAATATAATCAAGAAAATGACAAATACATGCATAAAACAGATATAAAATAAGCCTATAAAAGTGACTCAAAACCCATGCATCAAACTCCCCTAAGCTTAAACCTTGCTCATCCTCGAGCAACAAAACTTTGGATCTGGTTGAGATAAGTCAGCAACAGGACATAAATACATGAAATGAATCTACATCATCCCCACTTTCTTTCCACAAACCGGCCCTCATTGACCACTGAACACTAACTGCCATCCAGGCGACCAAAGACCTATGTAAAAGATGTCCGTCCCCCAATCAATGAAACACTATCAATTAAAGCAGTTAATATGATAAACTCATCCGGTCCATACTTGATGCATCTTGTGATCTCCTATCTACGTTGCTCATTTCCTAACTACCATCTAAATGGAAGCAGATCTCCTGATATTAATGAATGAGGAGAATATCATGGGTGGCCTACCGATTAGAGCAACGGGTGGATGGGATAGGTGGTTGTGGAAGAGATGGAAGAACATAATAGTCAATCATGAAATACAAAAATTAATGACCTATCATGATGCAAAATGCAAGTGAAAATGTCCTAATGTTACATTTTTGGTGGAATGATGCATGCACTATCATTCCGTCTCAAGGTGATATGGAATATCTAAGAAAACTACACCATGTGCTTATTCTTCTTAGTATGTAAGTGAGAACATGTTCCTTTCTCCCTCTCATTCCTACTTCTTAATTCTTTTTTTCTCTCTCTTTTTTTTCTTCTCTTTTTTTCAATTATTTTTTCAAAATTTTTTTTCAAGCCCTTATTTTCATAGATGACAATGAACTGAAGCATTCTATTTGGAGGGTATGGAACAAGTTCATCACCTTTAATGTTTTCAGAGTAACATAAGATACATGGTGTACAATATGCTCAAAAGATGTAAATGCAACTACATAATGACAGTTATGCAACTACTATGACATGCACCTAAGGATAATGTGCATGTATAACTACTCTATCTTTTTTTTTCATTCTCATGCAAAAAATGTGAAAATAGTTGTAATGCAAGACCTCTCTACATGGTATGCAATCAAAGAGTGAAAGACAGTAATGTGCTCCCATTTCTTATGGTGGAGTGTGAATGAAATTGCGGTGGATCAGATCACAAGACTAATTGACAGAACCTTCCGAAAATATCATATGTCCCTCTCTAAAGACATGTGTACATGGTAACTGAAGGATTTCTCTCTTAAACTTTAATCTAAGGTCACGTTAGCGTTTGGTCGGTTTGGGCTCAAACATCCTTGTCAATCACTTTTCCTTAGACAATAAAGATGGTCATTCATGTCCCCGTGTCCTGAAGCTGACTCACCCAAGCACTTCCTCAGTTATGCAACTCAATTACTCACAATAATAAGCTCAAAAAGTTTTCAATATGCTCATATTTTCATGTGCACACAACCCAAGAGTAAAACTTGCAATTGAAACCATGCATTTATTGCTCCACAGATTACACTAGATAGATGTGGATCCTACAAAAGCGGTAAACCTAGAAATAAAAACAACTAATAATTCAAAAATAAAATCAACATGAATAAGTAAGTAAAAACTAAGATAGAGGGTTGTTCCAACACCCCCCCTAAGCTTGAATATGACTATGGCCTCATAGTCAACATTCTCACTTAAGAGGTGGAACAACGGTACCATTCGCTTTGAAGTGTGGTGAAGAAGGATGGTCAGATGCTCAAGTAGACCAAGTGATGCTTGCTATCTCCCTCCTTTTTGTGGCCCATTTTGGTGTCTTAGTGGTTCTAAGACGTGACTTGCTTCATCCATCTTTCCTCTGCAAAAAACGGTTCGAAAAAATCTCGTTTCGATACCTTTTACGGCCTGTTTTATGTAGTTGTCCTGCAGGTGTCGATACCATCGACCAAGGTCGATGGTATCGACCCAGACTCAGCGATTTTGTTGAATCGACGCATCTAAAAGCCTAGGAACTCAAAAGTGTCGATACTATCGACCCTAGGGTCGATGGTATCGACTTTACTGGCACCAATTTTTCTGTAAATCTTCAGGAATCTCGATACTATCGACCCTAGGGTCGATGGTATCAACTTTTCTTCAGCGTTTACTTCTCCAAACTCGATACTATCGACATGGGTGTCGATAGTATCGAACTTAACATTCTGCACACTTCAAAACACGAGTTAGGGTACCATTTTTACAAAAATTATCAAAACCTAAGCAAAAACTAAGTACATAAACATAAAAGAACATAACCAAACATAAAATTGAACCTAAAGTTGGGTTGCCTCCCAACAAGCGCCCTTATTTAATGTCCTAGGCTTGACATAAAGATACCTTTAACCTGGGTTGTCAAGAGATGTCTCCAATGAGTCATGTGGCAATTTGAATTGAACTCGATCATGTCCAATCCCCAAGGTCAATGTACCTCTCCCAATGGCAACGATGACATCAGCCGTAGCTTGGAACGGCCTTCCCAATAGCATCTCGCAACTTTAGAGCTGTGGCATGTCCATGACAACAAAATCTACCGGGAAGATGAACCTGTCTACCTTGATGAGTACATCCTCGCACACTCCATATGGCCTTACAATGGACCCATCCGCCAATTCAATTGTCGCGGCCGACTTCTTGATTTCTTTTAACCCCAACTTTTGAAATGAAGCCAAAGGCATGAGATTTATGCTAGCGCCAGAATCACATTGCGCTTTAGGAAAATGTTGACCACCTATTGAGCACGGTATGTAAAAACCTCCTGGGTCCTTTCTCTTCTTTGGTGAACTCCCTTGAATCATAGAGCTCACTGTCTCATTCATCCAATAAATGTCATCGTCTTTTATGCGCCTCTTCTTATTGATGATTTCTTTAATGAACCTCCCATAGGCGGGTAGTTTCTCGATCATCTCCACTAACGGAACGTTGATGTGGAGTTTTCGGAATATCTCCAGGAATTTTTTAAAGTGACGATGCTCTTTCTTTGACTTAGGATTAACCACATTTGAAACATCTGCTGCCTCAACACGCCTATGAGGTGGCACATAAGAGCTTTTCGGGGGTACCTCCCCTAAGCTTGCTTCAATCATTCCCTCGGACGTGGGCTTTGGCAAGACATCATCAATAGTAGCAGCTTGTTGTGGTTCCTCTCTCGCCTCAGATGTCTCCACATGTGCACAAACAACTTGCACCTGTTCCTCCTGCCTAGATGGAGATACCATACTCACAACTCTCTCTGATTTTCTGAAGAAATGGTTTCCGCCCGGCAATCTATAGTAAGTGTGTGGATACGGTATCGCCGGTGTTGCATTCACATTGAAAGTCATTTTTCTTTCTTCTACAGCTTCTTGCACCTGAGATTCCTCATTTCTTACCACCGACATGTACTTAACCTGATGATGTGCTTGGGCCACGTTCGCACTCTCAGCTGGTTTCTGTTGATTGGCGTGCTTGATGGCCGCCACTTCACTTGAAATCTGAGCCACGGTGGTCTCTAATGCCCGCATTTGCGCTCCATGGCTTTGCAGCGTCTGCCCAAATTTGGTTAGAATGTCACCTTGAGATTGCAATTGTTTTCCAAACATGGCCATCATCTCTTGGTTTTGCTGGACCATTTGAGTTAGTAATTCAGTGTTCTTGTCCTCGGCTTTCTGCTGTGGCTTGGCATCTGGATCCTGTAAAAAATTGTTCGGATCCTTCCATGAAAACTTTTTATCTTTCCTCCATGCATAGTCATTGTTTCTATAGCCCTGTTGTTGCATGTACTTTACTTGGGCTTCCTCATCCTTAGATGCATCCTCCTTAGTTAACACCTTCTTGGCTAGAAGATCTAACTTATCATTCAGCTCCCTCACTATTCTGGATTCACCAGCAGCCTTGACATGTTCCACGACACCTTTGTCACCCCATGACTGCTTCCTAGCCATGTTTTTCAGTATCTCCCAACATCTGGTATCGGTGTTATTTAAGAAAAATCCGGAACCAGCCGAGTCCAGGTTGCTTCTATCATGCTCGGAGAGAGCAAAGTAGAAGATCTTCACTTGGGTTTCCTTGTCTAGTCCATGGTGTGGACATCTCCTCAACATGACCTGGAATCGCTCCCAAGTCTCAGAATAAGTTTCACCCGCCTGTTGGGTGAAATTGTGAATCTTCCTGATCATATCATTGGTCTTCTCAGGAGGGAAGAACCTCTCAAAGAAAACATCCACCATGTGATCCCATGATTCAACAAACTCGTCGTCGAGGTTATGAAGCCACTCTCTTGCCACTCCAGCCAAGGAACTCGGGAATAACTTGAGGTAGAGCACATCCTGTGGAAATCGATCTATCTTTACCATATCACAGTTCTCCACGAACTGGCTGATGTGGGCCACTGGATCTTCATTTTTTAATCCGTGAAATGTGTTTGATTTAACCAGGTTAATCAATGCTGGATCGATCTTGTAGGTTGGAATGTTTATCCCCTGTTTCTTTATAGGCCCCTTTGATGCCGAGGAAGAAGACGCCTTGATCTTCTCCCATATTGTCTGTGCTTCAGCCATTGCTTCTTCTTGTTCTTTTTCAGATTCAGAATTTAGATCACTTTGGTGTTCCTCCTCGTAGTAGTCCTCGTCCTCTGGTCCCGCAGATGGAACCTCAGGTGTGCGATTCACGTAGTCTCGACTACGTGTGTGCACCATGCAAAGTACCTGAAATATGGAAATAGGGGTTCAGTACAATGCTTTGAATGAGTCAACACAATTATAGAGAAATAAAGGAATTTTTGAAATTGTTTTAAAATAAATAAAAAAAAATGTGGCCTAGAGTGGCCGCTCTTAGCACTCAAAGTGCCAATAATTCGCCGTATCCCCGGCAACGACGCCAAAAACTTTGGCATGTATTTTACTACGTGCTAAAAACGCAAGTATACGCGTCGAGTAGTACAGGCCTTTGTGAGGCCCGAGTCGAACACAGGGATACGTGAATTATTGGAGACTCCTACTAACTAATTGCGATCAGCTAGGCCGGATATCAAAGTTGGGTTTGTTGTCAAAATTAAAAGATAATAAACATAAAACAAAGAAAACAATCTATTAAAGGTTAATTTAATCAATTCAAAAGGATATCTTTAGGATTGAGGTTTCACCGCGGGTCAACATTGTATTAGGTTTTATATAATTCCTCACTCTTCTCTCTCTATCCGGGTAGTGGCCTGAAAACAGAATTACCCAATGTCGTGGTGTAATTCACTACTTAGGTTTAGGTTGATTCCACCATCATAGTAATCATTCCCCTAAACTAAGCGCATTATAAACGGTCTCTCAGTTTCACCATTAATTTTTCAACTCCTTTGTCAAGGGTTTTATCGATTAATGTAGGTTTTGTCTCTTTTCAACCGTTAATCCTTCTGTCGAAGTGATTAAGGGCATTAAGTTATTATTATGGTGATCAAGCATAACAATATATGGAGAAAACGAAACTATACCACGGATTTAAGAGAGAAAATATGAATTATTAATATAAAATTGTCATACAATGCATTCCCCGGGCTACTCCCGGTCCTAAAGACAAAGGGGATTAGCCCCGCATGGTCATCTCAATGAAAGACAGAGGAGTAGAGAAGAAAAACATGGGAAACATGGAGCAAACTCGTGTAACCCATGATACAAAGGTGTTCCTGGAGATCCTCCTCGAGAAACGTGCGTTTTGCAGTCTTCCGGCAGCAAAATCGCCCGTCGGAGGTGCCCGGATCGCTCGGTTGACGGCCTTCGTCTCTCGTCTCCTATCTCCCTCTCTCCTTCTTGGATGTTGTGCAACACAATGTCCTCTCCCCCTCGGGCCGTCCGTGCTCTTCTTAGGTCATAGGACCACTTTACGGCTCCGAAAAAGCTCAACCGTCGGATTAAAACGCTCCGTTTTAGTGCTGAAAATCACCAGATCCCGACGCTGTCGATAGTATCGACCCCAAGGTCGATGGTTCGACCATGGGACAGGTTATTCCTTCCAAGATCGCGTTTTGGGGTTGCTTTTTGATGAAATGTCGATACTATCGACCTGGGGGTCGATAGTATCGACTCCGGACAATGCAAAAGTGCCTGAAAAAGTGCCGAAACATGTGTATAAGTCTGGGGATTATATAAAATCATATAAATATGATAAAAGAAGTATAATTTGATGCAAAAAGAGTTTAAGGGCCAAATATAGTGAATTATGCATATATAATCAAGAAAATGACAAATACATGCATAAAACAGATATAAAATAAGCCTATAAAAGTGACTCAAAACCCATGCATCACACATAGTCCCAGCGAGAAACATAACTCCCCACTGAAACCATAAAACCTGAAAAGGATAAAGCAACAACAGTAGATAACTGATAAAATGAACAGTAAGAGCAGTCTATAGAGTAAGGTTGTTATTACCATCGAACTTACGAAGGTGTACGGAAGGCATATAACCAATTATTTCTTTATGGAACATGATTGAAAAGATAAGATTTATAAGATCTTACCACATAACATAAGGAACGTATAAGTAACTGCAAGGTACAACAAGATTAATTATATAGTCAAGGCCTCAACCAATGTTCCGTGTTTTGCCTTAAGCAATAAATACTATTCGGCTGGATTACGAGTTATTATGCCCTGAGGAAGTGAGCCGTACCGCTCAAATCCAACCTTCGGTTGCGAAACCCAAGCCGGTGCCATACAAGGTCAATGGAAGAGACAAACTCCACAACCTCCCACCTCGTGGTCAGTGCATGAGAACCAAAGAAGGACCGCAGTCTCATGCTTAAGTGGCCTCAACCACAGGGTCAGCTCCCACAGGCTACCCTCTCTCTAGCCCGCCTTGGTACATGTCTCGGCACTAGTATATCTGAGCTACGGGCCAGTTCACTGTGCTCCCTGAGCCATGAACACATTCATGCTCTATCACACTGAGCCATGGGCCTGCTCACCATGATCTTATACACATCTTGAGTCTACAACCAAAGTTGCACTCTAACCTCCTTATTTCTGGCTAGGAGAAACCACACATATTCAATAATATGCGCTTCCAGGTTAACCCGTAGGAGAACCTGTTTCACCATCACCAGCTACTGACGATGATGGATCTATGGCCAGGGCAAGCTACATAATATATTTCACTGTAATTAGTTAGTATATTTTAAGTGGATTGTTGAGGCAAACAAGTGGCATCACATATATAACATTAAGCTACATTATTGTTACCACCATCACAATCTCTCGGGATCTCAATCCCTCATCACAAGAAACCACTGCCTCAGAAGGCATTCTCATCACTAGGGATAACAATCCCTAGTCTCATCAACAGAGGGTAACACCTCAACTTAGGCACTTTAGCCAACTCAGGTCCTCAAACCAAAACACATAAGACTAGTGATGCAGGTTATCTCATAATCAATAGTGACCATCAAAGTAGTGTTATTCAAACATATATGACTTATAACCCTTAACCTGGCTATGCATCCGCATGAAACACCTGCATGGTTAGTATACACATTCATAGAGATATCTGAAGCCATCTTGGATTAACAGAAAGATCATGCTATCAAATATAGGGCAACATTGATGATTGCAGGCTTTATCATTCATGCCTCAAACATGTGACCATAGACATGGGTCACATCATCATGTGAAGCAACTCATATACTTCCATACTTATCATTATATATACATCATTTCAAGATGATCATAAACACATGTATCATCATGTCCCTAGAATTACATGTCATGTTTACATAGGTGTGATCTACTATATCAACTACGTCACTACTATCAAACATGTCAAAGGTTCACCATCATAAACCAATCATGATTGCGTGAAAAAGATCTAACATATAGGTTTTCCGGAAGGAACATGACCCTCACTAGAAGTGCCCACTACCCTCACAAGAAGTGTGACGGGCAGGGCAGCTTCCCTCACTAGAGGTGGTATCGGGCAGGGTACTCGACAGGGCATAACGCCCAAGCATTCTAGCCACATATCGGTCAAGCCTCTACCAAGGGTGTCGGGCTACCACCTCAAGGTGTATCATGCAACCAGAGACCAAGGCATATCGTGTACAAGCATAATGTACAACTAGGTCTATGGGGCATGTCGTGCAACAGGTGTATCGTGCACTAGGGGTATCGTGCACTAGGTGGAAGGGGTTGCAACGGGCGACAACTATTCTGACGGCTAGAGCCATGGCGTCCAGGCCAACCCTATAACGCCCAAAAAACCACACACATTCACGAGGCAAGGGAACCAAGGAAAAGCTTATCGTCCAACCAAACTAGCTTCATCTATCAGTCAACACACAAGGCAAGAACCAAGGTGTGACGCCCAACACATCCTCCTCATAATGACCCAGAACTCAAGCTCAAGAGAGGTATCGGGCAACACCATCCCAAGGCCATATCGTGCAACATACAGCCCAATAAGATCATCATCAACCTTAAGCAAAAGGGTACCAAACCCTAAATGATCAAGAAGATGGCTCACCTCTCAACAATCAAGAGAGAGGGGTCTTGCACAACTCCTTATCACCAAACGGGCAACCACACAAAAGCTCACCTTTCAAGTCCATGGTGAGAGGAGGGTGTTGCTCAAGCAACTAGAACACAAGCTCACCTCTCAACTTAAATGAGAGAGGGGTATTGCCCATATTACTAGAACTCAATCTCACTCCTCTAGACCAAGGAGAGAAAGGAGTGTTGCTCAACAAGGAAACCTAAAACATGGTTCAGCCAACTAGGATACAAAGGTACAACCTCAACCATAACAACAAGATTAAAGGTGCAACAAGCAAGAAACTTATCTTAGAACATACATGGCCGATTATGATCATATGGAACATACAAGGATGTAGAAGAAGGTAGTAGAGTTATTGTTAGGAGTTATGTAACCCGCCTTAAGCAAGCTCCAAGCTCCAAGCTCCAAGCTCCAAGCACCTCCACATGAAGAAGAACAAGGCACTCTAGGGTTCGGCCACCACTAGAGGAAGAAGAAGACTCCAAGATAAGGATCGGCCACCAAGCAATGCAAAGGAAGAGGTGTCGTGCAACCACAAGAGAAGGGAACTAAGGAACTAAATGGATCCTTAGCAAGAGAAAGGAAACACATATATAGGAGAGGATGGAGGAGAACTCAAGGTAAGACTAAGCAAGGTGTCACCCACCTAGGGACACTTGTCCAAGGGCAATGCCACCACTCTAACTTTCCTTAAACACATGCCCAAGGCCATTGCCACATGCAAGCATCAAGCACCAAGTGTCCACTAGTGGTGACACAAATGAGGTCAAAGGGGTCAAAGGGGGTCCATGGACGACACACCCCACCACCATGCCCGACATCACTCCTTGGACGACACACCTAGGCCGACACAACCATGGCCGACACACCTAGGCCGACACAAGGTCAAGCAAAGCAAGGGCAAGGTTCAAGCAAAGCATCTCAAGGCCCAACAAGCTCATCTAAGCCCAAAGCAACTCAAGCAACGAGCCCAACTCTTCCTCTCAACACTAGAGGAAGCAAGGAGAGAGAGGAACACCTCTCAAGGTGACAAACTTGCTCATCAACCCTAGGCTTGGATAATTTGCAAGTAGCACCTCTAGCACCAACAAACCCTAATCACCATCAAAGGTGATTAGCAAGCAACTAAACACCAAGGTTAAGCAAATCAAACAGGATAAGCCCTAAACGGAGGTCAGGGTCCTTACAGTCGCCACATAGGGAAGGTCACTACACATACTACCCTATTAATCGCAACACATGACATATGGTCTACACATATTGATGTGATAATGAATGGTTAGCTATAAGTAATAGCGCTTAACCCTACTACTCTCCAACCAAGTGGGAGGTGATGAATTAGGGTTAGGTGGTTGAAGGGTGTTATGAAACCCTAACCGACTACACATGGAACCCTAACCTTAATCTTGTGATATTGTGATGTATGTTCTTAATCTACTTGTAGATCGTTATTATATGATGGTATTTTCTCTCTCCTACTTGTATAGCCTAACTTGTAGGTGAGATGAATGGCATACCTATGAGAATTCTATGTTGATCCCTATGTAATACATGATGGTGGTTATGAGAAATGTTGAGGCATATTGTGATATTGAATGGGATTGAATTGTATGATTTGGTCAAAATATTTTTCAAACCAAAACTAGCATTACATAGAATTACATCAAGATTGAAGGTAGACGAGCAACAAGCAGCACCGCCAACCCTTTCTAAATGGAAAAACCTATTCTATGAAACACAACATCCATTGACTTAGGGGTCATAACATTACTATCCATAACTTTTTGAACTATCTTAAGAAGATCCATAGCATCTGGCGCTAGAAACCCAAAGGTGTCAAAACTGAATGGAATAAACACATGTTGATTGTCTATACATTCTTTCTCATTATTTACTATGTTAGATGAGGTATCTTTGAATAAAACATGTCCTGCAACAAAGGTCCCACTTCTCATGCCCACCAGTAGGGAACCCTAGTCAAATATGTGCATGCATGTTTACCTCCAACCCAACCAAAAATCAAGACATGGGCTAGTCTAGGTGTCGATCTCCCATCATGAGGATCTGTCAAAAATATTCACAGGTGCCTCTTTCTTAGTAGAAATTCCTTCATGTCTGAGTACATCGTACATAATATCTCAAACAAGTTTGTATTTGAAATTAGGTAGCTCCCTCTAATGAAGTGTGTGCTCCCCAAAGGAGTCCAAGCATGCCTTAAGACAAACTGGACAAACCTAATCAGCAAGAAATAAAGGTATCATAAGGTGGTACTTGAGGATAGAGTGATACTCCATTGGTGACATATACAGGCCTAGGCCATCAATAGGAATAGTAAGAAGAAAGTCCTTAGCATAGTCATCTTGAAGGAACTTGAAAATTGCTTTTTGTCTAGCAGTCGTGTCAAATTTGACTTCCATCTCTCCAATAATTTTTCTAAAAAGGGCACTCGCCAAAGCATTTTGGGCTTTAGAGGTGACAATTTCCTTGTTGGAAAAATTACTAAGATCAATATTCAGAATTTTGACACAGAGACAATCCAAATAAATGTTAAAATCAGAATCCATGTTGCATATCCTGTTGTCTCTTAAGATATGATCCTGAAGAACCCAAGATTAGGCCGTAGAAGCAACAAAAGTGTATGAGGAGGCCTCTACTGCTGAGTACAACCCTAAGCCGCCTAGACGGATGGGTAAGGAAGCCATACGCCACTGAAGGCCACCAAAGAGGGGACCTTTACAAACAACTATATCTTCGATGGATCTTCGTAATCCTCTATCAAAATATGATGTTGCCTTCTCCATGTCAATAGGTTGACATGTCATGAGGCCGAATAGAAGTTTCACAATACCCATGCAAGAATAGAGTAGAAGGAGTTCACTATGTGGGTCATGCAACTGAGGAAGAAGATCCATAAGTTGAATGACCTTTATAGCCCTTTGCATAGCCAATCCCTCAATAACATCTTTGTCCCTACTAACAGATCCTCCAAGCAACTTCTCTCCCAGCAAAGGCCTGCCAATATCTACCGAAAACAACCCTTGGTGAAGCTTCTAACCAAATGACCTGACAAGTTCCTTGAGCACAATTTGAGGAGAAAACCTCTAGAGATGTTATTTAAGGATTGATATTCCATAGTGAGGTGATATGGGTAATGACCTTGTAATGGAAATGATACAAGTGTCATGTGATGATGAGACAAGTTCTCACCTTATACGTTTTATATCTTCTAAAGTTATATCCTACATTTAAATTTGTAGAATTTGTTTATGGTTTATATGTTGTAACTTGATTGATGCATTATAACATACCCAATTGGAATATCTAATCAAGTGAAACTCTAAATCATTTAGTTTCCATGTACCACAGATCCATCTTCAGCATAAGTATATTTCTAGATGGTGAAATGAGTAACTCCTATGGGAAACTCGGAGCGCATATTATTGAATATGCGGGGTGCAAGTCATATATCTCCTAGTACTCGTAAATTATTGTTATAATGGTTGGATGCTTTGTTAAGAGTGGCCTTGCGTGAGCTTGTTCTCTAGTGTTGTGCCATGTACTAAGGGAGACTAGTTGTTTTATAGGACCATAGCTTTGACTATGATATGATGTCTACATGACTATAGCTTTGTCTAAAAGTTGTTGTTTAGCAGTGTGACTGTTATGTCACTACATTGTACACTCAAACTGAATGAGTATTTTTGGTGATGATCATGGAGTATGACTCTTCCATAGATCTTGTATGCTACTGATTTTGACTTAACAATGGTCATCTAGATTTGAGTGGTACACCTCAAACCCTCAAAGCATAATAATGAAAATTGTTGAACAAGCCATGTAGTATATTGCTTAGGGTCAACCATGAATCGCATTGAATGACCTCATGCCTTATTTCTTATACTATTTAGTTTATAATAGTTATACATGTTCTTCATATTTCTTCTAAACATACAAGATGTTTTTCTGCTCAGTTTTAAATGCTTAAACTGTATAACTAGTATTAACTGCTTTATATACCTACTCTGTTATATTATTGTGCTTATAATAGATGTTGGTGAAGAGTTATATCTCTCCCTGGGATGGTTGGTCTTACCCCATGGGTTCCACTTCTTTTTAGGTGGATAAACATTAACCTTTTGAAATTTGCATGTGAGAGGAGGAAAATCTATTTTCTTTGGAGGAAAAATGTCCCTTCATAACCCCTTATGTTGACACCTTAAATCTCTACTTCCCTCCTCCTTTGGGTATATAACCCCTTCTCTATACTTGTAAGTAATATTTTTTGGCCCTAGTCTCTTTCTTCTCTCTTGAGACCGACCTTGGAGCTTCAGGAGCAAAAAGAGGTCAGATATTGAAGCTTGGGTGTCCGATCAACCTTTATTTTGGAGGATCTTGTGATTAATCAATATTTTTGTGGTGATTATTGGTGATTCATTTCTTGGTAAGTGATCTTCTTCTCTTGATCACGTTTCCCCTTTTTGAAATCACTATCTTCTTCCTCCTTCTCAGCCATTAGATCATGGATCATCCATGGTGGCTTTCTTTAAAGAAACTCCTCATCATAAGGGATCGTAGACTATGTTTGATATGGTGATACCAAGGGAAAAGAATTTTTCATCTATTTATCCTTTCTTCCTTGGTATGGCCTAGGGCTATTTTCCCTCTTTCCTGAGATCTTTTGTAACCAAGGTTTTCTTTTCTTTTGAAGTGTTGAAGCTTGGTTGGAATTCTTAGATCTTGTAATCTTGAGAGATTGGTTCTCTCCAAATCAGGAGGATTATATAACTTTTTCCCCATATATTGTTTGTATCCTAAAATTGATTATGAGTTGTTGTTCTAAATCCGAAAATTGTGTTTTATATTATGGTGGAAGAAATGATAATGTATAGGATTTAATTTTGAAGTATGCTCGAAAAGATTACTCTCTCTTATAAACCCTAAAATCCTTGTATCTGATTGGTGGTGATTGAACATATAGATGTATTTCTTTCGATCATCATCTATGGAACAATAATACTTAATAAATGGTCGTTCACTATGAATAATAGGAGGTTTTGAATATGTTGAAATGCATAAGAATCTCACTTTTCTCTCTCTATACATAGTTCTTTTGATAACCTTCTATGATCTATTATTTATTGTTTGATGAACACCTTATTAGGATAGTTCTTCTTGGTTGACGTTTAGTTTCCCTAATTAGATCATCTATCTCGACCTTGTTTGGACCTGATATGGATTGGGCATATGGCTAACTTGGGGTCGTAACACCCCTTAGTCTTCCTCAGGTCGATACCATGGATCGATGGTTGTTGTGACCACAACAACCCTAACCCTAGGGTATGGTTGCTACACCCATGCTAGTCACAATGTAGTGTTGTTGCTTGGTATTTTGACACTGTTGGTTGACGTTATGCTTGAGATGGTTAAGTGTGTTGGTCGTAACACTTGATTAGGATCTGGTATGTTTCGGTCGTGACCATATGTGTCATGGTCGCAACACTATTATTGATGAATGGGTCGCTACACATCATGAATGGGTGGTCGACACACCTTACTGTAGTAGTGATCATAACACAGTGTTTCTGGTTGCAACATTGTGTCACCTAGTGTCATGGTCGCAACACTTTGTTGAGGGTCAAGGTTAGGACTCATGTGTTGTGAGTGTTCGAGACCCGTGTTCTAAGGGTGGTTGTGACACCTATAGGTGTTATGGTCGTAACACCATGTTATATGGTGAAGGTCGACACACACACATTGCATGCACATGGTCGCCACATAGGGCGGGTCACTACACATACTACCCTATTGACATAAACACATGGCATATGGTCTACACATGTTGATGTTATTATGAATTCTTACTCGTAAGCAATAGTTCTTAAACATAGTACTCTAAAACCTAGTGGGAGGTGATGAATAAGGGTTAGGTGGTTGAAGGGTGTTATGAAACCCTAACTGACTACACATGGAACCCTAACCCTAATCTTGTGATATTGTGATGTATGTGCTTAATCTACTTGCAAATTATTATTATATGATGGTATTTTCTCTTTCCTACTTGTGTAAACCTAACTTGCAGCTGAGATGAATGTCATAGCTATGAGAATGCAATGTTGATCCCTATGTAATACAGGGTGGTGATTATGAGTAATGTTGAGGGATACCGTGATATTGAATGTGAAGGAAATGTGTGATTTGGTCTAAATGGCCTGACAAGTGCCTCGAGCAAAGTTTGAGGAGAAATCCTTAAGAGATGTGATTGAGGGATTGATATTTTGTAGTGAGGCTATATGGGTAATGACCTTGTAATGGAAATGATACAATTTTCATGTGATGATGAGACAAGTTCTCACCTTGTACGTTTTATATCTTCTGAGGTTGTATTGTACCATTAAATTTGTAGAATTTATTTAGGGTTTATACATTGTAACTTGATTAATGTATTATAAGATACACAATTGAATATCTAATCAACTGAACCCCTAAATCATGTAGTTTCCATGTACCATAGATCCATCGCTAGCATCAGTATCTTTCTAGATGGTGAAATGAGGAACTCCTATGGGAAACTCAGAGCACATATTATTGAATATGTGGGGTGCAAGTGGGATATCTACTTGTATCCTTAAACTGTTGTTATAATGGTTTGATGCTTTGTTAAGAGCGGACATGTGTGAGCCTATTCTCTAGTGTTGTGCCATGTACTAAGGCAGACTAGTTGTTTTACATGACCATAGCTTTGACTACGAGTTGTTGTCTACATGACTATAGCTTTGTCTATAAGTTGTTGTGTAGCAGTCTAACTGTTATGTCACTGCATTGCAAAATCAAACTAACTGAGTAGGTCTGGTGATGATCATGGAGTTAGGCTAACAACCGAAATACCCTATTCATATAGTCCATGAACGATGTCAGTGCATTGGTTAGCCCAAATAGCATACCACAAACTCGTAATGACCATACCTCATCCTAAAAGTTGACTTAGGTGTGTCAACCGCCTTGATATGTGATTGTTGATAACCCAATCTCATATTTATCTTCGAGAACATTATGGCGACACACAACTGGTCAAAAAGGTCATCAATCCTCGTCAAGGGATATTTGTTCTTTATCATAACCTTATTCAACTGTCTGTAGTCTATATACAACCTCATGGATCCATCGTTCTTGTTCACAAACAACATAGGTGCACCCCATAGAGATGTTCTTGGTATGATGAAACCCTTCTCTAGCAGATCTTGTAACTATTTCTTCAACTATGTCATCTTAGATGGATCCATCCTATATGACATATGAGCTATCGGCTACGTACCCATGACTAGATTGATCTCAAAGTCAATCTCTCCGGGTGGGGGAACACTTGGAAACTAACCTGGAAACACATCCTTGAACTCACATACCACGGACACCTCTAAGATACTAGGAATCCTCACCTTAGTATCCACCACATATCCCAAAAATGCCTCGCGACTGTCTCATCATCTTCTCCTCACCTTAGTAAACCTCTTTTCCTTTGTGTCTACTCCTAGATGGAATTATAGAATAAAAGAGAATAATGTGGTGAGATATGACTCTTTAAATTAATATATGTTGTCTGACTTAGCAATGGTTAGGATTTGAGTGGTACGCCTCAAACCCCAGGGCATAATAATGAAAATTATTAAACAAGTCATGTAGTATATTTCTTAGGATCAAACATGAATTACATTAAATGACTCCATGCCTTATTTCTTATACTGTTTAGTTTATAATAGTTATACATGTTCTTCATTTTTCTTCTAAACATACAAGATGTTTTGCTGCTCAGTTGTAAATGCTTAAACTACATAACTAGTATCAACTGCTTATATACCTACTCTGTTATATTATTGTGCTTATAATAGATGTTGGTGAAGAGATATATCTCTTGCTGGGACATTTGGTTTCACCATGAGGGTTCCACATCCTTTTAGGTAGTCATGCACAAGGAGGTAGAGATCATGTAGAAGGTGTTGAGCAGCAAGGAGAGAAGTAGTTGTCAGATGGTTGGAAGAGCTACTAGTGTTTCTATAGTAGAGTCCTATGTGTAGTCCTTGTACTCTCAGGTCTTTGGGGAGATTTTGTTGTTTTGTATGTCGACACGTAGATTTTGGGTTTGTTCCATGAGCGTATGGAAATGACATGTATGTATCTCATCGGGTCGTAATATGTCACAAGTGGTGGCTTGAGAGCCTTGAACATGAAATGTAATATCTTTTTCCATATATGGAATACATATGGCCTGAGTTTGGGGATTGTTCATGGTGTGTCACAACTTGAGAAATTGCTTTACAAAAAGTTATAATTTATCATAATTTGTGCTAATATGTTTTTTACAAATAATTATGTGCTTTGCTTTGATTAATCTTGCTTTATGTGGCAAAGGACGTCACATCTAGTCATGGGTTGACTAACAATACTAACAATAAAAGAAATGTCTAGTGGGTATTCATAAGATAGATGAGTCCCCCAATCATGTGTCTTTATTGTTCACAATAAAAAAACACTCATCTTGAGTCAAAATTTTGTTGTGACAGTCCATTGGTGAAGAAATAGGTACAAAATTCAATACACCAAAGTCCTTTAAGTGGTCAAGGACTGTTATGACCCATTTTCAGCTTAATGGGTAAGACATGGTTATGAATTTATAATTTCACATTAGTAGTGTTACCTAATTAAATATTCTAATTTTCAATTCATTTTTCATATATGTGATTTACAATAATAAATATGTGTTGAGAGAAAATTTGAAGTTTTTTATTATAAATGTTGTTTTGGATATTTTTGTCTATACAACATTTCGTATGCATGTATATTTATCAGTAGGGTTTTAGAAGAATATAGAGTTTTTTCCTAAAAGCCCCATCTATTTTGTTAAAATTCCAGATAACCCCTTCCTTTTAAAGAATCCTAACTAACCCCCTCTCTTTCATACCCCCTAAATGCTTGCTGGCCCATTAAATTACAGTAGACCGAGCCATTAGTGAATTATGAGACCAAACTACCCCCAAGTCTGATAGCTGCTAACTAGCATTTAAATGGAACATGGGCATTAACAAAAATTCATGATGGCATTCATTATGTATTATTTGGACGATATAAACAATACACTAAATGTATATGTATTATTTGGACGATATAAACAATATACTAAATGTATACTTTTACATAAATTATAACAATGATAAATTACAACTGAAATAATTCATTTAGCTCATGTATATTGGTATATAACACATAATTTTTAGTATAATGCATTATTTGGATAAATGGTAAAAATAATTATATATTTTCATAAAAACAATTAGCTCGTAATTTTAACATGTGGATTTCAAAAAGAAAAAACATCTAGATGGGAGCACAAGTAAGTGATTAACCTTGGGATAGTATCTCATCTTACCAGGCATGGCCTTAGGGAGCAAACCATGTACCTGGTCCCATGTTTACTTTGTAAGGATGAGTTTGATGTGGTGAGCAAACCGAGTTAAGATACACTTAGACAGATTTCAAAAGAAGTCTCAGGTGCACCAACTAAGGCATACTTTTACGAAGAAAGTAAAGAAGTATGTTAGATATGTATATTGTTATATCTATTTAAAGAAAAAGGCATATTTTTATGAATAAAGTAAAGAAGTATGTTAGCTATATATACTTGTTATATCTATTTAAAAAAGGCATATCCACATGCCTAACTTACAAATCTAACATGTAGTTTTGGTGAATTAATCTCTCTTATTTTTATGTCAAGGAATCTCTTTCAGATAGTGTCACATTGGCCTTCCCAAATGATGCAAACTCTAAGATCAGGCGCGTGATGGAAATTTTAAGTTACCCGGAAGCCATGTCCAGTAATGTGAAATATAATCACAAGGCTAACCTTGAATATTACACCTACTCAGAGATTTTTTTAATTTCGTTACCAAAGGTATTTGAACTTGGTGCACATGTTAAGAGCTTTTCTCTTAGAACTGACCACATGAAATATTTGAACTCATTATGCATGCCACCTTGAACTCATCCCTGCAAATAAATAGCAAGATCAAACACATTGTGGCAAACACCCTCCGTCTCTAACCATACACATGGCAGCGAGTTGCCCTGACCACATGTACAATAATGTGAAATGCATTGTGAATGTTGAGCACTAACATCTAGAAATAGTTTTTTTGTTGAAAAAATATGTAAAAAAATGTAAGTTTAACCCCATGTCTTTGTTAAAAATATATAAAATGTTTATACTATTTATCCAGATTATAAATTACATTTATACGTATACACTAGGTAGAAAAAATGTGTTACTCATATTGTTTTGATTGCTATTTATTGTGGTTATATTTTACCTATTAATTACTTTATCTACATCTTTACATTTGTCTCATTCCTTATATTTAAACAAATAATACAAAACAAGAATTTCTTGTTGATTTTTGTAACATGCATAGCTTACATTTTATCTTGGATAGCAACACTTGGGGGAAGTTTCATCCCAAAGCAGAACCATTAGTGTGGAAAATAGTAATTTAATGGGTCAACAAGCACTCGGGGGTTATTTGGAATTTTAGATGAAAGGTAGGGGTTTTGTTAAGATTCAATAAAATGATGGAATTTCAGTGAAACAGAGGGGTTTTTTTGGAAAAAAAATCAAGAATAAAACCTTACTGAGAACTTGATTTACATTTTTCTACACGATATTATAGATTTTTACAATGTGTGTGAACATCATATTTGTTATATTATATGAACCATTAGTGTTCTTATGTATAAGAGGATTGAATGGTAGATGTTCGCATATGAAAAATGTGAAAATGTTATGAAAGTGATAATTTGTTAGTTTAACATTTGTCTAAAAAAATAAAATAAAATAAAAAATAAAAAAAAGTAGACATATAGAATTCAACTATATGAATGAATAGAACTAATGGGATTATATAGAAATAGAGTATCTATAGCTGTAAATGGATTTAAAATTTAGGACATGAAATATTAATTGTACCTAGTATCGCTATAAAAAATATACAAAAATATAATCATCTGCGATTAACAGGGTCGCCGCAGTGACGACAAGTAGCAACATGCCTGTCAATCGAGTTTGCTTTTAACAAAGAAAGCCTAGGATATATCTTCCCATATTTCATATGTATGTTCACTACTATCTCTAGAATAGTTTCAGGCCTTTGTTTCTATCTTCACAGGCGTTTTAGAGGCAATTTGAGAAGGTTTCAGAAAAACGGGGAAGAATAGTTTATGAATTTCATTTTTATGGTTTGATCAGGTTAGAGACTTTTGTTTGCTTAATTTCTTCTTTCTTCAAGTTCGGATTTGTGTAGAGAATCACCATATATCTTTCTTTTTCCTCCTCCTTTTTTCATTTCTCTTCTTGGATTGGGTTTTGGTTCTACGTACAATCCTTTCTGGGAAGAACGACATCCAGTTCTTCACCAATTGCTTAATTTAGATCCATATACTCCCCAGGAGATTTTGAATTCATATTTTATAGGTGTTGAGTGAGTGATTAATTCAATTCTACAGTTTCTTGCACTAGAATTGTGATGGAGTGGACTTTTAGAATCCTAAAATGTCCAATGACTTAAGTGAAAGTATATGTTTCAGTTAGATTGAGAGTTTCAAGCTTTTGATAAAGTAAGTGTGTTAATGTGAGGTTGATATCATGATTAAGATCTATCTTTTAATGCCTTTTTGATGAATTTAATTGAATGGTCTAATAATAGAGTTTTGGCACCAAATTTGGGTAGAAGGTAGCTTGAGTGGTAGGAAATCTATGGTTAAAATTTGGTGGCAATTGGAGCATCCTATAGGAAGTTATGTATGTTTGAATTTTGTGAAATATTGCACATTATTGAGGATTTATAGACCTAAGTTGGGCTTGATATTGGTGTCACGCACCCCTTTTGTTTGGAGTCGGCTGCGTGGCCCTTTTCTGGCCCTAGATCTCGGATCTAACAGCCCAGTTCCTTGTAACATGAAGCCACGGATTGGCTTAAGGGGGCTCTGGCTTTCAGCCCTTGGATCAAGATCTGATGGATGGCAGCTTGTCTCCTACCTTGCAGTTAGAGCAAGGTAGTGGGGCAGCTGACCGTGCGCCCACCCCAGCCACAACTTGCCTAGATCGTGGGGTGAAGGGAGAGATGTAAGTGGGAGGTTGGACTTGCCTCACCGAGACAAGAATCCTGACCCATCATATGTGGTTAGTGGGTGAGAGAACAAGGAGAACAAGCTCTCCCATTCCCTACCTTCTCCACCACACAGAGCAGGTGGTGGATGGGATGAGGATACAGAAGTAGGGGGCTCGCGGAGGAGAGCAAAGAAGGGGGAATTGAAGCTCGTGGTCATTAGAGTCAAATGCCACTGGTTCCGTGTCAATCCACTCTGAGTTCCATGGCCGCCGAAGCCATGGTTGGTCGGAGGTGAAGATGCAGCTCGGAGGAGGGTCGTAGGGCTTCTGCACCATTAATGGAAGACATGGATGAGTTCCTGGAGGCAGTGCAAAGCTTTTGGAAGCTTCACCTTGGCGCGTGGATGACAAGAGGCAGATCACCTCTTTTGCTCCGCCGTGTCAGAGCCTTACGGCGGCGAGCTCTAGGGTGTCAGGGTCTGGAGCCGTGCATGAGAAGACGAGGAGCCGTGGAGGTCCTATGGGGGGCTCCGAATCTGAGGGAGCCTTCAAATCTGAGCAAGGACCCATGGGCCAGCTACCATGCCTCGCCGGTGCTGGGCTCTGCGGCGGCGTAGGCGGAAGCAAAGTCCTGCTGGGATAGCGCTCGAGAGGAATCGCGCGAGACAAGAGAGAGGGAGGCAGATGGGTCCAGTATCAATAAACCGGCCCAATTCCAACTAGACCAGCCGACTCAAGGCAAGCCAGGAAAGGAACCGGCCGCAGCAGCAAAGAGGAGCGCCCTGCCACGTGGCACTCCCGGATAGGTCGAAAAGGTAAAAATCTCAACAAATGTTCATATCTTAGATAAATCATAGAAATTAGCTCCATTGACAGAAAAATACAAATAAGGTATCGAAACGTTCAGAAAAATGAGTAGAACACAATGGAAGCATAATATAAGGTTTTGATGCACTAATATCAGTGATATCTTGTAAATTGTGAAATGCTTAATTAATAGATAATAAATATCAAACAACGACCTAAAATTATGAGAAAATACCAATAAATCATGATTCATGTTTATAATGGATATGATGTCAGATATGATCATGTTAATAAATGAATTCATGTATTTTGCTTAGAATGTCTATCTAGGGCTTGAAACCTTGATTAAAATGTAATAAATACATACATGCTCAATAAATGATGAGATTTACAGAAAACCCTCATATCTGTAACTGGAAGATAATATGTAAATCTGAGATCAGTTTTATATACAAAATGCATGTTACATGTAGGTGAACCCTAAATGCATGGGTTGTAACCCTAATATGTATAATGCATATAAGATATGATTAATGGACACACAAAAATATATGGAACCTAATGTTCAGATGATGAACTTTGATAATGAGATGTAATCTGTAAAATGACATCAGTGAGATAGCATAAGGCAAGAATACAAGTAATCATGAGAATATCCTAATGAGATAAGAGAAACCCTAATGGACATAATTAGGGTTAAGATGAGATGTAAGATGATAAGAACCTGATGATAGTATATGGTCTTGTTTTGATCAGGTTTGACCAAGCTTATAGTTGACATCAGTGATATGTGTTTAGTATGATCTATCTCTTTGGAAGGTACGCCATTACCTCATACTTGGCTTATTATACACTATGCTTGTGTTATATGTGTAGTAAAATACTTGGCATATGATATTGGATGAAATGATTGTTCTTGTATGATATGTTGCTTGATTTTCCATACTTATTGTTATGAACACATCAAACATAATATATCTGTTCCATTATATGAAAGCACTAACTCTTTGGTAGTGTGCTTGGAAGTGACCTAACTCTTTGGTAGTGGTCACATTTTACATATGACCTAACTGTTTGGTAGTGGTCTGACCTAACTCTTTGGTAGTGGTCACCTTGTACAAATGATCTAACTCTTTGGCAGTGATCATAAATGCCTTGAGATATAATGGAAAATAAGCTTAAAATATGTGTTCTCTTTTGTTAATGAATATCTTTGTGCAAGTATACGTTTTTCTTATATTCTTCTATTACTGCCAAGTATTAGTTTTATCTTATTACCAAGATATGATGAGAGGTATATAAAAGACACGTAGGCGTACTCAGTACAATATTCTTGAAATATTGTGCTGACGTGTACCGCATGTAATCTTTTGTTAGGTTGCGGTCTTGTGCTCTTGAAGATCCAGGATGTTGAGAGTTGTGTGGCGAGCTGATGTACAGGTGGACCTGTTGTCTTAAGATCCTGTTGTTTAGCTGTAGCACATGTATATGTATAGTTTGCTGTTCAATATGTAATGTCAAATGTTGTAACAATTCATGTTTTAATTATATGTTGAATGGTGAACATGTGTGTATGGTTTTATTATTGTTCATGTACATGTGCTACTGTGTTTCCTTCTGACTCCTTTGATTTTCTTCTTCTTAGCCTAGTGTGGGGTGTTGAAATTGGGATTCTCGCTGAGGTGAGGGTTTCAATTTGGACGTCACACATCAGATTAAGTTTTAGAAAATCCGGGGACGTCACAGGTGGTATTAGAGCATGAACAATAGCAAAGCCTGACATATGCTCATTATGCAACTCAAAACTAAAGAACCTTGAACTTAATAATCTTTAGGGTTAGATTAGTCATCTTTTAGAGACTAGATCTGACCTAGCCTCTAGGTTAGCACCTAGATGTTTGAGAACTAGGTCTAGACTGGTGCTTGTTGAGTAGCAAGTCCTTAGATGTCGTTCTTTCCTTGTAGTGCAGCGGTATGGGACGTTGCACTATTTGGAAATGACGTACATAAAAGGAAGATAAACCCTAGACATATGGCGCTCGTTGTCTAGAGTAGCTACACTAGTCTACACCATGTTCTCACCCTTTTCACTAGTTTTCATGGCATTGTACTCTCTACTATGTGTGGGGCACTCATTTTTAGATTTGGTTTTGGATTCCAATCGGATCGAACCTTGATAGTTTTCTCTGACGCTTGTTTTATCGGAGAAAAACTATATACTATTTTATTATGTATATGTATTACAAAAATGTGTCCCCACACATGTACGAGTAGGAGGTGATCATGCAACCTAAGTGAAAGTGAATGACATCAGTCTAGAAGAGAGTGTAGTTCTAGATTAGATGTCTAGATCCTTGTTGGTGTATGTGATAGATAGAATAGATGAAATAAGTTTTGATGATATGATGTAAGTCTTATATAGATGATATAAGATGGTTGCGATGATCTATGTTTGTCTTTGAGGATGTAAGTTCAGTTTTGAGGTTTTGAGATAAGTCTTGATGATGCAAGTAACTAGGCTTTTATGAGATAAGATATGTTAAGTTGAGATAGGTTGTGAGTCAGCATGAGCCTCAATCTCTTTTACAAAGGAGGACCTCTAGTGTTAGGACCAGTTTTAGGGTTAGCTCAAGAGAGACCGAGACCCACAAGGAAAAGGTCAAAGAACCTAGACTCCACGATATGAGAAATATGAGATACGTGATATGATATGTCCTAAACTAGACTACTCCTGAGTGATTGAGTTGAGTTGCTTTATGCATGATTCCTATAGTAGTCTTGAACCCTAGATGTCCTTGGGAAGACCAAACCCTAGAATCAAAGAGAGGCTGGTTATATGAACATGTGAACATGAATATGAGTTCCTGCCATCTGGGTGAGGGAGAGAGCCCAAGACCCTGGAGGAGGTAGCTATGTTAGCTTCTTAGAAGCCTCATGCTCAGGTTGGTGGTTTCCCACATAGGAATCTAGTGGTGTATATAAGAGAGTTTTGGGTAAGCATGTTTCATGGGTAGAAGACCTGTGATGAGAACATCATGTCATGTCGTTGGTTTGTGCCTGTGTGGCTTGACCTTGTAAGGCTTTCACTAGTGCCAATGAGGTAATCTGAGAACCCTAAGCTAAGAGAGAAAAGATAAAGTATGTGCTTATGAGATACACATAGAGTTGAGTTAGCTCAGAGAGACTGAGCATGGAAGTACTCTCATGACAAGGGTTAGGACCTCAGTTGGACTAGATGAAGTTGTGATATATGTTTAAAGGGCCACCCACATAAGTTTATTTAATACAACCATGATATAATATATGTAGGATGTGATCTAATCTCGAGACGTGATAGGTAGACATGATATGATGAAAACCTAGAGATGGTTTAATAAATATCAATGCATAAATGGTTAACCATATGCTTTAATAATGATGATGGTGTGATACTGTTGGTTAATCTTGTGATAAAATCACTAGTAAATGTTGTAATTTACTATGAGTAATGAAATAAGATCGTATGAATGAAAACAGTTACCAGAAGTGTTAAGCTTAGTGCTTAATAATGATGAAGATATAGTTTGACAGTTAGCACGACATAATGATTATGACACCTTGATATGATCTACATGGATAAAGTGGGTTAACTTTAGTTAACTCCCACCTAAAAGGTATATGTTAATGTTGACCATGTTCTAATAATTAGCTCAATAAAAATGTTGATGACACCTTGGTGTATGGGTTAACTTGGGTTAACTCCTTTAGAACATGATAATATGATGTGGGAACCCTAATACGTGGATAAAGATGAAGATGAAACTCTAATATATGAGATATGTCATGACATAATCTAAGTTTCTAAACCTTGAGTTTAACCTTGAATGGAGTGTTTGTGAACCCAAGATGGTTGTAAAACCCCTCTAATAGTGCTTTGGATACATGGTTCTAGGTAACCTTGCGGATATGTTACACCTATAATAGTGCCTACGTGTGGATGAAGGCAAGACAAAGTTTTCCCTAAAAGTATGTGTATGGTTTACTTTCGAGGACGAAAGTTCTTTTAAGATGTATATGATGTGACGAAGTGGTTTTTGGCTTAATTTTGAGAACGAAATATCTTTTAAGGTGTGTAGGATGTGATGGAGTGGACTTTTAGAATCCTAAAATGTCCAATGAATTAAGTGAAAGTATATGTTTCAGTTAGATTGAGAGTTTCAAGCTTTTGATAAAGTAAGTGTGTTAATGTGAGTTTGATATCATGATTAAGATCTATCTTTTAATGCCTTTTTGATGAATTTAATTGAATGGTCTAATAATAGAGTTTTGGCACCAAATTTGGGTAGAAGGTAGCTTGAGTGGTATGAAATCTATGGTTAAAATTTGGTGGCAATTGGAGCATCCTAGAGGAAGTTATGTATGTTTGAATTTTGTGAAATATTGCACATTATTGAGGATTTATAGACCTAAGTTGGGCTTGATATTGGTGTCACGCACCCCTTTTGTTTGGAGTCGGCTGCGTGGCCCTTTTCTGGCCCTAGATCTCGGATCTAACAGCCCAGTTCCTTGTAACATGAAGCCACAGATTGGCTTAAGGGGGCTCTGGCTTTCATCCCTTGGATCAAGATCTGATGGATGGCAGCTTGTCTCCTACCTTGCAGTTAGAGCAAGGTAGTGGGGCAGCTAACCGTGCACCCACCCCGACCACAACCTGCCTAGATCGTGGGGTGAAGGGAGAGATGTAAGTGGGAGGTTGGACTTGCCTCACCGAGACGAGAATCCTGACCCATCATATGTGGTTAGTGGGTGAGAGAACAAGGAGAACGAGCTCTCCCATTCCCTGCCTTCTCCACCGCACGGAGCATGTGGTGGATGGGATGAGGATACAGAAGTAGGGGGCTCACGGATGAGAGCAAAGAAGGGGGAATTGAAGCTCGTGGTCATTAGAGTCAAATGCCACTGGTTCCATGTCAATCCACTCTGAGTTCCATGGCTGCCGAAGCCATGGTTGGTCGGAGGTGAAGATGCAGCTCGGAGGAGGGTCGTAGGGCTTCTGCACCATTAATGGAGGACATGGATGAGTTCCTGGAGGCAGTGCGAAGCTTTTGGAAGCTTCACCTTGGTGCATGAATGACAAGAGGCAGATCGCCTCTTTTGCTCCGCCGCGTCAGAGCCTTACGGCGGCGAGCTCTAGGGTGTCAGGATCTGGAGCCGTGCATGAGAAGACGAGGAGCCGTGGAGGTCCTATGGGGGGCTCCGAATCTGAGGGAGCCTTCAAATCTGAGCAAGGACCCATGGGCCAGCTACCATGCCTCGCCGGAGCTGGGCTCTACGGCGGCGTAGGCGGAAGCAAAGTCCCGAAGGGATAGCGCTCGAGAGGAATCACGCGAGACAAGAGAGAGGGAGGCAGATGGGTCCAGTAGCAATAAACCGGCCCAATTCCAACTAGACCAGCCGACCCAAGGCAAGCCAGGAAAAGAACCAGCCGCAGCAGCAAAGAGGAGCGCCCTGCCATGTGGCACTCCCGGATAGGTCAAAAAGGTAAAAATCTCAACAAATGTTCATATCTTAGATAAATCATAGAAATTAGCTCCATTGACAAAAAAATACAAATAAGGTATCGAAACGTTCAGAAAAATGAGTAGAACACAATGGAAGCATAATATAAGGTTTTTGATGCACTAATATCAGTGATATCTTGTAAATTGTGAAATGCTTAATTAATAGATAATAAATATCAAACAACGACCTAAAATTATGAGAAAATACCAGTAAATCATGATTCATGTTTATAATGGATATGATGTCAGATATGATCATGTTAATAAATGAATTCATGTATTTTGCTTAGAATGTCTATCTAGGGCTTGTAACCTTGATTAAAATGTAATAAATACATACATGCTCAATAAATGATGAGATTTACAGAAAACCCTCATATCTGTAACTGGAAGATAATATGTAAATCTGAGATCAGTTTTATATACAAAATTCATGTTACATGAAGATGAACCCTAAATGCATGGGTTGTAACCCTGATATGTATAATGCATATAAGATATGATTAATGGACACACAAAAATATATGGAACCTAATGTTCAGATGATGAACTTTGATAATGAGATGTAATCTGTAAAATGACATCAGTGAGATAGCATAAGGCAAGAATACAAGTAATCATGAGAATATCCTAATGAGATAAGAGAAACCCTAATGGACATAATTAGGGTTAAGATGAGATGTAAGATGATAAGAACCTGATGATAGTATATGGTCTTGTTTTGATCAGGTTTGACCAAGCTTATAGTTGACATCAGTGATATGTGTTTAGTATGATCTATCTCTTTGGAAGGTACACCATTACCTCTTACTTGGCTTATTATACACTATGATTGTGTTATATGTGTAGTAAAATACTTGGCATATGATATTGGATGAAATGATTGTTCTTGTATGATATGTTGCTTGATTTTCCATACTTATTGTTATGAACACATCAAATATAATATATCTGTTCCATTATATGAAAGCACTAACTCTTTGGTAGTGTGCTTGGAAGTGACCTAACTCTTTGGTAGTGGTCAAATTGTACATATGACCTAACTCTTTGGTAGTGGTCTGACCTAACTCTTTGGTAGTGGTCACCTTGTACAAATGATCTAACTCTTTGGCAATGATCATAAAGGCCTTGAGATATAATGGAAAATAAGCTTAAAATATGTGTTCTCTTTTGTTAATGAATATCTTTGTGCAAGTATACACTTTTCTTATATTCTTCTGTTACTGCCAAGTATTAGTTTTATCTTATTGCCAAGATATGATGAGAGGTATATAAAAGACATGTAGGCGTACTCAGTACAATATTCTTGAAATATTGTGCTGATGTGTACCGCATGTAATCTTTTGTTAGGTTGTGGTCTTGAAATATTGTGCTGATGTGTACCGCATGTAATCCAGGATGTTGAGAGTTGTGTGGCGAGCTGATGTATAGGTGGACCTGTTGTCTTAAGATCCTGTTGTTTAGCTGTAGCACATGTATATGTATAGTTTGATGTTCAATATGTAATGTCAAATGTTGTAACAATTCATGTTGTAATTATATGTTGAATGGTGAACATGTGTGTATGGTTTTATTATTGTTCATGTACATGTGCTACTTTGTTTCCTTCTGACTCCTTTGATTTTCTTCTTCTTAGCCTAGTGTGGGGTGTTTAAATTGGGATTCTCGCTAAGGTGAGGGTTTCAATTTGGACGTCACACATCAGATTAAGTTTTCGAAAATCCGGGGACGTCACAAGAATAGTTGATTTTTCATCAAAAATCTCAATTGCGTCAATGTCAGTTTTGAAATCTACTGTTCATGTATTGCTTCATTAGAAAAGTCGTTCATTCCTTGAATTTATGAGAGATTGATGATTGCAAGACAAAATAAATATTGAAAACTATATCTACTATTTTTTAGAAATTTAGATGATGTTTTCAATTTTGTTAGAAGTATAATGTTTGATATCTTCCGGTGTTTTCAAATACATTATTGGTGAATTGTAAGAAATCTTTAATTAGATGCACTGATGTGTTTGACATTGGAATATTTTTTGAATGTCATCAATTTAAGATCGAAAACTCACAACATATTGGCTAAATACATGAAAGTTAATATATATGTGACATTTTAGTGATGTTATAAATACAAATTATGTCGAATGCTAATATGGTAAAATAGTTCCCTAAATATCGTATAACTCTATCTAGGAGGTATGCACCAGGAAGAGTGAAACAGGTGATTGACTGGTGTCATAGACCAAAAAATATCACATGGAGCGCGACCTGGGAACAAGTAGCTCCATGTTTACTTAATATTAGAGAGTACCCAACACATACCGACTATATTGGTGGTACTAGTTTTTGTTCAGTACAATTTTCTTACTCCATTTTGAGTGTCAATCCTAGTGGAACCACATTACGTAGAGATGAGACTTTTTAGCCTAGAGGCACCCCTCTTGAGTACCCAAGACAAGGGGCCACAGTTTACAGATGTTGTTTAGTCACCGTTAGGCCAGACATGGAAACCTCGCTACAGACTGAGGAAGTTAGTAGAAATCTTAAGGTCTCTGGTTTACCTTAAGACTTGTACAATTAGTCATGCAGTAGTGGCTTTTGCTTGGATGGTACAATCCAAATGAGTTTAGGGGCAATTTTTCAAAGTGAATTAAGAACTAGTAGTTATAATTATACAACATATTTTTCTATTATATTATGTCTGTATTGGAATGAATAGTTAATAGACAATGAGATTGTTTGATGTATTATTATCTAGTTATATGAACTTTACTTCAAGAATGTACATGCACTTCTAAATGCTTATCTCTTGGATCTATTTAGTAACTTACATGTTTATATTGTTATCTATGCTCAATTATCTAAATTTAGTGCCTTTAATTGTTCCTTTGAATTATTCATTCATTGGGCATGTAGCTCATCACTCTACATACAACATTATTTTCAGTTCGTGGCAAGGAATTAGAACCACCCTCAGACAAGGAAGCAAATTTTTAGTAGCATTGAGAGGTGGTGTGTTTAGTAGTAGTAATTACAATAGTCGTGCTAGATAGTAGATAGAGTCTGACTCTTTGTTTACTTGGGGTTTTGGGTGTTTACAAAAATGTTGTATTGCCATAGACTTGTTAAGTGAAATATTTCTTGACTCTCTTATGTAATTGATAGCCTGCATTTTCATATTCCGCTGATATGTTTATCGTGTTTCAAAAAATATCTCATGGTTTTCATAATGACATACTTTAGGTGAGATAAATAAGTTCCCTATCGAGAATGTAGCCCATCTATACCCAAGAAGTAGCAATGTTCTCTCAGATCATTGGTATGAAAATATTGTTGGAGTGCCTATTTTAACCTTGAAATTCCATAGGCATCTATCACAACCTAGATATCATACAAAATCCAACCATAATGGAAGTGTTATCACAGAGGAGATCATGATAAAATCCTGACATGGTACCATTCATTTAGCAGAATCCATAGATATTAAAAACATCCACTTGTAGTGTCTTTATAAATGCTCAAAAGAAATATTGAATGAACTACAACCTAAGAACATGAAATGAAACCTAACATAAACATGAATATAGAGATAAACTAGAGGAACACTCTAGAATGGCACCCCACCAGGGTAGGATCCAAATTCTTCACAACATGCACATCCTACTGCTACTAACATTATGTTGTTTTTGGAGTTTTCCACTACCTATTTGCATCCATACATAGCCACACATTCGACAAATCAATTGTAAGTGGTTGGATTTATGTAATAATATGAACATAACTTAACATAAATCCAAAAACTAATATAAGCATGCAAAAACATTATTGATGAAAATAGGATGAATTCTTAACTTGGTTAGGCATTCTTATTAAAGAACTTACTCAATGAACCTTATATGATCTGATATCACTGAACACACATAGGGTGTGCAGGCTTGGGCTTGAACCCATAACTGAAGGGGGCTCATAAGGCACCAACCTTCCATAATATGTTCATGAGATAGGGCCTAATTGTAAATACTTATTCTTATTTCATCTTATCTTACTTAGGGTTTTCATCCATAAATGCATTACTGAAACATGAAGATGTATAATTCTAAACTAATCTGATCTTAACATATACACATATATGTAGTAAATATTAATGAGATATGTATATAATAACTACCTCTTAATGAGATGGTGCTAGGGTTTGGCATGGGCAATCATGGTGGTGGAAGACATCCAAGAAATACAATTGGAGGGGAGGAAAGCCTCCTAGTCTTGAGGACCACCACTTTTATAGGTGTGGGTCAAGAAACTCCAATGTGTTGAGGGTGGAGGGAATCACGGTGGACTCTAGTAGGATATAGGAAGATGGATTTCAAGAAACCACGAGGAAATCATTTCTCAAAAGCATAGGCATCAACCTTGACTATTAGAGGAGGACAAAAGAACACCTAAGGGAATCAGAAATGTTCCATGATGCATCCATGGACATTGAGCTTATTAAAATGCCTATCGAGTTTTCTTCATTGAGTAATCATTACCAACACACTGGGGTGCACCAAGGAACTAACAAAGAAATGATTCCTTAGAATGAGGGAACAAAATAGAGAACTCAAGACCTCAAACATACTATAGGGATGTGGTGGAAAATTTGCAACCTGATGAACCATTCAAGGCCTTGAAATTGGTGGGAAATTTAATGCATGAGGATATTCTTATTTCATCAAGTAAAGATATTCCTTCATTTGATTTGAAGGATGAATCTATTGAGAGTTTTTTGGAACCCTACAAATTTGTTGTTGTATTTAAATTGACATCAAAAGACGTCGGTTACCTATTTCTCAAAGACAAGATCAGGCTATTATGGCAACTCATGGGCATCATCAATCTCATATATATGGACAATGACTATTTTTGGTACAACTTCAACTAGAGGAGCATTATATATGAACTCTTATGGGGGATTGTTATAACATGGTTTTTCACATGTATTTACATACTTGAAATGCAAATATTTGAATAATAAGTATATATTAGAAATTGATGTGATTTGTTTTGGAAGTATAGATTTCACATTCAATTTTCTCCTTTGCTACAGTTTTTGTGGACTTCACCATTTTCAATATTCCAATAATATATATGAGGAAAATAAAAAGAGAAAATCCAACAGTAAAGTGAATTACCAAAAGTAGTGGATAATTAGTATTCCACATATAGAATATTGTGAAATTTTCTTGGAAAACTGGTGTTGAAGGCAACTAATGATTTGGTTTATGTACCATATTGTTTTTGTGAGAAAAGTAATCAACATAAGAAAGATGGCCAAGTTGGGAAGAGAAAAGGATTAATTTGATGCCTTAAATAAATGAAATAAAGAGGGATACTTGGAAACTAAGAAAACCACTTTTAAGTTGTGTATTTTGGTCAAATATTGCCACGCCTAGATATAACTAATTAACACTTTACTTTAAAATTTGGGATTTAAAGGAAAAAAGAAGAGAGAGAAATATAAATCTACCAAATATTCCTAAAGTAAAAGGTAAATTAGAAATACATAAAATGTCACAAGTATTAATAACATTGGGAATCTATACCCAACATTTTATATAGTCACACACTTTGCTGGCCTTAGGATCGAGATCTAATGACCAGGAGATCATCGTCTACCTTGAGCCAAAAAGGCAAATTGGGAACATTTGGGTTCTAATTGATTTTTCATATTTCTCTCTCTCCAATTCATTATCTTTCTAGGAAATCTTTGCATTGCAATAAGGAGACAATTCTGAGGCATTTAAACCCCAGTTTCACCCCCTTTAGAAGGATATTAAGTATTTTGTTAATTCTCAAATTCCTCATTGGCCAATTCACCATAGCCTAGAGCTATAAAAGTGTGGAATCCCCTCTCTATGACCATCAACCCATGGGAAAAAACTCTACTTGACTCAATGACCATTCCCCTACCTTCAATTCCTCTACTAGCATTCTCATTCACCCCTTGTCCTCTCTGGAACCTCATCGGAGATCCCTCCTTGTCCTCTTAACTCCGACCAGAACCATGGTAATTGAGACCCTCGATGAGTTCATCAGGCCAAGGAAAAGGTGTGGGAACTCTTGCCTAGAATCCAAGAGAGCATAGGCTCGAAGTCAACTACCACCATTTACTCACCCAAGCAACTCGTGAAGAAGTGAGGTGGAAGACAACCTTGGAGAAAAAGTCTATACTATCTCAGGCCTCTTGTAACAACTTGGTTTTTCTCTCTCCTCCAACTATGCTCACTTTAACTCATAATGTACTCTATTTGACTCAATGATCTCCCTGATCATCAGTTGGATGTTTCTGGATCACTTTTTGCTCAATTTATAAGTTATGATGACTAATTTCAATTTTGATATCAATTATGCAATGTTGAGTGCTTAATTAACCTTGATGATGGATTTGAATTTTTTGAATAAATAAATATCTTTATATGGATCTCAAACCTTTTCCATAAGAAAGAGAATGAAATATTTTATCTAATAGTGAAGATTTCACCCAAATCTGATAATCCAGGAGAAAGTTATGGCATTATTTTGTTGTCTCTTTTCCATCCTTTTTCACCTCAATTTTGCCCTTTTCCCTTTCTTTGGCCTCAGCCATTATCTCCTCTTTGGTTCAGCATGGCTGCGAACATGATGGTTTGGGTATGCACACCTTGTACGCACTTGTTTTTAAATTGTTTCCCCTAGACACACTTTGCCCTTTGATTTTCCCACTTTTGTCCTCTCTTTTGAGAATCCAGTCAGAGCACCATTTTCAACAAGAAGGGTAGATCCGGGAGGTGAAAGATCGCAACCCTAGGGAGATCTGATCCACTGTCGGCGGCGGCCGCCGCTAGCATCCCTCCGGTTGGGCACCCCGCCCACCAGAGTCCACCCATACCTTCCTCTATCTATCCTTTTTGTCCTCTTCGGCATCCCAAACCCCGCTGGTCCGTGCGTCGGGTAAGGATGCTGCCTTCACCGCTCCTATAGAGGGTAACGCAGCAGAGCGTAACTAGTCGGCAAGCGCAGAGAGCAGTTGTCGAACGTCAGGATAACTTCACTTCCACATCCACGCCACCTGATTTTGTGATTCCTGACATCATAAACATTCTTAGATCACCTACGCAGTTGACATCGAACGAGGACGAACAACCCATGAACAAAACATCGACGCCGACTCCTGATAGTATGAAGAACTCATCCCCAACGCAACTGGTGAACGCAGATCACACGACGCAAGTGCATCCTATGCCTCTGAGGATCGAGAAGTCACACCATCTGATGCAACCAGCGTCAGGAGGAGAGGTGAACGATGGACAGGCGGGTGCGATGGCGGTTGATGCCACGACGCCTTCCCCCGCCGCCTATCCCTGATGATCAAGGGCTGGTCCCAACGCCTCAGACGGCACCCCAACAGGCGATAGAAGTCAACATGATAGAGACGCCGTGCGCCCCCGTTGATGGGCAGACCTCGGCGAACCAGATAGTGACGGCGCAGACACAGCCGGCAAAAAGACCTAGAAGAAAGGAGCCTCTTTACGGAATCCCTCATGATGTATGTTTCAACTGCATGGGAAAGGGACACTGGCAAGCCCAATGTCAGAGAAGAAAGGTGTGTTATAGGTGTCGGAAGACTGGACACATTGCCGCACGATGCCGCGTTTATATTCCACCGAGGGTTCCGGACATCCAGTCCCGGACGACGTTTCCCCCACTGATGCCGACTGTTCCGGCGAGAGGAGCCCCGCAACATGTCCCGAAGAGGATAGCGGTAGACATTGGCCCCGACGATGAGTCTAGGAGGAACAAGGAAAGAACCCTGGAGAGGGCAGTTGAGATATCTTGGTCGGTGAGTGTACCATGGCCTGCACTAGGTCAATTCCTTCGTGACTGCTGGCCAGGGGCAGCAGATCTATATCGATTTGCTACGAGGAAAGCTATCACGTTCTTCTTGTCTCCTGAGGAAGCTCGCGACGTGGTAGATAAAGGAGTCCCATCTTTCTGAGGAGCAAAGATCAATCTGTATCACATGAAAGAAGGAGAAAAGCATAGCCGAAAAGAAGCATTCTGGTTCTGGATTGCGGATCTTCCCATTATTTGCAGAGACGATGACTCCATCGCCGCCATCATCAAGCCTTTTGGAAACCTTGTTTTCATTTCTGACTGGCAGAAGGAAGCAGACGACATCTCCGGGATTCTGGTCTTGGTTGAAGCCTTTGGTGATGACATGCCACAGTTTGTATCCGTTACATTCGGTGAGAGGAGATCAACAGTGCAGTTTCATATGGTGGCAAGAGGACCTACTAATTCGAAGAATACCAATTTCACTCAGGTTGGGACAGAACTCGGGATCCCTGTGGAGGCATTAACAGTGTCGAACAGAGTAGCTGTGCCAGTGAATAGGACAGTTGTGCCATCGTCGGATCCGCCGATGGGTGAAGCAAACCGATCGCGGGAAGTGTCTCCGATAAGGCAGCTACATGAACATCCAGTGGGGAGAGACCGTAACAGAGATGACCGACCACCTAGAAGAATGATCGTTGATCCAGAAGGCAATAGGCGAGTCCTGCAGCACAGAAGGTTGGAGGATTTCTTACAGATGGACTTTGAAGATGACAGAAGACATAGGAGAGATAGAAGGGATCGTGAGAGATTGGTGTACAGGAGAGAAGCAGATGAATATGGAAGAGGCCGATCGTCCCGTTCCGTTCCCAAACATGATAGATCGAGAAGAAGGTTCTCCGATGATGACAGATATACGTACGAATGTGATAGAATGGGAGAGGAAAGGAGATTTTGCTACTGATTAGTGGGAGATCCTACCTGAGATTAGCGGCTCTTTTGTTCTTTTATGAATTCTAAAGCTATTTTCTGGAATATAAGAGGTGCGGCCAACAATCCTACTAGAAGGGTACTTGGTAGAATCTGTACACGGTATAAGCCTGGAGTCGTATGCCTGTTAGAACCCTTCTTGCACGCTGAACGTGCTGTGGAGCTCTTGGATGTGGTCCGGCTTGACTGGGTAGTTGACAACCAGGATGTAGATGGAAAGATATGGTTCTTTGTGGATTCATCCATGAATCCTACAGTGATAAGGAGACACAAACAACACATAACTACCAGGTTCCATGGGAGCGGTGGGCATGATTTCTTCATTACTGCTGTATATGCCAGTTGTGATATGCAAGATAGAAGGAACCTATGGGACGATCTCCTGAGAGTTTCTGATACAATAGGTGATGCGAGATGGCTGCTAGCTGGGGATTTCAATGTGATTAGAAACAATCAAGAGAAGAGAGGTGGGAACCCTACCCCCTACCAGGACATGCTCGATTTTAATTCTTTTATTTCTGATGCTTTGCTGAAAGAGATGCCCTTCGAAGGCAGCCACTTCACTTGGGTCAACAAGAAGCTTCTTACACCAACGATTTGGCAGAGAATCGACAGAGCGATGCTTAATGATGCCTGGCTAGCAGAGAGACCTTCCACTAGATCCATACATCTCACTCGATTCAGAGTGTCAGACCATTGCCCTATCTTAATTATTCCTGGAGATCAGAATGAAGATAAAAGACAATTTCATTTTACCTTCCTTTCTGCTTGGCTGAAAAATGAAGAATGTTTGAATGTGATTCAGCAGACATGGCAAGAACTGGTGGTGGGGCATCCGTCCTTCATTTTCTTCTGAAAATTAAAGAGGGTTAGGACGACGCTGAAGTCCTGGAGCAAGATGACATTCGGGGATACTACCCAACGTATAAAAGACTTACAGGATGTAGTTTTTACTACCCAGGTAGCTTTTGATGAGAACCCCACAGCGACAAATTAAGTTATGTTGAAGACGGCGGAGGCGGAGCTCCAACAGCTGCTGGACACGGAAGAATCTATATGGAGGGACAAAGCTCGAATAGATTGGCTGCAGGATGGGGAACGCAACACACGTTTCTATCACACTGTTGTTAAATCTATAAGAAGACGGAGACGCATCAATTCTTTGGTCCTTCAGGACGGGTCGGTGATCTCAAACCCGGATGAGATGGCGGAGAAAGCAGCGGCGTTCTTTCAAGACTTCTATAGTGAAACGGCAGACGTTGATTATGATGAGCTAGACTGGTTTATGCAGGAGCTTCAGGAGAATGTCCCTTTGGATGACAATTTCTCGCTGGTATCTGCTCCCCAGACGGAGGAGATTTGGGACACGATGAAGGAAATGGATGCCACATCGGCCACGGGCCCAAATGGGTTCACGCTGCCCTTTTTTACGGCTGCTTGGAGTTGCATTGGTCCTGATTTCGTGGCAATGGCGGAAGCTTTTTTCAAGAGGCAGATATGTCACAGGAGCTTATTTTGCTGTAGGATTCTGCTCATCCCCAAGGTCGACTCCCCTAGTAGTCTGTCTACAGACTTCAGGCCCATTTCTATTGAAAATATGACGATCAGAATCTTGGCGCGCATCCTGAGCAACAGATTAGCTCCTCTCATGCCCAGGTTGATTTCCAAAGTGCAAGGGGCTTTCGTGAAAGGGATGGATATTACCCATCATGTGAGACTGGTGAAGGATCTCATGCACGATATTAACCAGGGACATCCTTATCCGAACTCTATGGTGAAGTATGATATGTCGAAAGCTTACGACAGGGTGGATTGGGCTGTTTTGAGAAAGATTCTTGCAGGTGTGGGTTTTCTGCCTGATGTGGTGGATCTGTTTATGAGTTTCTTCATTCATACATGGGCCACGGTGACCATTGGGGAAACCACGGTGGGGTTCTTCCCGATGAGCAAGGGCATTAAGCAAGGAAATGCTTTGTCTCCTTTCTTGTTCATTATCTTTGAGGATTTCTTATGCAGAAAGATCAATAGCCTGACTAGTAACGCAGCCATATCTTGTTTCACTACGAGAGGAAACGCCATGGCCCCTCCTATCCTATTGTATGCTGATGATGTGATGTTGTTTTGTAACGCGGACCAGGACTCCATTGAGCAGATTAGAAAAACTTTTGAGGCCTATGAGAAGGCCACCGGGTAGCGTATCAATAGGAACAAGTCGGTTTGCGTAGTAGGAGGTCAGGAGACGGACACGGTGGAGTCAATAGCCTCGGCACTACAGATTAGAGAAGTTACCAACACCTTGACATACCTGGGGGTGCCAATCTCCAAAGGCAGAACGAAGATGGAGGACTACAACCTCATTGTTCAGAAAATATATGCCAAGGTAGCTTCGTGGAAATCGAAGCTACTATCGTTTGCTGGTAGAAGACTCCTGATCGTGCATGTTTTGACATCGATCACGTTGTATACTAGTGTAGCTATTGGTATCCCTTCGAGGATTTTCAAGCGCATTGAGCAGAAGATCTCAAGCTTCCTTTGGGCGAACAGATCTAATAATCACATAAAGGCGTGGTTAGGTTGGCATCGGGTTGCGACACCTATTGATAAAGGTGGCTTGGGTCTGCAATCCATTCAGATGACGAATGAAGCCCTAATTGCTAAGGCGTGCTGGGAGGTCTTGATGGGGGACACCATGTGGGCTTCCTTTTGCAGAGCTAAATATCGTAACCATCAAAAGGGAAGGTCGGGATCTTACCCTTGCCATCTGAAGATCGGCAGTACCCCATCGCCATATTGGAGAAAGGTTTGGGACATGTTCCCTAAGGTACACCCTCTTTGCAGATGGCGGATCGGTAGAGGCAATATTCCATTCTGGGATTCGTGGTGGTGTGAGGAGAGACTCAAAGATCATGCCTTATATGCCAGTGACAGAAGATAACCGTTTCTGGTAAAAGATTTCTGGCTGGAGGACCATGGATGGGATTGGTCGGCCCTTAGACTGATCATTGACGAATAGGGTATTGATATGATTCAAAAAGTGGATGTGTGGATAGATGATGACGAGGACAGGCTTGTTTGGGCTCCGAATGTGAAAGGGCATTTCTCGCTGAGATCGGCTAAGAAGTGCATTGCTTTAGATCAGCAGGAAGGTCCTTCGAGCATAAGGAAGATATGGGGCCTCGATGTCCCCAGAGCGAGTGCGACGCTATGGAAATTTCTCCAGAGAGCTGCTCCTACTGATGATAACATCAGAGAAAAATGCTGCATACCTATGGCATCCAAATGTGAATGTTGATGATCCGAAGGTAGAAGACATGATCCACTTGCTTTTCGAGGGACAGCTTGCCACGCTCTTCTGGAATAAGTTTGTTGCTATTACGGATGTTGATGCCCCGCATGATTTTAATTCCCTTATAGAAGCCTGTGCACGTGGGCATACCAAGAAGATAGAGGATTGGATGATTGGGAAACTTTCAGCTCTTATTCCGCTTAGTATATGGAGAATACGATGTGCTGCTAGATTTGATGGATCTAGAAGGTCTACTGATCGTGAATGGGAATAGATAGTCACCACCATTAACACACTCATGAAGCAGAAATCCTTTCCTGTATCACCAAACGCAGAGATTTACTCTGCTATGAGGGAAGCTAGTTTTGATGAACCAAGGACGAGAATGAGGGAGATCAGGTTGTTTAGATGGAGAACACCTGATATTCATAATCTCAAGTGTAACATTATGATCGGAAGAGCAAAGGATATCAATGGAGAGAATCGAAGATGGGCGGCTGGAGTGGTTCGAAATCACAATGCTCAAATATGTATGGTGTATTGAGCATGGCTGAAAGCTACTGAATATACTGCGGCATACCTCCAGGCATGTGCTATTGGCTTAAAGCTGGCTGAGGACATCAATTTGCACATATCTACTTTAGAAATTGATGATATGCAAGTATATAACATCCTGTGGAATAACGGGACTGAACCATGGCGGGTCTTTTCCTTTGCTCGAGACCTCAAGAGCGAGCTGCGAAAATCCGGTGTCAATGGATCTTTGGTACATAAGATCGTGAACTCAATTCCTAGGGAGTTGGGTGTATGGGGTAAGGGATCGACTGATCTTTTCATAGCCACCGATCAGAGTAGAATGCCTATTAAGGTTAGAGGCATGGAGATGTTGGAGAAGAGGGGAACACCCTACGTGGTCCTACAGAAGGTGGACACGGAGTGATTGCTGCGTACTATTTTCTTTTGATATGTCCTTGCAGGTGTTTTGTTTTGTTTCGCTAGATGGTTGGTTTTCTTTGTTTGAGGGAAGATACATGCGTTGTGTTATGAGCAGGAGATGTAATTCTACTGCATATTAACCCATACGAGGGGGATGGGATGAATAAGAGGACCCCCTGTCTTCTCCAAAAAAAAGTCCTCTCTTTTGAGCCCTTACTTGCCTGAGATGTCTCCTTCTTTCACCCCTAGCTTTGGCGACCACCATAGCATCATTTCCACGGCGCTCTTCTCGGCCTCCCCTCTCTGGGCCCTGAAGATGGAATCCAAGCCCCCCACCTAGGTCAAGTGGAGAAGCCAAGGTAGGGCGGCTCATGAACAAGGCCCTTCAGGCCCTCGCCCCCCACCAACAGCAGCTGGTGTCAGTGAGTCTGGCAACGAGAAGCAGCTTCGCACAGTGCCTGTGCATGGGCAATTGGTGGCGTCTTGGAGTGGCATGGAGTCGATGGTGACCGGTAGAGGGTGGCAAGCAATGGTGGCCAACGACAATAGATCAGTCAATATGTGGCCCATGGACCCTCTCCAGGCTAGTGCATCGACTAGGCGTTGCCCAATCAGGGTGTGCCATGTGACCTCCCCGAGGTATATTAATGTGTGTTTCTCATTCATATACCCTAAATCATAAAAAATTCATATAAAATCATTCCATAGTCCAAATGGGTCATATTATATATGAACATTTATCTAATTGAAAATATTTATCCAATGCACCTTGTTTAAGAGGCTAATTCCATTTGTATCTCCTATTTTGTTGAAAATGGCATCAAATGCACCTCCTTTACATGATTAATGATGATGAATTCTCAACCATGACCATATGATTCACCCACTTGTTGTTGATGGTATTAATCAGTAATATCATGTCTTTTGGTCTTTTATTCGAACCTCAACCATGATTGTCCCTTATAATGACCCTATTTTGTGAAATGTGCCTCTAATGACACTTAACATGATCTTTTGTGCTAAAATGATGATCTATGTGCACCAAAATGATCTTATAACCCTTGAATGTTCATAATCACTCCAGATCAATAATGTTTGATGCAAGATTGAGCTAAGAATCGAACTTGTTCCATACTTGAACCCTATTACAACTTGATGATATGAAAAGTGACATTAAATGTGACATTTATGGATTTTGCATTCTGATTCTTTAAACCTTGTACTAATGTGAATAAAATATGATCAAAATTATATCTTGGACTTTAAAATCAGACCTTATGATGACTTGTGACACAAAAATATTATTTGAAGAACTCTTGTTCACTTTTTGACTATAGATGAGACTTAATATGACATGAATGTATATGTTTCTATATTTGAGATCTAATCTTATAAAATGCCACCCTAATGGTCACATATGCTATTTAATATCCCCAATTTAGTAACATGTAGGTCATCATGAAATGAAATCAATCTTGATCACTCATGTACTCTAATGACGAGTCATGCGTGATAATGACTCAAAATGACTAGTTTGACAATGTTGATACTCGTGTTGATTTATCTTGCTCAAAACTCATGTTTGCTCTATTAAGATCAAGGAAACCTAAGTTGGAGATCCCAGATATTTCTAAAATGTTTAACCCTAAGTAAAATTATGTATGATGTAGTATGAAACTTAATGATGAATATAGCATGAACATTTGATGTGTCAAAATCAATCATCATGATATATGGAACTTAGATTAGGTGAAAAATCCACCCTTGATTAATATATTTAAGATGACCTAAGTGTTGTGATGTTAATCTAGTCACACTTTCTTGTAATGTCAAGATCTATTTGATGGAATCTTTTCAAAGATCTAATCATGTTGTATAATGCTAGTATGCTCGTATCAAGGGATGCTTTATCCTCCTCTTGGTAGACTAGTGGTATTGAAATTGCATGTATGTATGTAGTATAAATGCTTGGCTTATAATACTTGTTTGAGATACATGTTGTGTTTGACTACTATGTTTTGGTCTTGATTACATATGTTGAATAAAATTAAAAACATAATGATAGATGTCAACTATACAACCATGTGCACCTTCCTGTATTTTTAGGGTAATGGAACAAGACTAGGTGTCCTACTTGAGATGTCATGATAGGGAAAACCATGTTGATACAACGTTTAGCTCTTGGCGATGGCATTGAGGTCCCTTACAAATACGGTTAACTCTTGAAATTTAGTAATGTAGTCCCTCATGTTGAAATAGGGTAGCAAATCTTGAGCACCTTCATGGACCCCTTCTTTTGAGAAGTTTGTCAAAGGCCTTATGATATTGTTGGTATAATATAAATGAACTTAAAACACTCTTGCATGTTAATAAGAAAGTCTTTAAATGTTGTTGCTTCATTTCTTGTCATTACATTATGCTTTTGCCAAGCAATATATGTTCTTACACATTTTTTTATATGTTTGAACAAGGTACTCATCATAGTTGTGTTGATGTATACCCATTTTAGGATTTTAGTAACAAGTAATCTATGAATATCTAACGATGACCAATGCTTCTGCACTTATGATAATCTAGTTGTACTTTAATGATTTATAATGACTTGCAAATGGAATATACATGGTTAATATATGGGACCTAAGATCTTATCATGTATTAGTTTAGCATTTATTTTATGCTTTCTTGTCTCATACCATAGTTGTTGTTTGTGGTTTTATCCATGCATATGTTATGTGAGATATCCTATGGATGGACACTCAGGTCCTCTCACCTTTGGCTTTCTAGCCATTTGGAGTGAGGATTTAGGTAACAAACACATCTGTGACACCTCTCTTCTTTTAGGTTAGGGATTTTTTGTCCTTTTCCCTCACTTTATTTTTCACACTCTTGCCTTAGCCACATGAGCGTGGGCCTTGACTTGGCATGAATAATTGGCTTGGTTGTGGCCCTTTTCCGCACTAGCAATACCTAGATAACCATTGAGGTGGCAGGTTATGATTGGCCAAAAATAGTTAATTTTGCTAAAATCATATAAAATTATAGGATTATCCAATAATCACATATTACATATGAGAGTTGATAAAAAAATGCAAGGAATCCATTTAAGTTAGTTTCATGACTTGGTTTTGCTTCGAATTCCAAAAGTGCATGGAGTTACTAAATTTAATGTATAAAAAGCATCAAAACCCTAATTTCTTAGATTTAATGATCATAACATGCTTAAATGACTTAGATGGATAAAGTTTAACTATTTTGGACAAAAAGGACATCTTTGACTTAATTTGAGATTAAGATTGCATATAACATCAAAATTAGTGTTTTGTGAGTTAAAAAGACATTAAAAGTAATGATTAGGGTTTGGAAAGCCAAAACCTAATGAAACCCTTATTTGACTCCAAAACTTTAACTTGGAACCCAAGTCAGTCTTAATATTGGATTACAAAAAAAATAGTAATACTTGGGTGTTACACATTAATTTCAGGGTGATTTCTTGCTTGATTTTATTTGCACCTAATTACTTGGACTTTAAGTCACTTCTGAGAAAGGTACGTGGATACGCCTATGACTACTCGCCCTAATCAAATTATGTGTTTTTTTAAGTTTTCCTAATGGATTGCAAAATTACTTTGCTTTCTTTTTTATTTATTTCCTGCAATCTATAAAGCCCACATGAGTAACACGTTATGAAAAGAAGTAACTTGCTTAAACCCATCATTCTATCTCTAGAGGTCAGAATAGAGAAAGGACGTTTTTGAGATGACTATGATCATGCCCATGATTGGGAAGGTCCAAAGGGTTAAGCCCATGATTGGGAAGGCCAAAATGGCACTAAGCCCTTGATTGGGAAGGTGACCTAAGTCCACTACAGGGACAAAACCCTAGGAGAGGGTATCCTAGAGGTCAAGTAAAATAAGGTTGAGAAATTATGACAAGATTTAAATTTTGATTATGTAAAAATATTTCCCATGACTATGTTGCTACATTATATGCACCATTTTTATTGCACCCCACATACTCAGTATATTTCCATATGTTGGTACGTTGTTTTTTCTCTCGTTGTTCTAGGTTAAACTTCTTTTAGACTGCAAAATGGACATCCTGAGAAGAGGACACCAAAAGAAAAGAGATAACGTTCTAGAGGATCTACATAGATAATTTTATTTTGTGATGCAAAAAATATATTTCCATATCATGTAAGTCCTTGGTGGAGCGTTTATCTTTCATCATGTTACTAAATTCTTTTCCATTTAGAAAAATTTATAATTATTTTTGGTTAATTGATAAATCTTGATCCTATAGATATGATAATAGGTTGTGCCCTCTCAGTCTGCCTGAATAGGGTATAATAGGAGGAGGGGTTGTTACATTTGGTATTAGAGTCTAATTTACCTTTTAACCTTTAACTATTATTGAATTCTAAGAGTTATATAGAGGCCAAGGGAATAATTATGGAATTTTCTAAAGACAATGGTGTCTAGAAGAGACCACAACACTAGGGCTGGCAAAACTTTCCTCTACACCACTAATGGGCTTATGGGGACTTTTGGGCCCGTGCATCTTTCCTGGCCAAAGTTGGAAGATTTTACTCAGAATAAAATACCTCTAGGTTTTCTTCTCATCTAATTTCATCCCTTCTCTACCAACTTGCTTGACTCACTAAAACCCTAAGGACCTAATAATTTTTTCCTCTACCCTTGTGAGTATTAAGGTTATGGATATTAGGGATTAGGGCATCCTCTAACAGATAATAAAATGCATATAATACATTATGTCATTAACATATTTTTATGATGCTTGAAATGCCCTAAACTTAAAACTAAAATAAAGTTATTTATGTAAACCAGCATGGCCCACACCAACCTTAACGTCATCTCTGACAACACACTCAAGGAATACCCAAAGGAGAGGCCCGCTCGTAAGAAGAGACTATCCACAGAAAAGAGGAGGTTCATGGAGGATGAGTCCTCCAAGAAGTGGAAGAGGGAATATGAGGCCTCTGTTGAGAAAGGTCCTAAGCACGAGGTTGTCCCCTTTGGCATGTCGAACCCTGAAGATGGTTCTAACCCTAAAGGTGTTCCTATGATGGAAGATGAGCCAAAAGATGACCATAGATATGTTGTCATCTCCACACAAATAGTCAGACAAGTAGTTGTGTATAAACCTGATGCACTCTGGTTGGAGAAACAGAAGAAGCTCACTGAGGCCATTAGTGCCCTAGCACTTAAAGATGTTGCCGGATATGAGAATGGTGAACCTCTACATGTTTTCCCTTGTCTTAGAGCCACCATCCTCAACATTGTCAAGTTGGATATATAGACGTTCTAGGGTGAAGAAAAGACTGAAGTAGTTGACAAGGTGGACGCCTAGATCCTAGCTTTGGAGAGTGGCTTTTGCAGTCTACTGATGCAACCCAAAAAGAAGGTTCTCTTTGTTTCTCATCTTCTTGAGGGAGACACAAAGCTTTCGTGGGAGAATTAAATCACTGACTGAAACTTGATTGTAAAACCGATGGCCTGGATGGACTTCTACACCATCTTTACCGTCTGGTTCATTCCTAGCTCTGCCAAGAAGGAGAATGAAAAGTAGTTCATGCTCCTCTACCAGGGTAACATGATTATGGCAGACTACACTCAAAAGTTTCATCTCCTGGAGTCCTTTTCCTACATGCTGACTAAGGAGAGGCAAGTACAACATTTTTTTGAGTGCCTACACCCCTAATAAAACCCCATGTAATGGAGAGTAATCCCCCAAACTTCATTGAGGCCCTCAACTTCACCCTAGACATGGAGAATACCATTGTTCCTGCTCAGAACCTAGCTAAGGGATATCTCGGCTTCACTGAGGGTGTTTTTACCTTGAGAAATGATAATAGGAGAACCCAAAGTTGCAACAATGGTAAGGGAAAAAATGGAGGAAGAGAGAAACCTGACATGAGAACCTCCAGAATGGGGCACCCTCAAAGTATCGCAATTGTGGGATACTACACGTTGGAAAATTTTGTTGTGAGAGGAATGTGTGCTATCGTTTCTTGTAAGAGGGACATTTTGACATTGTATGTCCTCTCCTTGACACGTGAGGTCTGGACCCAATACCTGCCCAACCAGTCCAAGATCAACCAGTAGTTGTAGCACCCTAAGGTTATCCTTACCCATAGGAGAGCATTTACAAGCCTGAGTGTTTGATATTGATAATGAAGAAGCTTAGGCTAATGCAATCCGTCTTATAGAAGTTAAACCTTCCTAGAATTGTGTTTCTTATCCTTTACCATAAAGTGCATAGTTTGACTGTTATAAATACGATGTCGGCATACTTGGTATAATGGGCCATAATGTTAAACATTTGTTCGACTCTAGTTCTACTCATACTTTCATCTTGAGAAATCTTACAACTATGCTTTGTTTGGACTTTAAGGACTTGGGATATGTCTTATAAGTCACTATCCCTAGTTTTTATATCTTCTCATCCCTCTTCAAGACACCAGTCATACTTGTCAAATATATGAACAATGGACTCCCTACCTACTTTATCCTGCTTGATATGAATTATTTTGATATCATTATTGAAATGAATTGGCTTTATAACTACAAAAATAGACTATGGGGAAAAGAAAGTAAGGATAGAGAGACCAGGTCAAGCATCCTTTACCATTAGAGGTAGGGAAGATGCTACCACCAGCCTGTATGTGTCAACTGTGAAAGCGGAACATGTGGTATCTAAATGTTTTCTAGACTTCCAAGCCATACTGACTGAGCCTGAGCAAAAAATGTGCCCCTTAGGCTCTGATTGGTTTTCTATAATTGGTCTGGAAAACTGATGAATTTTAGTTCTTAAAATAGTTCTTCATGATTGCTTTAAAGTAAGTGTTGGAACTTGAGTTCTATGAGTTCCAGTGACTTATAGAGTTATATACAAAATAGAGTTCCTAAGTTCCCTCTTAAAAAGAGCAGAAAATGAGTTCCGTAACAATTAACAATATTTCTTGTACAATTATATTTTTAATTCTTTATAAATAATAGGTGTAAAATATTTATGACTAGGAATGTTAGCAGTGTGGATATGGTTTTTCGTCAAAATCATATCATAATATGACAAAACACAATACACTATAATTGGTACCATCAAAAATATTTTACACTATAACTACCATTATCATTGTGGTCTATAAAATAAAAAATATACAAACACTATTAAAAAGTTATCACACCGCACCTGTGACAAAAATATGATTTATCTAACATATTGTTATAATTCACATCTAAATAATATGATGTGAAAAATGATGATGAACTATAACCATACATGAAGAATATATACTAAAAATGTAATGTTGTACATATTGTTAAATAATAATGAACCAAACATATATCTACAAACACATAAAATGTGCATATCATTACAATTGTTTGTACGCACAAAGTGAAATAAAAATATTATAATGTGCTTTGAACCATAATATTTTTATAAAAATTATAACTATATCACATTAAAATATTTTTATAGGACTGACATCCGCATCATGATTCCTTGTTGAGGTTATTGTGGTTAAAAATTATTTTGATAAGTCACGGACATGATTCTTTCTTTATTTTTTCATCATACTTACTTTTTATATATCATATAATAAAATTAATGTTTTTAATAGATTTCCATATTTACACTTACAACACACAAATCATATGGAAGTGAATGAAACTTAAGTTCCAGAAACTAAACTAGAGTTCCCAGAAAATGAGTTCCACGTAACTTATGACTTACACCAAACCAATCAGAGCCTTAATGGAAATGGAGGTAGTCAGGGACTATACTAATGTGTTCCCATATGATTTTTTAGGCATAACTCTAGAGAGAGAAGTTGATTTATCAATAGAGCTATCTCCCAAGACAAACCTGATTTCTAGGGCCCCTTATAGGATGATTCCCACACAATTGCTCAATTTGAAGAAGCAATTGTAGGAACTACTAGACAAGGGATTCATCCGACCGAGAAGATCCTCATGGGGAGCACTGGTCCTCTTTGTAAAGCAGAAGGAAAAATCGGTTCGCACGTGCATAGACTATAGAATGATAATTAGACTACCATTAAAAACATGTATCCACTACCCCGCATAGATGACCTGTTTGACCAACTCAAACCCGCTTGAGTATTTCTAAAGATTCGCTTGAGGTCTGGTTAGAACCATTTGTGATTCAAGAGTGAGGATATCCCAAAAACTACTTTTCCAACCCGCTATGGACATTATGAGTTTTTACCTATGCCTTTTGGGTTGTCCAATTCTCCAAGTGTGTTCGTGAATGTCATGAATAGTGTGTCCCAGTCTTTCCTTGATACCTTTGTCAATAGTGTTCAAAGATGACATCATGGTTTACTTTGATGACCTAGAACAACACCATGAACACCTAACTAAGGTCCTTGATATCTTAAGAAAGAAGAAGTTCTTTGGGAAATTCTTAAAGTGTGAGTTTTGGGTAAATTGAATCATGTTCCTTTGGCAAATTATATATGGAAGAACCATTTCAGTCGACCCTACCAAGGTAGTGGTCGTTTAGGAATGGCCAGTTCTAAAAATGCATCTGAGATTTGTAGCTTCTAGGGATCGGTAGGGTACTACCAAAGATTGATTAAGGATTTCTCAAAAACTAATTTTCCCTTGACCAAGCTCACCCAACAGGACGAGAAATTCATTTGGTCTGATATGTGTGAAGCCCGCTTCTAGGATTTGAAGGAGAAGCTTACATCAATACTTGTTCTGACCATACCCTCAGGTAATGATGGTTTTTTCATCTTCACCCATGCAATAAGAATGGGCTTAGGATGTGTGTTACATTAGAACAAGTTTATGGTCGCCTCGCTTCTAGATAGCTCAAGACCAATGAGTTGAGTTATCAGATCCACAATTTGGAACTTGTAGCTATTGTCTGTGCCTTAAAGATTTGGCAACATTATATGTATAGTTCTACCTTAGACATCCTCGTTGACCATAAGACCATGAAATAGATGTTGACTCAGAAGGACTTGAACTTGCAAAAAAGATGAAAGATGGAGTACCTGAAGGATTTTCACTTGACTAAAGCCTACCATCCCGGTAAGGCCAATGTGGTAACCGATCCCTTAGTAGGAAATGTCTCACTTGTGCAGCTAGTTTGGTTAATCAATGGAAGAGACTGGAAGGCTTTTCTCAATGGGCTCCATAGACTTTGATAGATAGGATTTTTCTTGCCAACATCAAGATCAAGCCCGACCTAATGACTGAGCTTGAAATAGACCAGTTGTCTAGCCCAAAGATACAGAAAATGAAGGGTTTGATGGTAAAGCCTCAAACATACCTCTTGATGGGTGTGGATGGTCGAATTTGATATAAAGGTTATATCTAGGTTCTTGAGGATTCCCCCTTTGAAGACTCATATCTTGTAAGAGGATCATGGATCAAGGTATACAATACACACTAAATCCATTGAGATGTTTAGGGATCTGTAGTGATACTTTTTGGTGGTCATGAATGAAGAGAGATGTAGCTTCATATGTGCTACTTGTCTCACGTGTCCGATGGTGAAGGCTAAGCATGAGCAACCCAGTGGGTTGCTACAATAAATTGAGATTCCTGAGTGGAAATGGGACCATATCATGATGGATTTTGTGGTGGTCTTCCAAATACAAGAAAAGGTCATGATGCAATATGGGTTGTGGTGGACCGCCTAACCAATTCAATACACTTCCTTTCCCTGAAAGTCACTACTAAGGTGCCAAACTTAGATGAGCTTTACATTAGAGAGATAGTTCATTTTCATGGTGTTCCAAGTTCAATTATCGTTGATCGTGACCCTAAGTTCACTGCAAAGTGATTGACACAAGTTCAAGAAGAACTCGGTACAAGGCTAAAATTCAGTACAATATATCACCCTCAGGCTGATGGACAAATAGAGGGAACAATCCAGACCTTAGAAGATTTGTTGAGAGCATGTGCGCTCGACTGGGGTGGATCATTGGAGAAATACATGTCTTTAGCTGAGTTAGATTGTAACGACAGTTACCAATCTAGTATCAGGATGCCTCCATATGAAGTTCTTTATGGAAGGTTGTGTCGGTAACTACTTCATTGGGATGATGTTGTTGAGAGGACCTTGATTAGGTCAGAGGAACTACAGTTGTATGCTGACAAGGTCGCTTTGATCAAGTAAAGGATAAAGAGAGTCTAGGATCTACAGATGTCATATGTTGATGTAAAATAGATATATTTGCACTTTAGTGTGGGTGATCATGTCTTTATGAAAATTTGACCCCTCTGAGATATAGCTAAAAATAGAGGAAAACTGAGTCCCTGATACATGGGTATGTTTGAGATTCAAGAACTAATTAGTGAGTCCACTTATCATTTAGGTTTGCTGCCATAATATAGTATGATGAATGATTGTGTATCATGTGTCCAATCTGAAGCGCTATGCAAAGGATCCGACCCATGTGTTGAACATTGAGCCTATTGAACTCCAAGGGATATTAAAAATCATTCAGTTCCTTGTGAGGATAATAGACTCCAAGGTGAAATAGATCAGGAATATTAAGATAGAGATGGAAAAGGTTCTTTGTAAACACCATGGTGAGGATGAAGCCACAATGGAGTTGAAGACAGACATGGAAAAGTCGCATCCTGGAATTTTGTATGATTATTAGAATTTTGAGGAAAAAAAATCCTATAAGAGGGAAAGGATGTTATAACATGGTTTTTCACATGTATAATAATACTTTAAATGCAAATATTTGAATAATAATGATACAATAGAAACTTAATGTGCTTTTTTTTAAGTAAGGATACAACATGCAATTTTCTCCTGTGCTACGGTTTTTGTGGATTTACTATTTTCAATAATCCAATAATAGATATGAGTAAAAGAAAGAGAGAAAATCCAATAATAAAGTGAACTACAAAAAGTGGTGGATAATTAGTATTCTACATATAGAATGTTGTGGAATTTTTTGGAAAAGTGGTGTTGAAGGCAACTAATGTTTTGGTGTGGGTTCCATATTGTTTTTAATGAGAAATGTAATCAAAATAAGAAATGTGGCCAAGTTGGGAAGAGAAAGGGATTAATTTAATGTCTTAAATAAATGAAATAAAGAGGGTGACTTGGAGAGTAAGAAAAGCGCTTTTAATTTGTGTCTTTTGTTCCCAAATCTCACCCACACCTAGATATAAGTAATTATGATTATCCTTTAAAATTTGGGATTAAAAGGATAAAATAAGAGAGATATATGAATTTAGCCTAAAGTGAAAGGGAAATTAGAAATACATTAAATGTCACAAGTATTAATCAGATTGGGAATCCATTCCCAGCCTTTTATAGTGTCGCACATGTTTCTGGCTTGAGGATTGAGATCTAATAATCAATAGATCATCATCTACCTTGAGCCAAAAAGGGAAACTGGGAACATTTGGGTTCAAATTGGTTTCTCACATTTCTCTCTCTCCAATTCATGAGCTTTCTAAAATTCATTCCATTGCAATCAGGAGACAATTATGAGGCCTTTAAACCTCAATTTCACCCCCCTATGGAAGGATATTAAGTATTCCTCTAATTCTGAGATTCCTCACTGGTCAATTTACCATAGCCTAGATCTATAAAAGGGGTGGAATCCCCTCTGAAAGACCATCAACTCGTGGGAGAAACTCTACTTGACTCAACGACCATTCCCATGCCTTCAATTCCTATGCTAGGACTCTCCTTCACCCCTTGTCCTCTCTGGAACCTCGTCAGAGATCCCTCCTTTCCGTCCTCTCAACTCTGACCAGCATTAGGGTAATTGAGACCCTCAATGAGTTTGTTAGGAAAAGTGAAGGTGCAAGGACTCTTTAATGGCATCCAAGAGAGTTGATGCTCAAAGTCAACTACATATGTTAACTCACCCAAGCAACTCACAAAGCAACAAGGTTTAAGACAACCTTGGGGGGAAAAGTCTCGACTTCCCCTAACCTTTCTTCTTTTAGGTTAGGGTTTTTCTATGCTTTCCCCTCTCTCTATTTCAAGCACCCTTGTCGTAGCCACATGACTATGAGCCCTAACTTGGAGTGAGATGATTGTCTCAGCAATGGCCCCGTGTCGCATTGGCACTACCTAGTCAGTCGCTGAGGTGGCAGCGTGCGATTGGCCAGAAATAGTTTTTTTTTTGCTAAAATCGTAGAAACTTATAGGATTATCCATAATGACATATTATATATGAACATTGATTAAAAAAATGCAAGAAATTCATTACAATTACTTTCATGACTTAGTTCTGCTTTGAATTCCAAAAAACTTTAATGTATTAAAAGCATGGAAACCCTAGTTTCTTGGTTTTAATGATCACAACATGCTTGAATAACTTAGATGGTTAAAGTTTAATATTTTTACTAAAATGGGGAAACTTTGAATTAATGTGAGATTGAGAGTGCACATAACATTAGAATTATGGTTTTTGAGTTAAAAAGTCATTCAAAGTGATGATTAGCGTTTGGAAAGACAATACCCTAATGAAACCCTAATTTGACTCCAAAACCCTAACTTGTAACCCAAGTCAGTCTTAATATTATGTTATGAACAAAATAATAATACTTGAGTGTTATGCATTAATTCTAGGGTGATTGCTTGCTTGATTTCAATTGCACATGATTATTTAGACTTTAAGACACTTCTGAGAAAAGTATGTGGATACACCTATGACTACTCACCTTAACCGGCTTCCATGGTTTTTGAGGTTTCCCAATGGGATTGCAAAATTAAACTACTTTCTTGTTTATTTATTTCCTAAAATCTATAAATCCCATATAAGTATCATATTATGAAAAAAAGTAACTTTCTCAAATCACTCATATTATCTCTGGAGGTTTGAATAGAGAAAGGAAGTCTTTGAGATGACTATGATCAAGCCCATGACTGGGAATGTCTAAAGGGTCAAGCCCATGATTAGGAAGGCTAATGTGGCACTAAACCATGATTGGGAAGGTGCCCTAAGTCCACTACAAGGACAAAACCCTAGGAGAGGGTATTCCCGAATGTCAAGTAAAATTGGGTTGAGAAGTTATGAGAAGATGTAAAATTTTGATTATGTATCAATATTTGTTGTGATTATTTTGTTACACTTGTATGCACCATTTTTTCTTGCACCTTACGTACTCATTATATTTGATATGTTGACTCGTTGTTTTATTTCTCACCATTTTAGGTTAAACTTCTTTTAGACTGCAAAATTGACATCCAAAGAAGAAGATACCAAAAGAGAAGATCTAATGTTATTCTAGAGAATCTAGATCGATAGTTTTTATTTTGTGATACAAACAATAAATTCCCATATCATCTAACTCCTTAGTGGAGAGTTTATCTTTCATCATGTTACCAAACTCTTTTCCATTTAGTGAAATTTATAAATAGTTTTGGTTAATTGATAAACCTCGATCCTATAGATATGATAATGGTCATATCCCTCTCAGTCTGTATGAATAGCAGATAGCATGGGGAGGGGGTTGTTATAGGGACCTTGGCCTCTATTTGGATCTTACTTGTCTGTACAGACATGGCACTCGCTATTCTCCATAGACAATATGCTCTCAAAGAAGATGGTTGTGTGTATTAGAATACCTAACTTGCCAATTCATCTCTACCATGATATCTTTCTGAATATCATAGGAAACCACATCAATAAAACTATTTAATTAGATAGATCTCAATACCACTTTGCAAAGACGGGGACATTTTGCAATACTGGCCATAAAGATTAGCATGGGAAAGTCAGTGACTCCCTTTGTTTCTATCACTGGGAGGAAGTATTAGAGTCAATCTGAAAACATACCATTTATATGCTTAAAATGTGGAAAATTGGATATACATATTAAGAATGTCCTCTAAGGAATGTAGAGAACCCCTAAAATACTGGACTAGACAGTCTTCAACAACAATTCCCTATAGAAATTCATGTTAAACCTTTTTTTAGGAAAACAAGGAGGAATTGGCAATCTGGGGAAGGTGATGAGGTACCACAGTACAATTGGTTCAGGACTTGTAGAATTCAAACAATGAAGAGGAAGTCGAGGAAATTGTAAAGAAAACTTATGCATCCCAAGGAGAAAAAGCCATGAAAAGTGATTGGAGTGTACATAAAACAATCCCAAACCAAATCAGAGCTATCAAGGGACAACAAAGAGGAGTTATCAAAAGAATTCTCATACTGAAAGAAATAAGGATGTGACTAACCTTGATGAAGAAACATCACATATGGAGGATCCAGATAGAACATATTGTGGTAACTCTCAATGGGATGAGGTCAATGAAGGAGAAGCCTTACCAACAAATCTATTTCAAAATTTCATAGTCATAGTGGGTGAGTTAGAACCCAGGTTTGGTAACTGCACTGAGAATCTGTCAATAGGGATACACTTGAGGAAAATGAGGAAACTAGTTCTTCCTGACCTAAACTAAAACTAACTTAAGGAAGAGTGGAAAGAAGTCTCGTTAATAGGAACTCGAAGAGGAATCACATGTCATTGTCGAGGAGGAAGACACCCCAAAAATTGGTTAGTTCATGAATATCATGATATCGAACATCCAAGATATCTATAAAGATGATACCACAACTGTGTTATGGAATCTGGTTAACAAATACAGTGTTTCAATTCTTGCGATCCTTGAATCAAGGTACAGTCAAGAGAAGACTACACACATCATAAAATCCATGGGTTTCTCATGCTCACATAAAGTGGAGGCACATGACTACTCTGGTGGCATATGGTTTCTATGGAAATAAGAACATCACCATATCGATATTTTTCAATCACAAAAATAGTATATTCACTGCCATATTAATGAAAGAATCATTGTCAACTTCGTCTATGGATGCACATTGGCATCTGGTAGGAAATTTTGTTGGAATCAACTAAAATGGATTAGTATGGCTTGTGATAAGCCTTGGGAAGTTGTGGGGTAATTTAACACATACATCTTATTGCATGAAAAGTCTAGAGAGAAGATTATAGATTCTAGGAGTTGTAGGTACTTCACTAAAGCTCTAGTATATTATGCTTTAGATGATTTGGGTGTCAATGGTCCTGCCATGATGTTCAAAAGAGGCTTACCTCAAATTCTTCAAGACAGAGTACTAGGAACTCACTTTGTCTAGACAATTGCTCAAATGATTCATTTTAAGTGATTGAACACATAACTCAGATCATGCGCCATTCCTTATCTCCACAAAATCTTAGAATAGAAAGCTCGTTTGAATAAAGTGTACTCTTTCACATTGTCATGAAGTAAACATTTTTCATGTTTTCTTAATACTCATTGGAGGTGTGTGGGGAGCTTCATGGAGATGGCATCAAAGTTTGTAAATGGGTATCGATTTGGGACCTTCAAGTATGTAAGGAGAAGATGAAATAATGAAATCTCTAAAAGTGAGACTCCTCGTTGCCCAAAGATATCTAGCACACCAGTATTCTTCTGAAGTTGAGAATGTGATCATGAATCTAAAAAACAAATCATTGAAGGAATGAGATTAAAGAAAATCTAGTGGTCAAACTAAGTGATGGGAACAACAAATACTTCCACACCCTGGTCAAGCACGAAGATGGAGAAATAAAATTTCCTTATTGAAAAATGAGGGGGAGATGTGGGTGGAAGAGAATGTGGCATTGTTTGAGTTAGAGAATGGTTATTTTTTTGACATCTTCACAGATCTGAGGCCGAGCTCTCATATGTAGAAGGATACTAGGTATGTTGGTTCATTTCCTACCATGACACAAGAAGATGAGGCAATGACCAAAGTCCCATAGGAAGACAAGATCAAGATGAGTTATTTGTCCATGGATCTTGGTAAGGAAACAAGCTCAAATGGAGTGGACATAGGATTCCTTCAACATAACTGGGCTATAATTAATCAGAGTCTTGTCAAGTTTATCCAGCATCCTTTCTATTCCATGATTGTTCTAATACCTAAAGTCCAACACCCCTAGTTGCAACCATTTACGCTCGATTTCCCTAAATAATGTTTGCATAAAATTTCTACCAAAGGCCCTGATGAACTACATTGAACCATTCCTTGATGTATGGATCTTCCATGCTCAAATACATTTTATTCTGGGAAGAAGTATTCATGACAACATCAGCCTTATGTAGGAGATCATACATTCCATGGAGAACACAAAGTCTAGTAAATTCTCAATGGCTCTCAAAGTGGATACATTTAAGGCTTATGACAAGCTTAGTTGGGACTTTATTTATGAAACTTTATGTCCAACATTGATACCACCAAACATTATTCACATTGTAATCTAGGACGTCAAGCAAGGAGACCCCTTATCCCCTTATATATTCATTTTTCACATGGACATGTATTGCCAAGTTGTTCAAGTCAAGGTTGATAACAAACAATGGGAACTTGCATAGTTTACTAATAAGAAGATATCCTTATCACATTTGTGCTTTGCAAATAATATAGTATTGTTTATGGAAACATCTATGAGCCAAGAATCCTATATCATTGAATCTCTGTGTAAATTTGAGGCTGCAACCAGACAGAAAATTTCTTAAGAGAAGTCATCGGTGTTATTCTTGAGACACGTTGCCAGCTACCTGTAGGACCATAAGTACAATATTGGGAATACCTTAGATATGGAATTTTGGGAAAGACTTGGGAATACCAATAGTTCATAAAAGGAACTCCAAGGAAATTTACCTAGATCTAGTTAACACTTACCAAAGTAAGATCAACAAATGGGTAATAGGAATCTATCACTGGTGGAACAAATCATGTTGGAAAGATTGACATCTCACTTCTACAACCTCACATGTGATGCAAGCTTCAACATGACATGTGTTCATCTACAACACATTAGATCATATTACGAGAAACTTAGTTTGGATTGGATGCTCACAATTCAGAATCACCCACTTGGTTTCCTGGGCTAAATTTAATTTATCCTAATGTTGAAGGGGGTTTGAAAATCATATCTTCAAAGGAAATATATGAAACTTTGCTCATGAATATTAGTGGGGAGTTCCTAACTAGAAGGGTACATGTATGGAAACCCATCATGCTAGCTAAGTTACAAAGATGGGGGGGGGGTTGAGACTCAAGGGCTCAACCTTATGGCAAGTCATGCATACCCAACTTCCACATATGTAAGCCCAATGTGCGATATTTATCAGAAATAGGAATGATACTAACATTTAGGAAGATAAATTGTTGAGAGGAGCACTAGAACCCAAGTTAAAAAGTGACTAAGTCATCCCGGATGATCTGAAAGACCTCAAAGTGGCTAGTCTGGTGGTAAAGAAAGGAGAATGGGATGTTCATTATCTTAATCATTATTTTGATGAAGACATTGTTAATGTGTTATGTTCGATGCCTACACCTACAGATAACTTGTGTGAAGATGACATCTATTGGATAAATAATATGCATGGGTGGCTTCCAGTCAAACAACTCAATCAAAACCTAATTTCCCTGAGAATTAAATCCTCATAGGGAGAATGTCTTACCATATGGATCCAGAGAGTACCTCCTAGGATCAATATGTTTTTATGGCTACTGAACCATGACCGCATTAAAACAAATTATGTGAGAAAGACAAGGTACGTGACCACTAATGATACATGTGAGATCTATAATTGTGATATTGAGGACTCCATCCACATTGTAAGAGACTGCCCCATGGTAAAAGAAGCTTGGCTACTCATCCACTCTGACCAAAATGACTCATTCTTTCAAACTTCTGATATTAAGAACTGGATTATGAATAACTTAAACAAAAATGACCAACAACTAGAACATTGTATTTTTGGTTACTTGTTGGCGTCTATGGAAGGCTAAGAACATGACTATCTTCAGAAGGATAGTGTTTCCTAACTGTGAAATGATCTTGAACATATATGCTATAGTCTCCAATATTCTCAATATTTGACACCCGAGTGGAGCGAACACAAATGCGGGTGGGGGTGCAGAACATGTAAAGTGGATCCCACCTTCTCTAGACTGAAATCAAATTAGTATGGATGCTTCTTTATATTGGGGAACTGAAAATCTCTACTAGTGCTACTATCAGACAATCCAATGGTGTGCGGCTAGTCGAGGATTGTTGTAAACACTGGGGAAGTAATCTATTTTAAGGTGAATTGTTGGCCATCCTGAGGGGTGTTCAAAAAAAAACAAGGAAGGCACCATAGATGTGAGATGAACTTGAATTCTCTTTTTGAAGACTACCCATGAGTGAAAATTCCAAGAGGTTGCTTCATATACACTTTTCCCTCTAAATCACCATGAAGGAAGGTATATTTTGATGCCAAGTTGTAACAAATGTCACTCCAATTGAGTGGAACAGGAGATTACAATCCTGACAGAAGCAATGTGAGTGACTGGTGAGAAAGTAGCAAATAAATCGACATCATATTTTTGAGTGTATCCTTTGGAAACAAGTCTAGCTTTGATTCATTCCACTAATCCATCAAAACTAAATTTGATAGAGTAAACCCATCTATTATTGACAATATTTTTATTTTTTTTACATATGTGGAGGGATAGGATCACATGTCCCATTTTAATGCAATGTTATAATTCCTCAAGCATCATAGCTTTGTGATCAGGGTGTTAAAGGGCCTAATAATAATTTTTTAAAATATGGATGGATTCAACCTGTTGATTAAAGGATTTAGCATTACGAGATAGGAAACATATATGAGATATAAGGTGGTGAAGAGTGAAAGATGTATACCTTTTTATATCTCCATTGGGCCTGATAGATTCTCAGATGGGAATATTAGTACCAATTCATGTGTTCATGGAGGAAGAATGATAGGAGGATGTGTTGGTTATGTATGCCCAGAGAACCAATCATGTGATGATTGTATTGGCATATCATGTAAATGATTGGATTATTAATAAATGGCAAGCTTCCAATTTATTCTGTTTAATTTAGTTATGAGATAATGATTTACCATTATAAATGTCTAGAGAATTATATTACTCAAGGAACGTATGTCTTCAAGTATTAGACTTGAGAAATGAGATCATACGGATGTTAATAGTACATACACATATTCTCATTATGTACTTGATTGGTTGTTATTATGGAAGGTTGATAGAGAGCAATAAGACATAAGATCAGAGTGTGAGTTAGTTGATGACTGAGTCCCATTGGTCATGATATGGTGATATCCAACCAAGCACACATATACATGTTAGAGAATAGTGTATCAGACAGACCCACCATGAGACTGACACATGGAATTGATTTGTAAAATTCATGTATAACTGGGAGACCACAAAATGACCATCTCAAAGTGCAAGACAACCATTTCGCAGTGTGAGATGACCGTATCGCGTGTGAAATGGTCGTTTCAGCTGTTGCAGGTTGTGTAATTTCCAGAATTATTATGAAAAATTGAGTTCTTTCGGTCATTTCCACTCCCGTACATTAATCTCGTATTAGATAGCAATTGGGAACCTTGACCCTAGCCTCTACTATAAATAGAGGGGTACTAGGGGCTTCCCAAAGCACAACATAGATGACTAAGAATTAGTTCCTCTGACGACTATTATCCTCTTTGGTTGTGGTAACCACGAGAGCCCAGGCAAGTTTTACCTGACAAGGGAGGGAAATCCATGGGAGAGAACAACTGAGAGTTGTCCTTATGGGAGAGAAATTCAGTGACTAGTACACTGACGAAGAGGGAAAACTCGTTCCTGGTCATTCTAGCAGGATGACAGGAGTTGTAGGTGGTCCTTGTGGACTACCATAGAGACGAGAAGTCGTTATTTACCTCTTGGAAGAAAACGTCAACCAACAATATGTGACAAGCGGAGCCATTGAAGAAGAAGACATTTGTGGCTGCATTCCATGATGTCGACTAGTAGGAGCAGCAGTCAGACGTGTCCCACTGTAAGTAGGATTCAGAGTTACGCATCGACAACGATGAGTATTGTCATTGGACTTGCTCCAGGACTAGGTATATCCCATAAACCATCCTTCCTACATTATAGTTATTGACGCGATCTACAGATTATGGGGAATATGATAATAAAATTTTAAATTATGCTACATGCTATGTACCATATTCCCCTAAAGGATGGGTGATGGTTCTTGATCCCCTGGGTTGAAAAAGATCAAGCTCAACAAACTCATTTTCAAACTAAATTTGAGGCGGAGAGGAAGGAGACATAAAATCAAAGAAAATATCTAATTCATGAAACGTGACGTCAACAAAGACATATATATGAAGATCGCTTAGACGATAACCACGATAACCATTCTGGAAGGTAGAATAGTCAAGGAAAATCATTTTGATAGAGTGGGGATCGAGTTTATCTACTTTTTGATCAAATATATTCACAAAAGTAGCACACTGAAAACACACAAAGGAAGATGAAAAGTCATTTGTGTGGGAACACAACCAAAAAAAGGGGTATCTTCTAAAAAATCATGTAGTAGTCAATTATTAAGGTGACAGGTAGTGACAACAGTCTCATATTGATAGGGCTTAGGTAAGTTACCTTAAAATTCAAGATCACAATATATATCAATAAAGTGATGATTTTAACATTCTACAACTATAATTTTTTTTGGGGTGTGAGCATAAGAACATTGATGAATAGATCCAGTTCTAGAGAAAAAAGAAGACACCTGAGTCAAAACATATTTTAAAGAAATACCCTTCCAAAAAAAAATTAATGGTTTAATTAAAATGTGATGAGATCATATTGAAAATTTGGAAAAATACTAATCATCTCATCATGTAATATAACCAAGTCATGCAAGAGAAATTATCAAAAATTTATTCAAAATAAAATAATCCACTTAAACTATTACCTCGAAGAAGGCCAAAAATGTCACTATGAATAACCTCAAGAAAACTTTAGAACATAGACTACGTGTGTTAGGAAAAGACCTTTGATGACGCTTCCCAAAATCACATGAGTCACATGAGAGACTTTTTAAATTAGATAAAGAAGGTTCCAAGTGCTTTAACTTGACAGGAGAGGGATGACCATAATGTTGGTGAAGTTTAACCGATTCTCTCACAAGATGGCCATAAGAAGGAATGACATCACCACTGTAGTAAAGGAAACTGACTCTAGAACATGATCCATTTTCATGGAAGTCTAAGAATTTTGCATCACAAAACCATGAATATTAAAGGCAACATTGCAAGTAAAGGCATCAATGTACTTATCAACGGGCATTAGACTAAAGGAAAAATGAGGAATATAGTGAACACATTTGAATTATAGACTAGGTGAGATATTCACACTCCCACATTGTTGAACAATTTTAATGGACCTATCTACCATAGTGACACATGCAGTAGGAATATGGGATTTAGTGGAGGAAAATAGGTGACTCATACTAGTCATATGTTGAATGGCCCCAAAGTTAGAAATCCACAAAGAGATCGATACAAGTAAGGAGGTCCTGACATTACCTTGGTTAGAGGGTAAATGCACTGAGGATGCCACAATGGAATTGCATGGACAAGGAATCCCCAGGTCCTATAGATTATGGAGGATCATATTGGACCTATAGAAGTTGCTCATACTTATCTGAAGATACGGTGACAGACAAATTTTCTGATCATTGTGCAACACGGGCAACCCTAATTCCATGACCTTACTCATAAGGATGACAATGTTTCTGATAGAATTTCTCCTATATGTTTGCCAACTAGTAGTAAAAAGTGCATCTTGGCCTTTGAGGGTGTTCACGGCCATGTCCATGAAAAATTCCAATTGTGATTTTAGTGGAGAGGAAGACAAGAGTTGGACATCAAATAGCTAGAAATGAGAGAAGACACTTCCAAATTGGCAAATTTTCCACCTACCAAGATAATGATGCATACTAGATCATAGGATGGATGAAGGTCATTGAGAAATTTGGTTGTGACAAGATTGGCCAACTCTCTTATTTGATTTATAGAAGAGACAAGCTGAAAATAGTCAAGTTGTTGAGACAAGCTAACAATAGAATCAAAATATTCATCAAGAGTCTTATTGTCTTAATTTTCACCAAACAATTTATTCTAAATTTTATAAAGCCTCAAGTAATTATTTTCCTATGTGTAGCAATGAGGGATGGTGTCCCATAGTTCCTTCATAGTTTTTTAAAACATGTGATCAGAGGTAATAGAAGGTTCCATGTTGTTCCATACTCAACTTTTTTCTTCGTTGTTTTTCCATATCCTTTCAGGGGTATTCTCTATAGGTTTTTCTATGAATTTCAGCTTGTCCTTGGATAGCAGTATGGTTTGGATAGAATTCACCTAGATCAGGTAATTGCCTCCACTAAAACTGATTATGGAGATAGGAGAATTGCCATTATATGCAACAGTTTTAGATGAATCTATATCATAATGCTTGCCTTTCGACATGATACATGTGATGGATGCATATTCATCATGTTCACATTGCAATTTCTAGATTAATTTTGCTCATTTTAGTTGTTATTTTAATCACATTTTTCTTAGTTTTTATATTTTTTCTTTTCTCTTAAATAATACGATATTGATTAGATTTCCTCGTCTTATGTAGAAGAAAGAACACACCAACACAAGGGCAAGATGAATTTTATTCCCTGGACTCATGTTTTAAAGTCAAGAAAACATTCTAGAGCAAATTGGATCATAACAACACATGTCAGGCATGTTGTTGGGTGATCAGATCTCCTGATCGACTGACCAACCACCCATCTAAAGAATCTCCAAGTCAAGCCTCAGATCGTACCATGTCCATCAGTAATCGACCGATCATACAATTAATCATCCCAATTGACAATAAACTCTAACAAATTTTCAAGAAAAATGATCATTTGATCCCCTTTATTGATCAATTTATACACCTATATTAGAGTGCCTCAAATATGAGGTTGAACATATGGCCCACCCCGGTTCTACTGACCAACAAATATGCATCTAAAGTCAGCAACCAACATCCACCTCAAGCATCCACTTTATAGACTGATCCACTCCTTTGATCCAGCAGTCCGACTAATCTCCAAAAGACTTGTTAGGATGATGATCATCTAACAACCCTTGTTGGTCAACTGACTAGAAGTCCATTAGGCATCCTTCCAAGTGGGTGACTGGGTGAACAGACCACATGGCCCCCCAACTAGTGCGACAGACTAAACAATTTTATACAATGGCCAATTGGAGGCTATTCTTGGAACAAAAAGGAGGCACAACCAAATTATCAGTCATTTCATTCTCTCAAAGTCTAAAGCATGTCAGGAGTAGGGAGCAAGAGGAGTAAAAAAGGAAGAAGAACATCCTCACGGAGTTCTCCAAACTTGTTGTGACTGGAGCAAATTGTGGAAGTCAGAGACCTCAGGTTTTTTCTTTTCCTTTCCATCAGTGACATGCATTCTCCTCTCTCTTCTTGTGTTTGTGTTCTTTCCACGGATATGACTGAGTAGTCCTTCTTGCTAGAATAACGGGAGTATCCCCTCACATACTCTATATTAGTTTTTATCAAACTCAATCTTTCAAAGTATATCAAATTATTCTCCATTTGATTTATGCTTTCTAGTTGAATTATTCCCTCAATTAGCATTTTTGATATAATCATGAGCATAGAGAACATGAAACAGTGCAAATATTGCCTCAATTGGATCTTTAGAAATCTAGTTATGGATTTTGAATTTGTCATGATTTTAAGCATTTTTTCTTACTTTTTCTCCCCTTTTGTAGTACAGGGCTGACCCCTTTGTGCCCACCCATCGTGCACAACCCAGCTGTGGCTATGTATCCTACCCCTCTTGTTTTGCCTCAATCCACCTTGTTTTTACCCAATCCTAGTTTTTGGTTCCTCAACCCATGGATTTAGCCCACAACCAAAGGTCATGGGATTTTCTTCCTCCTCCATAGGTTGTCGATAAGTGTGCCACTACCCCCCGACAACTACCCCATCCTGATGTGGCAAATATCACACTAACAAATTCACTCGGGTTGAGATCCCTGAGCTTTTACCAAAACCTCGTGCAATAATACCATCCACAAGAGAACGGGTCTTATCGCAGTATAGTTAAGGATCAAATCCCAAAGTACAACATTTTTAAGAATCTTCGTCAGTCGAATCTAGCTCAAGTGAGACTAATATTTAGAACGATTGATTTGGTTGAGGTTAATTAATCTAATAGCAGGAAAGTAAATGAGCAGAATGAAATTTTGTTTTAGATTAAATGATATGAAATCGCTGGGATGGTATCAGGTTTCACCACCACTACACATGCAAACACATCCAAACACATAACATCCAGGCAAGCATCTAACTATCCAAATGGAACTGTTGTGAACCCTCCCGGAGGGATGTTTAGGCCCGTGTACGCATCCCCTTAGGCATTTGATTTCTCTTCGCCATCCAGATCATGCATTACGGTTCCAAAGATACAACATCCAACTAAGGCTGTGGTCCTCCCTGAGGGATGTTTAGACCACAAAAGCATCACCTTGTGGGCAAGATGGCTCGTCCCCTCCCGGATCATAAACTTACGACCTCAAGGAACCCCATTCTATTTCTATTCTGGGAATCAACCGCGCTAATTGACAAGCATGTTGGTGATAAGTCTGCAAGAAAACATTGATGATTAACAAGAAGATACAACATCCAACTAAGGTTGTGGTCCTCCCTGAGGGATGTTTAGACCACAAAAGCGTGTCGTAGGATAGATGGCTCGTCCCCTCACGGATCACACACTTACGACCTCAAGGGACCCTATCAGATTTCTCATCAAGGATTCTACCTCATTAATCGACATTCTATGCTACGAAGATAAGAACAAGATGAAAGCAAGCAGGTAATCAACTACAAGCATATCAATTAGATATGAAATGAAAAGTTATATTCGTTGCCTTGGAATGTTAAATGAAAGAAATGCATGCATGGGAAGCGGGGCTAGTCTCCACACCCCAACAAAAAGGAACTACTCACTCATGGTGTGAGAAACAAAAAGAATAAGAAAGAGAGAGGATTCTACCATGATCATGATGTAGAAGGTGGTCGCAACTCAGTGAAGGTGATGCGATCTCCTACGTCGTGTCGGAGTAGATCTGGGCAAAGAATAAGGGATGCCAAGACAGATCGGGAAATCTTTCTCACTCCTCCTTCCTTCTCTTCTCAGTCTCCTTGAGTTGCAGCAGGAACAGTAGGTGAAGTGACAGTGGCAGGATCAGACCAGCGTACAGGCAGTCTGTCGGCATCCCAGAACCGATGCCCAAATGAGGACCCTAGTGGTCCTATTTATAGGCTTGGGTCTAGTCTCATGCTTTGGGCCCAGTTGCAATTTTTACAACTTGCTTAAACAATCTCGAGTTAAGTGACCATACAGTCTTAGTTGCATACGACCAAATGGTCTAGGTTGCATGCTTTTTAAACGGTCTCAAGCACTTACTTTATCAATCGGTTTAGTACACTAGAACTTTATCATTCGGTTTACATTGTTTCCACTTTATCAAACAGTCTTCACGATCCACTTTATCAAATGGTCTTGAGTACTTGGATCAATCGATTTTGGATGCATGCCTTCATTCAGTCTGCTACCCTTTACCCCAAATGGTTTGGAAATCTTGCTCAAACAGTCTGTGTTTTCTCCTTCTTTCGATATTTAGTTAATATCTCCAAACGGTCTACATTGTTGCCTCCATACGGTCTTCGCATCAACCTGGCATTCAAATGGTCTAGTGCCCTTTCAGTCTTGCAGCCCTATCAGTCTTGCAGCCCTATCGGTCTTGATCATTTGTTGCTGACCGAACGGTCTTGGGTGGTGGTGGGTAAAAATGATCTTGAGGACAGGGCACCACCTCACGGTCTTGAGACTGTGAGGGCTTGCAGCATTATTGTCAGAGAGGAGGTCGATGGTGCTTGCAATTGCAGCATTGGTAGAAATGACGACATTTGTTGTTGCAGTAGGTGGCGGGGTTAGCGTGTTGGTGGAGGCGTGGCACCTGTCGGCGCTGCAGATGGGCTAGGGTATGCATGTTAGGACAAAGAAGGAGGGAAGCGGGAGAGAGAGGTCCTCTGTTTGGTCTTGAGAGATTGCTCAAATGGTTTCAAGCAGGTGCTGCTCACACGGTCTTGAGGGACTGTTAGAACGAGACTGATAGGGTAGGTTAAGACCAAAATTGTTAGCTCAAATGAATGAGGGCCATAGATCCAAAATCAGATGGTGTGTATATGCTCGTGGTCTGAGACCGAATGGATGAATGGCTCACATCTTACCATATCTTCATTCCTGAGTTCGCTTTCCAACTTCACTTCCTCCTCACTTTTTCTAACAACAAGCATGTCAAAGAGTTTTGTAAGCGTCCAGAGATACCCGCAGAACAACAAGTGTGCATCTGATCTGACACTGGTGTATTTTAGGGCAGTTGAGGCATTTATTTGTGCCTTTAGGTAGAAAAGGGAGTGAAGGGAGGTATGGAAGGAACAAATAAATCTCTCCTCTATTCGACTCGATATTTTTATTATGTTATTCACAATTTAATTTATTCCATTTTTTGTGCGAATCTCTCCTCTATTCGACTCGAGATTGCATTTCTTTCTGTGTGCGCTTTGGCATCTTTTCTTGGTGGTACACCCCTATTTATTTGTGAGGGGTATGGAAGAAGCGGATATAGACAGAAGTGGTGTGCCACCCCGAACTTAGGGTTTGGCACTATTTTGGCTATTTTTGTTTCTTTTTGATGGATGGAGGGGTACGAAGATGATAGAAGAAGTGTAGAAGAGAGTTTAGATCAGAATGCCTCTTGATTTACAATTTCATGCACCGGGTTGTTCTCTTTGCCGTACTCTGCTCTAATAATGACTTGATGAGGATCCGGTGGAGATTTCATGTTGTTATTCCACTAGTCAGTTAGGAAGCATGATATGTTTGATCCCTATCAGTTTGATAGACACTTTCCATTTTTGCATAAGTATCATGATGTTAGGAATCATACGCTTCACATGATGATTTCAATCAAAAGGCTAGTTTTTAGAAGAAGGTCCTTTCGAGGATCTGCTCTGAATAAGGGGGTATAATGATTCAAAATGCATAGAGATTTTAAAAAGTGTCAAAAATTCATCCAGTATCTATTCAAATTTTATGAAAAATTTTGGAAATTTGAAAATTTTAGGTCAAAAATGTGAAAGTGAAAACTTAAGTCTAATTTAGATGGGTGAAGGTGGAAAGTAAGATACGTACCACCCACCCTCCACCCCGAACTTAGAAATTTTCTCATACTGAGAAAACTCTAAATTCGAGATGGAGGGGAAAGTTCATGCCATTTGGACCATCAAATGTGGTTGTGTTCCAATCAGCGTGCGTCCTCCATCTGAAAATATCAAACATAAAGACCATTCAAAACTCAAAATAGCATCTCACAATGCTATTTTATTTGGTTTAAAATTATCTAAAAGGTAAGAACAAAATTAAGGAAAAATCCTGATTCAAAATTAAAACTAAATATGAATTCATTTATCGGGTTTCCTCCCGACAAGCGCCTTTGTTTTACGTATATGGCTCAACTTGATTCCTTCAACTTCTACAGTGGATATGTTGGATTGGTGAGATCCATCATCATTTCAGAGTCTATATCAGTAGATGTGAAATATCTCTTCAATCGTTGACCATTTGCTACAAATTCACCTGACTTTTCACTCCATAAAGAGAAAACACCATGTGGGTAGATGCTCTTGACAATATAAGGCCCCGACTAGCAAGAACGGAGTTTCCCTGGGAATAATTTCAATCTGGAATTGAACAGAAGGACTTGGTCTCCCACTTGTATGTCCTTTCTTTTTAGATGGTCGTCATGCCAAAGTTTCGTATGCTCTTTATAGATTCGTGCATTCTCGTAAGCTGTCATTCGGAGTTCTTCTAGCTCTTGGAGTTGTAGAATCCTGGCTTGGCCTACTTCTTTCATGTCAAAATTTAGTTGTTTTATTTCCCACCATGCCTTGTGTTCCAGTTCTATCGGCAGGTGACATGCCTTTCCATAGATTATTCGAAAAGGTGTAGTCCCAAGGGGAGTTTTGTAAGAAGTTCGATAGGCCCATAATGTGTCGTTGATTTTTACTGCCCAATCTTTTCGATTACGGCCTACAGTCTTTTCCAAAATAGCTTTCAATTGGCAGTTAGAAACCTCTACTTGTCCATTTGTTTGTGGGTGGTAGGGTGAGGCTACCTTGTGTGTTACACCATACTTTCTCAGTAAAGCTTCAAAGATTCTTTTGAGAAAATGAGACCCTCTGTCAGATATCACGGTTTGTGGTACTCCAAAACGAGGGAAAATAATATCTTTGAATAAATTGATGACGGGTTTGGAATCACTAGTGACGGTTGGTATAGCTTCAACCCATTTTGAGACGTAGTCCACTGCCACTACGATGTATGAAAATCCATGAGAAGATGGGAATGGACCCATGTAGTCCACCCCCCAAACATCGAATATCTCTACTTCTTGCCAAAGATTCAGTGGCATCTCATCTCTCTTTGTTATATTGCCAGATCTTTGACATTTGTCACATGATAGGACAAAGTCATAGGAATCTTTGGATATGGTTGGCCAGAAGAATCCACATTGCAAAACCTTCAAGGCAGTCTTCTTAGAGCTCATATGTCCTCCAACTGGGCATGAGTGACACTGCTCCAAAATAAGTCGAGCTTCTTCTTTGGCGATACATCGTCTGTATAGACCATCAACACATAGTTTGAAAAGGTACATCTCATCCCATTAGTATTGTTTCACACCGTTCTTAAATTTCTTCAGTGCATTTATGGTGCATTGAGGATGGATAACCCCAGCATCAAGATAGTTTACATAATTAGAATACCACGATGTAACTTCTGAGACCTTCATTAGTTGGTCATATAGAAGGGAATCATTAATCGAGATCTTCTCGATATACAGAGTGTGGATTTGACTGAGGTGATCTACCACAACATTCTATGTACCCTTTTTATCTCTTATTTCTAGGTCAAATTCTTGTAATAGGAGAATTCATCTAATTAATCTGGGTTTTGCATCTTTCTTCACCAAGAGGTAACAGATTGCAGCGTGATCAGTGTAGACAATGAATTTTGAACCAATTAGGTAGGATCTAAATTTGTCAAAGGCATACACGACTGCAAGAAGTTCTTTCTCAGTAGTTGCATAATTCCTCTGAGCTTCATCGAGGGTTTTCGATGCATAGTATATCACATAATGTTTCTTCCCTATACATTGCCCTAGAACAACACCCACAGCGTAATCACTGGCATCGCACATGATTTCAAATGGATGATCCCAGTCAGGAGCTCTAATGATGGGTGTTGTTGTAAGGGCTTATTTCAGGTTATTAAATCTTTTGACACATTCTTTGTCGAAACAGAACTCTACATCCTTTAGCAACAAATTCATCATCGACTTGGTTATCTTGGAGAAATCCTTTATGAATCGTCTGTAAAAGCCTGCATGACCCAGGAATGCACAGACTTCCCTTACATTTTTTAGAATGGCGATCTTGGAAATCACTTCGATTTTCGCTCTGTCTACTTCAATTTCTCTATTGCTAACTCTATGACCAAGAACAATGTCTTCTTTTACCATAAAGTGACACTTCTCTGAATTCAAGACAAGATGTGCTTCTTCACACCTTTTGAGGACAAGGGAAAGGTGTTTTAGGCAAGAGTCATAAGAATCTCCATACACTGAAAAATCATCCATAAAAACTTCCATAATAGTTTCAGTGAGGCCACCGAATATGGCTTCCATTCAACATTGGAAATTTGTAGGAGCATTATAGAGACCGAACGACATCCTTTTGAAAGCATATTTTCCAAATGGGCAGGTAAAAGTTGTTTTCTCCTAGTCATCTGGATGTATAGGTATCTGATAGAATCCAGAGTAACCATCGAGATAGCAAAAATATTCTTGATGAGCAAGCCGTTCTAAAACTTGATCAAGGAAAGGCATTGGAAAATAATCCTTTCGAGTTGCCTTATTTAACTTCCTATAATCAATGCACATCCTCCACCCTGTGACTATTCGAGTGGGGATGAGTTCATTGTTTTCATTTCGTATCACATTTGTTCCACCTTTCTTCGGGACTACATGCACTGGGCTCACCCATGGCGAGTCTGATATCAGATAGATTATTCCAGCAATCAATAGTTTATTGACCTCACGACGGACTACTTCCTTCATGTTTGGATTCAATTTCTATGGATGCTCAATAGTTGGCTTGTGATCTTTCATCAGAGGGATCTTATGCATACACAACTCTTGACTAACCCCAGTGAGGTCACTCATCTTGTAGTCGATGGCCTTCTTCCTTTCTTTTAATTCTCTCAGGAGTTTAACTTCTTGTTCGATCGTTAGATCAGAATTTATAATAACTGGACAAACCTTGAGATCATCCAAAAACACGTACTTTAGTCCCTTGGGCAGGGGCTTCATTTTGGGGGCCTCTGGTTTTTCGCATGTTTCTTCAGTAGCTTCCACAGCCTTGAGTTCTTCAATCTTGTCTTCTGGATCTTCTTTGGCAGTTTCAAGGTCAAGAACACGTTGTTTAACTTGTTCATTGATGGAATTATCAACAGATGTGTTTGTTAGAGTCACTTCTAAAAGATCGTCTTGTTCATATTCCTTTTGTGTGAGGAGTGACATTTGTTCAACACAGTCAATCAGATAGACTTCTTCTTGCATACTTGGTCTTCTCATGCTTTCGAAAACTTTAAACTCGAGGGTTTCTTTGCCTAATCTGAGCAGTAAGGTTCCTACTTTGACATCAATTAGGGCTCTTGCAGTGGCGAGGAACGGATGACCAAAGACAAGAGGGTATCTAGTGTCCTCCTTTATGTCCATGATGACAAAGTCACATGGGACATAAGAATCTTTTCCTACCTTGACTCAGACATCTTCGATGATTCCCATGGGAAGAGTCACAGAGTTGTCCCCAAGTTGTATGGTCATGCTAGTGAGAAGTAATTCTATAAAACCTAGACTCTTGGAAAGGCTAAGTGGCATGATAGAGATGCTTTCTCTAAGATCCGCCAATCCTTTCTTGCATGATGAGTCCCCAATATGACATGAAATTCCAAAGGATCCCGCGTCTTTCTGATTCTTGGGCATCTTGCTCTGAATGATATCGGATGTGGTTGTCTCCAACTTTACTGTCTCATATTCTTCAGTTATATACTTCCTTGTGAGGAGTGACTTCAAGTACTTAGTCCAGCCTGGTATCTCAGCCAGAGCATCAAGAACGGGTATATCAACATGAAGCTTCTTCATGGCTTCTTTGAACTTGTTGAAATGGGTATCAATATTAGTTTGCCTTAGATGAGCTGCAAAGGGTATACGAGGTTTGTAAACAAGGATATCAGGTTCTGGTGTTGCTTCTTCCTCTTCTTGAGAAGGTTTCTTCGAATTTTCTCTGTCTGACTTATCATTAGTTATTGATTCTTTTGGTTGAGATTCAGGCGTTGTGGAGTCTTGTATAATCATGGGTTCATCCTCATTTGTAATAACCACAGGTGGCTTGACAGGAGGATTCGAATAGTCTTTTCCTGACCTGGTGGTGACTGCCTTCAATTGTTTTGGGTGCTTAGGAGTGTTCTCGAGTTGGCCAACAAAGGCTCCTGTAGGTGGTTTCATGCTAGCTGCAAGCTGAGCTAGTTGAGACTCAATAGATTTCTGGTGGGCTTGTTGGTTAGCTATCATAGTTTGATGTGATTGCAACATCTTCTCAATTGCTATTAGTTTGTCATCTGGAGAGACAGGACTGGCTTGTTGCCCTAGCTGTAGATAAGGGACTTGGTTGGGATTTTGGAACTGAGAATTGTTCTGATAGTTGTTGAAGTTCCTATTCTGAAAATTACCCCTGAAATTTCCTAGATTCCCAAAATTCTATTGTTGATTATACTGGAATCCTGGTGGGCCTCGTGGTTGATTGTTTGAACCAAGTTGATGCGAGTTTACTGCTCTAGAGGGGTTTCCATATTGAAAACCTAGATGGTTCCTATTTTGATTTGGATTGTAATACCCTTGGCCAGGAATGGTGTTAATAGCATTAAGACTTTCAATTTGACTATTATCTCCTTGTCCACATATGCTTCTTAGGACAACATCGTAAAGAACAATGTCTGCTAAAGTGGAATGATCAATACCTTTACATTCTTCACAGAATAGTGAAGCAGACTTGATATGTTCTTGTTGTGGAGGGGGTGAACGTTCTCTTCCAATTGCGGAAAGTGAGGATTCAATATGGTCTTGCTTGGCAACTAAGAGTTTTAGGGTTTCATCGATAGATTTGTACTCAGGAGTAGCTTCAGCCACAGCTACTTTCAACACACCTTTACCTATGGATCTACCCCAATTTTCTTGGTTTTTAGCTCCTAGGGTGACAACCTTCCATGCGCTATCGTAACTTTGACGCATGAAGTTTCCTCCATATGAGGAATCTAAAAACCTTTTGATATCATCGTCCACACCCCTATAGAAAATCTCAATGAGTTGATTCTTGGGAATTCCATGGTGTGGACACTTGCGAAGAAGTTCTTTATATCGTTCCCATGCTTCAGCAAGGGTTTCTCCAGGGACTTGAGTGAAATTTGTTATTCTGCCTCTAATTTCATAGGTGAGAGATGGAGGATAGAATTTTTCCAGAAACACATTTTGGAGTTGTTCCCAGGTGGTGATGGGTATTTCACTTTGCAACGAATTGTACCAACTTATAGCTCTATCAGCAAGGGAATACTTGAAGAGACAGAGTCAAATGGCATCGTCAGATACTCCATTTTGCTTTGTCATGACACATAGATCGATAAACCTTAGGAGATGTCCCTGACTATCTTCTCCTTATTTACCATAGAATGGGTTGTTTTGGAGCAAGGTGATCCAATGTGCTCGTATCTCAAAATTTGGAGCATGGATGGGGGGAAGTTGAACTGGGTGATGTACATCAGTAGCTTTAGGGATTGAGAACTCCCTAAGGTCCTTTTGTAGTTCTGCTTCTTGCGCTGCTGCTTGTGCTGCTAGGATTTCTTCTTAAATTGCGGTTCTGGCTTCTTGCATGAGCCTTTCTCTATGTGCATTGATGGCTTGAGCCACCCTTCAGGCTATTTCCTCCTCTTGAGCCATTCTTGCTTGATTCTCTCTGTTTTGGCGGTGAAAGGTTCTGTCAATCTCTGGATCAAAGCTGGTAGTGAGTCTGGGACTATTCAAACGATGCATGCACTAATCTTTCTGAAGTATCTGAAATAGAAAAATTTCGAAAGTGAGATCCATGGAGTAGAGTCAAATTCAAGTAAATGATCAATATTTTCAAAAAGGAAAAGCAAAATCCTAGATTAGCCTTAAAAGAATTAGATTTGACTAACTGATTCTGTTGTCCCCGGCAACGGTGCCAGAATTTGACGTGGCAAATATCACACTAACAAATTCACTCGGGGTTGAGATCCTCGAGCTTTACCAAAACCTCATGCAATAATATCACTCACAAGTGGATGAGTCTTATCGCAGTATAGTTAAGGATCGAATCCCAAAGGACAACATTTTAAGAATATTTGTCAGTTGAATCTAGCTCAAGTGAGACTAATATTTAGAATGATTGATTTGGTTGAGGTTAATTAATCTAATAGCAGGAAAGTAAACTAGCAGAATGAAAGTTTGTTTTAGATTAAATGATATGAAATCACTGGGATGGTATCGGGTTTCACCACCACTGCACATGCAAACACATCTAAACACATAACATCCAGACAAGCATCTAACTATCAAAATTGGAACTGCTGTGAACCCTCCCGTAGGGATGTTTAGGCCCGTGTAAGCATCCCCTTAGGCATCCAATTTCTCATCGCCATCTGGATCATGCACTTAAGCTTCCGAAGGTACAACATCCAACTAAGGTTGTGGTCCTCCCTATGGGATGTTTAGCCCACAGAAGCATCATCGTGGGCTAGATGGCTCGTCCCCTCACGGATCATACACTTACAACCTCAAGGAACCCCATTATAATTCTAGTCCATGAGTCAACCGCACTAATTGACAAGCATGTAGGAGATAAGTCTACAATAAAACATCGACAATTAACAAGAAGATACAACATCCAACTAAGGTTGTAGTCCTCCCTGAGGGATTTTTAGACCACAGAAGCGTCACCGTAGGATAGATGGCTCGTCCCCTCATGGATCACACACTTACGACCTCAAGAAACCCTATCAGATTTCTCATCAAGGATTCTACCTCATTAATCGACATTCTATGCTACAAAGAGAAGAACAAGATGAAAGTAAGCAAGTAATCAACTACAAGCATATCAATTAACTATGAAATGAAAAGTTATATACATTTCCTTGGAATGTTAAATGAAACACATGCATGCATGGGCAGTAGGGCTAGTCCCCACACCCCAGCAAAAAGGAACTACTCACTCATGGTGCGAGAAACAAGAAGAATAAGAAAGAGAGAGGATTCCACCATGATCATGATGTAGAAGGTGGTCACACCTCGGTGAAGATGATGTGATCTCCTATGTCGTGTCGGAGCAGATCTGGGCGAAGAACGAGGGACACCAAGACAGACCAGGCAGTCTTTCTCCACCTCCTTCCTTCTCTTCTCAGTCTCCTTGAGTTGCAACAGGAATGGAAGGTGAAGTGATAGTGGCAGGATCGAACCAGCGTACAGGAAGCCTGTCGGCGTCCCAGAACCGATGCCCAAATGAGGACCTTGCTGGTCCTATTTATAGGCTCGGGTCTGGTCTCATGCTTTGGGCCCAGTTGCAATTTTTACAACTTGCTTAAATGGTCTTGAGTTAAGTTACCATACGGTCTTGGTTGCATACAAACAAACGGTCTGGGTTGCATGCTTTTTAAACAGTCTCAAGCACTTACTTTATCAATCGGTTTGGTACACTATCACTTTATCATTCAGTTTGCATTGCTTCCACTTTATCAAACGGTCTTCACGATCCGCTTTTTCAAACGGTCTTGAGTACTTGGATCAATTGGTTTTGGACGGATGCCTTCATTCGGTATGCTACCCTTTGCCCCAAATGGTTTAGAAATCTTGCTCAAACGGTTTTTGTTTTCTCCTTCAATCGGTCTTTAGTTAATATCTCCAAATGGTCTGCGTTACTCCCTCCATACGGTCTTCGTGTCGACCTGGCGTTCAAACGGTCTGGTGCCCTTTCGGTCTTGCAGTCCTATCAGTCTTGCAACCCTATTAGTCTTGATCGTCTGTTGCTGACCAAACGGTCTTGGGCGGTGGTGGGAAAAAATGATCTTGAGGACAGGGCGCCGCCTCACGGTCTTAAGACCGTGAGGGCTTGCAGCAGCATGGTCAGAGAGGAGGTCGATGGTGCTTGCAATTGCAGCACTGGTAGCGACGACGACATCCGTTGTTGCAATAGGCGACGGGGTTAGCACATTGGTGGAGGTGCGACAACTGTCAGCACTACATATGGGCTAGGGTTTGCAGGTTTGGATGAAGGAGGGAAGCGGGAGCGAGAGGTCCTCCATTCAGTCTTGAGAGATTGCTCAAATGGTTTAAAGCAGGTTTTGCTAACACGGTCTTGAGGGACCATTAGAACGAGACTGATAGGGCAGATTGAGACCAAAACCATTAGCTCAAATGAATGAGGGTTGTAGATCCAAGATCATATGGTGTGGATATGCTCTTGGTCTGAGACCGAATGGATGAATGGCTAAGACCGAAAGGTCAAAACTGAATGGATGAAGCCGCTAGGTCAAGACCGTTTGGCGAGACCGAATGGTGAGACTGAATGGTCAGGGGTGAGTGAAGGTAGATCTAGGGTTGAGAAAGGTGGGTCCTAGGTGATTGTTCAACCTCATCAAGACCTGCATCGAATCTACATAAATTCAGTTAAGAACCTTGATAATTGAATCAATTAGGAAATTTTGCACATTTTGATATTTAGTAACTGACATTGGATGTATTGAGTTGAATTTGATCAAATATGGCATATGGATTTTATGATGAATATGCATTCATCACATCCCCAACTACTAAAATCCCCCTTTTCTGGCCTCATTTATTCCTTATCTCTCATTTTCTCCATTTTTATGCTCTCTCTATGCCACTGACACCTCTCTCACCTACTTCTTCATCCCTTGACCTAATGGTGATGTCGCCATAAAGCTCCATGGGTACCACTCTTCTCTGCCCCCTCAACCAAAGTTGAGCATTGGAATGGATCTATGGGGCCAACAATAGCTTGCCCAAAGTCCTAAAAGGCCACCTTGACCCTGATCGGGCTTCCCTAGCTGCTTCAATGACCAGAAAGATCCTAGCCATTGTTTGGTGTGCACCGGGGCATCTGAGCCTAAGCACAATGAGAGAGATGAAGGGGAGGTTGTTAGGTTTTGATCCAATGAAACACCCCCTAGGCTAATGGGTAGGGCCATACCACTACAAAAGCACATCGCCCACGTAGACTATAGGATCATGGATCAGCAACCTCCATCACCCTCATAATTTCATGGTGATTCCCTTATATCAATTTAGTGTATATATTGATGCAAATCTTATAAAATGAAAATGTCCTATATCCTTTGTCCAAAAATGACTAACTGGTATATGAAATCCATTAGCTGAAAGAGATCTATGCAACTGACATGGTTGTAGACCATCAATATCCTTATAATATTTTGTTTTTTTAATACTATGATCTTTGTCTATGTTTAACTACATTTAATTCATGTTTATGGTTCTTCAATTTTAAATGCACCTATACCCTCCTAATCATCAAATCAACAACTTCAAATACTTTGATCACTAAAAAATCCTTAATCACTCAATATGTACCTTGAATGACCTTCATGCTTAGGCTTTAGTGATAAATCTTAGTTATTGTGCTAACCTTGAATCATATGGCTTGGAAACTCATATGAATTTCAAAATTAGTAAAGTGTGGCACTTCAGGACACAACTTCTATCTATGATCCCCTTGTGTCCTCATTTGACCCTTATGACATATTTTACGTGAGTATGACCCTAAATGTATTTATGTGTTTAAAGTGATGACTTTGACCTAGGTGATGCAACAAACTCTTTCAACATATCACATCTAGCCTTTATTAATCTTCTAATCAGATTATTAAATTCTCTATTTGAATGATATGATGGCATTGATCTTTTGCATTCATGTGGTGCATGATGTGGGATATGATTGCCTTGTATGACTTTCTATCCTATTACCTTGGTTAAGGAGTTGAACTTGGCCTTTGGATGCATCAGACTTACCTTTAATGACCTTAAGTGGTCTAAAATGACAAGATTTGTATTCTTGTTCTTTATTCCTAATATAAATTTGAATCTCATGATATTCCCTTCCAGATCACAGATTGCCCTAATCTTTATGATCACTTTTGATGTGGATGGCCCACCTAAGTCATATGTTGAACCCGAGTGCTATAAGTAATGTATGCTAGAATTATGAATATAATGATAAATATTTTGAAATGATACTTAGGTGACCATCCTCCCCTCTTTGAGATATGATAATATTGTCCTGATCTTGATGATATTAATCACCTTCCATGATTGGATCTCATGACTTCATAAACCTTTTTTGTGTGCCCTATTGTGAATTTTGACTCTATAACGCATATAAGTGACTTAAACCTTAAAATAGTCATAGAAAAATAATGGAACCATGGAATGACTTGAGATTTCAACCACACCTTCTGTTACAACCCCAACTTTTGGGTTCATTTCGTGAGAAATGTAATTTCTCATATTAAAGATATTTGAACAAATAATGATATAATTTGGTTGGAATAAATGGATTTCTTTTACAATAGCCTTGATGATTGTTTTGTGGGCTTTATTGTCTATTGGGCCCAATAACAATGAAGAGACAAAAGGAACTCCATTATTAATAAGAAATGGAGAAAAGAGAAATGTAGAAACCTCTAGAAGGCAAAAGTATATAATCCAAAGGTGTATTTCGTGCCTCTTGGGTTCCTTGGGTTCCAAGGAGTCCAAATTTACAAAAACAAAGCAATAAGAAAAGAAAAGATCAATTAAATATTTCTTTATTAAGAAAGAAATTGAAAATAATGATTAAATGTGGAAAATAAGTGGAAAAGGGTATGATTGAGTTATCTTTAATGGATTTTCGTATCCATGAGGTTTCTTATGTTAAAAGGAATTCCAAATAAGGAAAATAAAAAGAGAGATAAAAAGAAATCCTTAAAAAGAGATTTTTTAATAAAGAAATAAATAAGATAATGAGAAATAATGGGCATAGATGCATCTAGAAGGATAATAAATATCCTTAAAAATGAATATCAAAATCTTAGGATTTCTTGGGGTCCAAGGAGTCCCAATGGAGAAGATGAAAGAGAAAATACAAACAATACAAAAGTCTTAATATGAGGATAATGTGATATATTATTAATGACTTTTGGTATTATAAAAAAGAAATACTTTTCTTATAAGGAAGTAAATTTTCATGTCCACATGTTTTATAATGGTAAAAGTAATCACAAAAAAGATAATAAAATAATAAGCGAGAGAAAATATGCTTAAAATAAGCTTTATTAAAGGATAACTTGCACATCAAGATAATGCCCTTTTCTTTTGGAATTTGGGACTCAAATTTGGTATTCTAGTAGATAAAACCAAGAGGAAGTTTCCCTTAAAATTTGAGATTAAAAAGATAAACGGATTGAGAGATATGATTTTTGTAATTTTTCCTAAAGTAACGAGGATAATAGTAAATGTCACAATTTATGTTCTAATATGAGGCTTGATAGCCGTTGGATCAAGGATCCAACGGTAGTTGCTTTATGAGTTAGTTTGGGAAATAGGAATAGTAGAAGGGGGTTTCTCAATCAGTTTCCTCTATGGACAATCCTTGTGCGAATCTATAAGTTTCTCAGTTGGATTTGGGGGAAGAAACCGGACCAGAAGATCCTTGGTTTCTCCTATTTTCGTGCGAGATTGGGATTTCCCCAATATCCCTATTCGTACATGACTTTCAAGCATGTACAATATATCTCAGATTCTTGAGATCGAGGCCTATATAAGGCATATGCCTTCCAGAGCGAGAGGGTCGTACCCTCTCAGTTTTGTGGAGAGCACTTTGCTCTTGCGAAGTTCCTTGGGCGCGGAGTTTTCCCCTGGCTTCCTGGTACTTTGTTCCTGCGGAGGAACACGGGAGTGAGGAGCAGGGCTTAGCATCAGGATCTCTTATTCTTGGGTGGGAAGGATAGCGTGGGGCTACTATCGAGCTGGCAAAGGCGGCGACGACGACTCCGGACGGGAGGACGGGCTCTGCTCGTCAGGGTGCGTCCGGGAGACAGAGGCGTGAAGCCCCTCTGTGCTGCATTTGTGCGCGAGAAAGGGGACAGACTAGGCGGGTCCATAGGTGAGGAAGAACCAGATCCAAGGGGAGGATCTGCGAGCTTCAGTAGAAAAAAAGAGGTAATCTATTTCCTTTGATGACGTGGTGCCATCTGACTGGTCAGAATAGTTTTAATCTTGGAATAATTGTAGAAATTAATCTAGAACTTGGATTAAGAAAAACTATATATGCTTTTTGACCAAAAAAATTCAAAGAACCTATTTAAAATGTAATTGAATCCTAATTCTACTTGCAATTCAAAAAGTATATATGTAAAGATGCTATCTTTAATGGTTTAACTAATGAAAAACCCTAACCTTTAATGATCAATGAATTGTGAAAGGTTATATGGATGAAGTTGATATTAACCTGTTGTTAGTAAAAAGGAAAAATTAGATCCAAAAGGATGATCTTTATGTGTAATTTGATTAATTTAGGGCTCCATGTAAATAAATAAGGTTTAATGGGCTTTGAAACCCTAATGTTAGTAATTATGATTCTTAATGGCTTTAATTGCTCGAATCCATGAATGAAGCTGAGATATGGTGATTTTTAATCTATTTCAAGTATAAAAGTTTCTAATTATACCCATAATATGGTAATTAGGGTTTTCTAATGGATAAATGTGGAATTAGTGATAAATAGAGTTCATATGTGAATTAGACTATATGAAATATAAGTTGTTAATTTGAAAGAAGCCTAAGATGATAATTGGCCTTAATGATCATGTCATGACATAAAAGGATAAAGATGGTAGTTTTAGCGTAAAAGCGGCATAATGAACATAATTGACTTCTAATTGTGCCTATGGTGTTGAAATTAGGGTTTGTGGACTAAAAGAACATTAAAAGTGATAAATGCATAATGAGGGCTAAAAGCCTAATAAAACCCTAAAGTTGGCCTAGAAATCATAAGGTGGAATCCAAGTGGATCTTGAGAATGTTTTGGATAAAACAATGACACTTGGATGTTATGCGTTAATTTTAGGATATTGATGATTGCTTGATTGATTGTTCTTGAATATTATTGCTTGGACATCAATTTGCTCTGGATCAAGTATGTGGTTACGCTTATGAATATCTCAAATTAGTTTTTCGAGGTTTTTTGAAGTTTTCCTCGATGACTTGCATTAAACTGTTGGTTGAATTTTATTCATGCAAATTATAATGTGGATATGACTATCACTTAAGATATGTGCCTACTATGTCAGATCCTAGTCTCCTTTATAGCTTAATGGCTTGACCTAGTACATGGCTACCTATGCGGTAGGTCCATCAGGTTATTGGATGACTTAGTACATGGATACCAATGGGGTAGGTCCATCAAGTCACCTCGAGTCAGGGATTGGGCTACCTTTGGGTAGGGCCATGCTACTCTAAAACCCTAAGTATTGGCTACATGTGAGGTAGGACCATGGGGGTAAGGATATACCATAGAGAGAGGTAGTATCCAAGTCCACTGTAGGGACAACACAGAGATAGGGGATATGTAAGGATTGAGTAGTATTGCTTAAGATGTAATCTTGATTGCTAAATGATAATTGATTGATTACATTGTTATCATAGTTGCACGATTATTGTTTCCCCCACATACCAGCTTTATGTTGACTGACGTTTTGTTTGTTGGCATTTTAGGTACAAAGACAAAAGGACAAATAGTAAATCATCATATTGTGAAATACATGAATTAAAATACAAGGAGGATTAGTTAGAGTAGAATTTATACATGGATAGAACTTTAGAAATCCATGTTTTCAAAAGGTATGCAAATTTTTTATTTTATCACAACTTTTCAATATAGTTAGGTAGAATTTGAAAATTATTATTGATTATTTGTCGAACCTTTGATCTGGGAATTGGGATAACAACTCTGATCTTCTGGTCTCCCTTAATTGGGGGGTTACTGGGGGTGGGGTCGTTACATTTGGTATCATAGCATAGGTTCCTCATTTAATCTTTAATAATTATTAAATTTTACAAACTCTGTAGAACCCAAGGGAGTTATTATAGGATTTTCTAAAAGACAGAGGTGTCTAGAAAAGGATCACGTCTGGGGGCTGGCAAGATTTTCCTCTGCACCTCTAGTCAGAATACGAGGACTGTCGGATTAGTGTGACTCCTGGCCAAAGTCTCAGGATTTGACTTGAAATAAGATACATTTAGGACTCTCTCATCTTGTTTACCCCTTCTCAACTTAAATGTTGTTAAGGACCTTAAGGATTAGGGTTTTATCTCTTTTACTCACCCTCTTGGTTGATAAGGTTTAAGGAATCCTCCACCAAATTAATAAAAAGCATGTAAATAAGATGTCACAGACATAAGCTTAATAGATTAAGCGTAAAAGAATAGATACATGCTTAGGTCGTATGACATAAGTTGGCATGCTCTCAGGAGAGACCTGAGGCTAGACCTTCTTGTCAAGAGGATAAGTAAAGAGAGTTAGTCTTAGAGGTAGAGATCTCCATTACAAGTAGAGACATGGAACTTTCTCTAAGAGTGATGTTAATCCTAACCCCAAGTGAAGGTTAGAGAGAGAGATGGCATGATGAGTTAGAAGCATGGTAGACCAGGTGTTTGGATGGACATGCCTTGGATGCCATATGAGCCATGAGAGGTTGGATGACCGAGTACCTTTGGCGACCAACCCTGGGAAGGGTCGTTCATGTTAGAGTGAAGGATAGCTCATTCAATGATGAGGTTAGAGGAGAACATATAGAAACCTTATGGGCTTATATGAGCGTGGCTTAGTATACACATAGTACATCAGTAGTGCTGACAGTAGGCTAAAACCATGGCCAGGAGAGTATGATGGATAGCTTGTAAGGTAAGCATAAAGAGCTATGGATAATCTTGAGCAAACATAAGTTGAACATAGGCTTCACCCAGGTAGGGGTATGCTTGTGAGCTTGATCCATCTTCATGGAGAGAGGACCTCTGGTAGTGAGGCTGTTTGTGGAGTTATCTCTAGAGAGAGGGAGCTGGACCCAAGCAAGAAGGTTGGAAGCCTAGACTCTGGGATGAGGAAAAGTGGGGAGTTGAGGATGATGCGACCTAAGTGGATTTTTGTGGTTGCCTCATGCTTGATCCCTAGAGGCTAATGCTTTCTTGGTTGCCATGAGAGGAACCAAACCCTAGTGAGAGGATGAGTCTGTTGGTACCTCTGTACTTATGGTATAGATGAGAAGAAGAGTTCCTTAGACCTGGAGAGGTTTAGTAACAGGTTGTGAGGCCTTGTATCTTGTTGTTTGTCCTTGAGGAGGACTCAACTCTAAAGTGTTGCTCGAGTAGAAGGATGACAGGAAGTGCATGTCATATCTTGTATATGTTTGGTTCCTGGTTAAGAGGTCGAGCTGACAGTTGGACATTAGAGGAGTGAACCTAGGGTTCCTAGGCCTAAGAGGGTAAGTGGTGTACCCAATGACCATGATGAGATTTGAGCATGGCACTCCTCATGTTTAGAGGAAAGGGAAAGCCCTTAAGTTTAAGGTATGTTTGATGGACCCCTCACATCTAAGTTGATGACATGGGAAGGTATGATATTGATCCAATGTAACCTAGAATGGTTTAGTAGATGGTCTTCTTGTGCCTTAGTAGCTTGCTAGGGTTAATCATGCTCATGTGTATGTAAACCCTGGACATAAGGGCGTTTGTGACCTCTGTTATTAAGGTGTATTTTCCTCCCATCCTGGGAGAGGGACCCTTTTGTAGGGTGTATACTAGTTTTGTTGGTTTAAGGTAATCTCATGGGTTCTTGAGAAGCTAAGTGAAAATTACATGGTATGAGAATGAACCTGTAGACCCATACATAACCATCTCTAAGTGAATATGGATGTGTTGCCATGGAGGTAACCGGTATGGGGCCTGACCGAGGTAGGCAGGTCGCCATGACCCGTATGAAAGGATGAAAGACAACCCATGAATGTGGAGAGAGATGATGAAGGCTTGGGTAAGGTTCTAAGTTGGACATGTACTATGTTAGAATCCTAAGTCTATCCTAGCGTCAGGTAGGGATAAGACCAATGGAAGTAGGAGTTGCCTAATTCCCTAGTTGCACATGACCATAGGGTCGGGAGGTAACATCTATCATTGTCTGAGGGCCATGGGTTAGGAGATTGGTCACCTTCATGAACTCATGGGTCCCAAAGGGCAGATGAGCAGGGCACTCCCTGGATGTATAAGGGAAGAGGGATGACCCCAAAAGTGCCAGCACCCTATAGACCTAGAGGAGATGACTAAGGGATGTGTGTAAACCCCAATAGGTTCGAGACCAGTTTTCCATAGAAGTAACTTTGAATCGAGATGATTGTGATGTAGAGACATATGTGGCATGTTTCAACTTCGATTTAAACATGTACTGGAAAGGTGGGATGTACCATCTCTAATCTTGGAATAGGAAGAACTCTGTATTTGGACTATAGCCAAATGTGTATTTCCTCTTGTTATGGGAGTGAGAGATAGGATAGTACGCATGCCATACACCAAGGATAAAGATGATGTGAGTTGGAACGTTGCTACGAGGTGTGAGGACAGAGATGATGACATACCCTGGCGGAGTGAACGATACATGGATGGTTTACAAACATTAAGAGAAATAAGGTAGTCATCTTATGAGGATGTTTTATTCATGAGCTATGAGTTATACCAGGTTGAGTTCGAAAACCAAGAGAATGGGCTTAGAGTTTTCTTGATGAAGATAGACTTAGAGTTTGAGATGAGATGATAAGTGGAATACATGGAGGTGTATGTCTTCAACATTACCTAACACCTAAGGATGTGAAGTGGTAATGGATGTTGTGGTTGAGATGCAACAACCTAGTTTAGTTGGAGGCTAGAAAAGGTTGTTAGGTTAACCCTAAGCTTGAAAAAGGAGATATGTTTGACTAACACTCAGATGTAACAAAGTCTTTTGATCAAGTTAGTGGTTGTTGGGTTAGCCAGCCTAGGCCTTGGTTCAATAAAAGGATGGTTGTAGAACCTCAGATGCACTTCTTTGGAAAAGAAAGTGATGAAACCCCGATCAAAGTGGTTTAGGGTTTCCGAGGAATCGATCTTAAGGAATCATGACAATACCGGAGATCATGATTTAATATTACCATATACCATGGTACTACCAAGATAATAAGTGACAATGGTACTTTGGATGCTTAAGATGAAGTTACATGGGGTAAGTTGCCATGCAAGCCAGGAGGTGAAGGATGAACACCAGTAACCCAGTGTATCGATATGGAGGATAAAAGCATCCCTGAGAGGGAATGGGAGTTCATCACTGTGGATGTTTTGGGAAGTCTCCCCTAGACCAAGGAAGGTCAAGATGCAATATGGGTTATGGTAGATCGCCTTACTTAGATGACATAAGAAAGAAAGAGTACTGTCAAGGGACAGATCCAATTGAAATACATATGAGAGAGATGGTTCAACTACACCATGATGCAAGTTCAAAAGTTTTTTATTATGACCTAAAGGTTCATTTCCATAAGGTGGAAGTAGGTACATGAAGAACTTGATGTTAGTACTGTTTATCACCCCTAACTAATGGTCAGTGTGATCCAAACTAGAGGGTATGATGAGAGCATGTGTGCTCGTTCAGGGTGATACATAGAGACAGTTCTTTTCCTTTGTAAGATGTGATGATAACCACCATAGTCAGTATCGGGCTGTAAAGAAGCTCTGTAAGGGAGGTTGTTTCGGTCACCAATTCATTAAGATGATGTTGGTGAAGGGACCTCGCGAAGGTCAAGAAAGGACCACAGTTTGTGCATATGAAGTCACTTTGATCATGCAATGGTTGAAAGGAGCCCAGTGAAGACATGAGTTGTAAGTTGATGCAAAGTAGACTGACATGCAGTTCACTGTGGGGGAATATGTGACATGAAAATCTAACCCCTCTAAGTTATAGCTACGAGAGCTGAGTCCCCGATGCATGGGTTCTTTTGACATGGTTTGTTGGAGAAGGTTAAGTTTGCCCTTACCCCTTGACGTATATTTTACTATGCGCTAAAAACACAAGTTTACACGTCGAGTAGTACAGGCCTTGTGAGGCCCGAGTCGAACACAAGGATACTTGGAAATGTTGGAGACTCCTACTAACTATTTGTGATCAGCTAAGCCGAATAACAAATTGGGGTTGTTGAATAAAATTAAAAGAAAATAAAAATAAAACAAAGCAAACAATCGATTAAAGGTTAATTTAATCAATTCAAAAAGGTATCTTTAGGATGGCGGTTTCACCGCGGGTTTTCATTGTATTAGATTTTATATAATGCCTCAATCTTCTCTCTCTATCCGGGTAGTGGCCTGAAAACAGAATTGCTGACTGTCGTGGTGCAATTCACTACTTAGGTTTAGGTCAGTTCCACCGTCGTAGTAACCTATCCCCTAAACTAAGTGCATTACGAACGATCTCTCAGTATCCACCATTAATTTTACACCACCTTGTTCAAGGGGTTGATTGATTAATGTAGGTTTCATCTCTTTTCAGCCGTTAATCCTTCTGTCGAAGTGATTAAGGGCATTAGGTTATTATTATGGTGATAAAGCATAACAATATATGGAGAAAATGAAGCTATGCCACAGATTTAAGAGAGAAAATATGAATTACTGTTATAAAACTGTCATACAATGAATTCCCGGGCTACTCCCGGTCCTAAAGATGGAGGGGATTAGCCCTGCATGTTCATCTTACACAAGTACATGGAAGAAATAGGGGAAATCATATGAAAAACGTGAATTGAAAGAGAAAACCCCTGAACGGAGAAGAACTGATCGATCCTTTGCTTAGAACACGTGCTTTCCTGCCTCTCAGTGGTGAAATCTGTCTTCGGCAGCGTCCAGATCAACTGGTATGAGCTTCTGGCCTCCGTTCTCCTCTCTCCTGCTCCTCGGCACTTGTGCAATGGCTAAAATGAGATGATCTCCCCCTCTGGGCGGCCGTCATTAGGTATAAGTCCCTAATTAGGTTGTTAATTAACTCCAGACGTCCAATTGAGATCAATCTAAATCCAACGCATATCTGACGGTGTCGATACCATCAACGCGGGTCGATGGTATCGACCCGCTGCAGTAGCGAACCCTTCCTTTGTCGCGCCCGACATCATCTCGATACCATCGACTCACGTCGATGGTATCGACTTCCTTTAGGTGTCAGTTTTGTTGTTTTGTGACGTTGTAGCCTCCGTGCGTCGATGGTATCGACTTGGTGTTGATACTATCGACTACTTCTTTGCCAACAACCTGAAGGTGACTCACTACCATCGACATCAATGTCGATGGTATCGACTCTTTGCTGCTCCTTTCGGCTGGCAACCTGTGGCCTTGTCGATGGTATCGACTTCCGTCGATGGTATCGACGGAAGCAAATACTCATTTTTCCTGAAATTCAAAGACAAGATCACATAAATCCACACAAATAATAATAATGTGATAATTAATGCTCAAAACAATGAAATAAAGGGGATTTGACATAAAATGATGGCAAAGACCAAATTGGATGAATTATGTGATATTAACCATAGAAATGACTAATAAAAGCATAAAACACATATCAAACAGGTCTATAAATGCGACTCAAAATCATCACATCAAACTCCCCTAAGCTTGAACATTTCTCACCCTCGAGCAACTAATCCTTAGAATAGAATTGCAAATGTCAACTGAAAAACAACACACCAACCCAACATCCCATATGACTCCCACTGAACATTCACAAACCGGCCTTTTCTAACCACAGAACGGTAATTACCCTAAAGGCGACAGTAATCATCAATAAAAGAAATTGACCTCCAAACCAATAAACACTATCACATAAGGCAGTTAACATAATAAGATTCGACGGTTCAGACTTGGTGCATCCTGTGATCGCCTATACTACGTTGCTCGCCCTAACTACCATCTACATGGAAGCAGTTCTCCTGATATTCATTAGTGAGGAGAAATTCATGGTGGCCTACCAATCCGAGCAACGGGTGGATGAAGATGGGTGGCTCATGGAAGAACGTGGAAGTATTGTACAGTTTCAACCTGCATAAAACAAAAATGTCCTATATGATGCAAATGCACATTAGAAATGCCCTAATGCCTAAACTTGGGTGGAATGATGCATGTACTAACCATCCATCTCAAAATGAGATGGATATCTAATCAAGCTACATCATGTACTCAATTATCCTGAAATGCAAGTGATATTACGTTCCTTTCTCCTTCTTATTTCACTTTCTTCTAAATTCTTTTTTCTTTTCTTTTTTTTTCTATTGTAGATTTTCCGATTTTTTCCAGCCCACATATCCATAATTGCTTAAAGATACTTTTATTGGGCTATTTTATTCATACTCAGAAATTTTTGCACTATTCAGAAGGTATGGAACAGTTTAGTTCACTATTTTAAGGAAAATTGAGATACATGATGTACATTATGCATGAAAATTATGAATGCAACTACATGGCATGCACCTAAGGGTAATGTGCATGAATCACTATACTTCATTTTTTTTCTTTTCATGCAGAATCGTATAGACAATTGCAATGCAAGTCCTATCTAGATGTTATGCAAGCAAAAAGAGTTAAAACTGTACTCTACTTCCAATTCTCGGGTGGATTATGGAAACAATGAAGTGGAACGATCACAAGACTAGATGACTGAACCTTAGAAAGATATTATGTGTCCCTCCTTACTGACCTGTGTAGTAGTCAAGAGGTTTCTCTCTCCTACTTCTAATTAAAGTCGCATTACCATTTGGTTAGGTTAGGCTCAAACAACCATTTCCGTCCACTTTCATGAATCATTAGGAGTACAAGTATGAAATGTTGTTTTAAAGTTGACATAATCAATCATTTTCGAAGGATGTGTGCCCAAGGTCAAACAAAACAAGCTATCCAAACACACAAAAATTTTCAAATTTCCCTTGAATTTCCCATGCACTAACAACAAGATGACACACTTTTATGACATCCACAATTACACTAGATAGCACGTGGATCCTACAAATATGAAAATTGCAAGAAGCAAATAACAAGAGAACAAAAGCAATAATGCTAAAAGCTAAAAACTAAAAACAATAAAAGATAGAGCTGTTCCAACTACCCCCCTAAGCTTGAATTCGACTATGGCCTCATAGTCAAAAACAAACTTAAAGATTGGAACAGTGATACCAGATCATTCTTGTGGTGGTGGAGGCGGGTATTGCGGCGCCGTGGGGTCCCAAGACGGGTATTGCCCCTAAAAGGTCGGATCATACTGGGGCATCGGAGGAGGCTGTGGATACCCCCCAAAATAATTCTGGCTCCAGTAATGATCGTAAAACAGCTGCTGCTGCTGCTCCATCCTGTGCAGCCGATCATGGATGTTCTCCTAATTTGCAAAATGAAGGCGCTCATTCTCGAAGATCGCCTGCTGGTTGACGAAGAGCCGGTTGGTGGTGTCTTGAATACTGGCATAGGCAGTTGTGTGGCTATGTTGCGCCTGCTGGATGTCTTGAAGCATATTGTACATGTCTTGCATGGAATAGGCATCCTCGCTGGGCTGCGAGGGCGGTGGTGGAGGAGGCATAGGCTGTGACGATGAAGACGCACCCGGATGCATCCTAGGGTGCTTCCGGGGTGCCACTCGTGATCGAAGAGGTGTAAGGGTCTCCTCTTCCTCCTCAGCCTCGTCCTCCTGTCCGTCGTCGCCGTCGCCATTTCTGCCTTCTTCATCAGAGTCGGCGATAGCTATGATTGGCCATCGAAAATGTTGTGCTCCCTCGATATTGAAGACCGTATCAGGCAGCGTGCACTCCTGGTACTCTTGATTTACGTGGCAATGCGCAAAAGCCATGCCAGCTCGGAGAAGAACGAGATTGGCTCAGTGTAGATGTTGCAAGTTGACCTTGCTTCTCATAGAAAGAGGAGTCAGCTGATCGAGATTCAAGCCTAAGTAGAGGGCTACCTTGGTGACAAGCCCCCCAAAATGAATCGGGGCTTTTCTCGTGCTCCTCTTCACCGGCAATACCCGTTGTAGAAAGAATGCAACCCAGTTGCATTTTTGGCGCTTCAGGAGCTGATATAAGAAGAAAAGATCTGTCTCCTAAAATTTGCTTAGCGCCAGATCACTTCGAGCAAAGATGGTGGAACTCAACATCTGGTGCAATACCCGAACAAACGGGTGCTCGAAGTCAGCTACCGCAGTGTTGTGGTAGCTCATCGACCTCCCTTGTGGCACCGTCACCAACTCGGAGAAGAGAGCGTCGTAGTTGGTGCGGTTATCCGGCCGCCGGTGGTTATACGGAGAATGATTCCAATTGAAGATCATGTTGAATTGGCGAAGCGTGAGGGTATAGTCACAGTTGTACAGCCGGAAAGACACCCGGCCCTTTATCCATTCATGGTCGGTGGTGACGATGTCGTTGGGCACGACGTAGACGTCAAGTGACGCCATGAACTCCGCCACCAACTCTTTGTAGGTTGGCCACTCGCCGAAAAACGGCTGGCCATCTGCATGGTACTGTAACCCATCGGGCCTCCTGCTTGTACGTTTTGCCTGCCCCTGCAGAACATAGGCCAAATTGGCCTCGAATCCGAGGTCTCAGATCATTTCCCGGTCCACATACCGGGTGGGTTCGATCTTCCTTTTTAAGATCTCCTCATAGATCTTCTTCACCTCTGTGGAAGGATGCATCATGCGCGGCCGTGCAACCGACCCGGGAGGAGGTGGCACAAACTCCGGGATCTCCTCTGCGTCCGCACGTGAAGAAGATGCTCCAGCGATGTGAACCATGTTGCTGATGAGAAAGGGATTAGAAAAGAGAGCTCGGTGCAGAATGGAGATATGAATCTCTGCTCGGTGACGATCGTCGCTCGGTGATGCTGGTCTTCGCTCTTGGATGGCTCGGGGGAGTGCTCGGTGCAAAGGGAGGAGATCACTCTGAAGGTGTGACGTCAAATGACGTAATGATTCTCCTTAAATAGACTTGTCCGGCGACTGTTAGCCCGTCGATACCATCGACGCAAGTCGATGGTATCGACGCTGGTCGATGCTATCCGCCCCTCACATGGTATCGACGGTCGTCGATTGCTGGATATTGAAACTGTAACATCCCTGACCTGGGTTATGAGTTAACCCTAGGTGTTTTGCCTAATTATGTAATTAATATACTGGTGATTATCTTTTTGCATGTAATTAAGTTCCTGAGGAACATACTTTTCCTTTTCTGTCCCTTTTAAACAATGCTGAATTGATTGTTTTGTAATACAGGGACCTATGTGCAATTTACCCAGTTAGAAGGGTTAACTTGCAATTTGCACATGTTGAGATGTTCCTCTGATGTTGAGACATCATAAGAATGATTATGGTAAAGTTTGAGGGATTTCCCAAGCTTGAGCACCAAGGTGCAGCTGTGGAAGCAATCCCTGTGCTTGAAACCCTAAATTGGAGTAAAGTGCAATTTACCCAATTTGAGGGGTGCAACTTGTAAAATACACCATCTAAAAATATATTGTAAGACTCTTGTCATCATTTAGATAAAAAATGATGAAGAAGTCACTTCAATTGAATAATCATATAATGAAAAACACCTTTATGATTGAATAATCAAGGTGTAAGTACTATAGCCTTTTATGTGTGTGCTTTAGTAATAGGTTGATCTTCTTTGCCTTCATTTCTTGACCTTAGAAGAAGGATATCCTTAGAAATAAAAAGAAGGGACGAGCAAAGAAGAAATGAGGGACTTAGTTGAGAGTGAGGAAAACCTATGTGCCTATGTTGAAATTCCACCCCAAGTATATAAGCCCTTTTCCTCACTTAGCAAAGGAATGTTTCTTTCGTTTCCTTCACTGTTCCCCTTGCTCAAACCGACTAAGGAGAGCTCTGGAGCTCAGGAGGACGACCAGGGGAGTGCAAGGTAGGTTTGGATCCTTCCTTTTTCTTAAATTCTTGGATGAAACTCGAATTCAAGGTCAAATTCATGGCTAGCTCACTTAGCTCTATCTTTCTAGCCATCTCTTCTCAACTTTTCTTGGACGATTCACCTTGGCCGACCTATGGAGCTTCTAGGACGCCATTAAAGGCTTGGAGCTCGAAAGCCTGGAGCTCAAGGAGCAAGCTTTAGGTGGGTTTTATAACTCTAAACCTATGCTTTGTTATATACATCTTTTCTATGCTTTTAGTTGCTAGTTCTTCTTCTTCCCTATCTTCCCTTGCTTCCTTGCAAGCAAATCCGTAAGGAACTGTTGCTGTTCTTGAGGAAGAAGATGAGGGCGTTATTTCCTATGCTTATCCACGGTTTTCCACTTTACCATACGATCACAACCATGTGCCCATACGGTTTGCAAAACTGTTTGATGGGCAAACGGTTTCAAGGTCGTATGAAGGGATACGGTCTCAAGACCGTATGGCTGCGTTGACCAAACGTGGACCGTATGAGAATCATGTTCATAATTATGTAGGTTAATCACCCACAACATTTGAGAGGTTAACTCCATAGGAATCGTGAGATATAGGTAAAACAATTAGCAAATTCAATTGAATTTAGTTCTGATTTTCAATCTGCTTAATTTGCCCTTTTTGGGCAAATGGTCTCAAGACCGTATAAGATGGTTGACTAAGCGTTGACCGTATGGGATTACTGTTCATAATGATGTTAATTAATGACTCACCAAATTTGATGGACTAATTCCAAACGAGTTAAGAGTTGAAGGTTGATTACTAGGGCAAACCCTAATTGAAATCAGTGTTGAAATCACAATGAGCTAATTTGAGATTTTGGGTTGATTAGCCCAAACGGTCTCAAGACCGTTTGGGGATCACCCAAGACCGTATGGAGGTCTGGGATCAAGTATAGTTGACCAATTGAAGGTACAAAGATACCAAATTACATTGCAATTAAGTATTGATGTAATGATCAACTCAATAAATCAAACCTTGATGAATTTTCACTAGAGTCCAAAGGATGGATGGGCAAACGGTCTCAAGACCGTTTGGAACTCATCCAAACGGTCTCAAGGCCGTTTGGTGACAACCCAAGACCGTTTGGAGGTCTAGGGTTAAGGTAATTTGATCAATTGAGGGCCCAATTACAATGGGTTATTGAAATAATCAAATTGCTGATTTGTGACTTAATTAAGGTTCAACCCCTATCAAATCAATCTAGATTTTGATGAATTCTAGGGCAAACGGTCTCAAGACTGTTTGGAGTATATCCAAACGATCCCAAGACCGTTTGGGCCAAGTTTGAGCCCAATTGGAGGTCAATTGATGGGTTCAACTTCGATTTGATTCACATTGTTGAGTGTTGATGGTTGAACGTTTATAGACCTTAATTGAACCAACTCCAACCCTAATTGGATATCAATTGAGGGTCAATTGAGTGACCAAGTGGTTAAGGCTAACCCTAATTGTCTCAATTGGTAAGTGGTTAGCAAGCTTGAGACCAATTGATGGCTTCAACATAGGAAACCCTAATCGAGTTTACCCTTTGAACCACTTTGGAGGTCCATTCGACTTCAAACCGTATGAGGGCATTCGACCTCAAACCGTATGAGGGAATTCGACCTCAAAACGTATGAGGGAATTCGACTTCAAACCGTATGAGGGCATTCGACCTCAAACTGTATGAGGGCATTCGACCTCAAACCGTATGAGGGCATTCGACCTCAAACCGTATGAGGGCATTCGACCTCAAACCGTATAAGGTCATTCGACCTCAAACCGTATAAGGTCATTCGACCTCAAGATCGAATGAGGGCATACGACCTCAAGATCGAATGAGGGCATACGACCTCAAGATCGAATGAGGGCATTCGACCTCAAGATCGTATGAAGGTTGAAGGTGTGAAACCTATTGGAGACTTTTGAAGTTAAGTCTGCCTAATGCCTTGAAGGCTTAAATGGTTTAATAGTTGTTCAACCTAAACCCTAATGATACCAAAAGACATTAAGGGTCAAGTGGTTAGTAAATTAAACCATGATGATGATCAATGTGTAATTTACCATAATACCCTTGAAAGGTTCAATTGAGTGAAACCCTATTCTAATCAAACCCTAATCACTTAATAGTGGTGATTTGGTCTGTGATAATCAAAGTGGACTTAACCCAATCTAATCTAGATTGGTGTTATCACCATCTACAAGTATGAGGAGAGAGAAAGTATCTTAAGAAAGAGAAAGTACCCTTTTATGATGGAAATTCAAGTAAAGTATCTTCAATACACATGAATGTGCATGATTGGGGTATGATCCACTTATGTGAGATCATGGAACCCTAATTATGATAAATGATGAATCTTAAACTAATCAGAGAGCATCAATGATGATGTTCCTCATACATGATGATGTTATGAGTTCAATTCACCATAATGTGAATAGTAAACCATAATTCAAGGGTGATGACATGTAATGTGAATAGTAAACCCTAATTCAAGGGTGATGACATGTAATGTGAATAGTAAACCCTAATTCAAGGGTGATGACATGTAATGTGAATAGTAAACCCTAATTCAAGGGTGATGACATGTGAATAGTAAACCCTAATTCAAGGGTGATGACATGCAATATGAGTAGCAAACTCTAATTGATGAGAATCAGAGAACTTAGCCCTTATGACAAGAGTGAAAAGTATATTCTTGTTTTGAACTACCTTTATCAGTTGAATTAACCATGCAGGTTCTGATATGAAGGAGATCATATCCAGGTATGGATGATGATATTATATTCATTGAAAGCATGTTGTTAGCTTTATGAATAGTAAAATATCTTGATGCCTTGTCAGTGGCATCCTATGTTTTAAGGGGCTGAAAGAGCCATGAATACCATCAAAGTCATGCTTTAGAGATGACTTGTGATGAGTATACTGAGAAATGATGATTGATGTGAGTTAGGTTTGTTACATTTAGTATTCTACTTTCATAGCTGTTGTGCTACTGTTATTGTTTGAAGAACAATCTATGATGTTAAAAGAATACTGAATGTACCTAACTAATCAAGTGTAATGTAGAAGCCCTGATCATAGATCCATCATTATCAGAGATCAAATGATGGTGAAACAGGTTTTCCCAAGGGAACTCCTGGATCACATACTGTTGAGTATGTGGGGTATATGGATGTGTAGAACCTTATATCCTAGTGTAGGAATTTGATGTAGATGTATAATCCGTCAATCCTTCACTACAAAACTCATACCGTATCAGTGGATGGTAAACATGAAACCTCCTGATGACAAGGAAAGCAAAGATATCTGTATCAGTGGAAGATAAACATGATATCTCCTGATGACGAAGAGAGTACAGAACGCCACTGTAACTCTAAAATAGCGAAGGACCAGATTACCCCGGTGAGCTATAATAGTAGAGACACAAGATGTCCTACAAATGATCCTCTTACTGAATGAGGAAGGTGAAGGTCATGAGAATCCGGCTCTTTCGATGACCTAGTATGATACTAAGGCACTTAACAGTGATTGGTTGGGGTATGAGTGGTAAACCTCATCTCCACAGGGCATAATAATAAGACTGTTTGAAAAACATAATCTACAAGCGTAGTATACCTGTTAAAGGTAACTATGAGCTAATTGATTGATGTTACACTGTATAGTGCATATGTTCTTCATGCTTGATAAATGTTGAACTCTTGTTTACAACTGCACCTGCTATTGAATATTTTGTAAGCTTTTACTACTTAAGTTATTCTTTGATGTTATAATAAAGCTTCTGGCGGAGAGTTATAGCTCTCGTTGGGACAATTATGTACAATTGTCTCACCCCGTAGACTTCAACTTTTTAGGTGGACGTCGAGGACGGAGGAACAGGTCTACAGGTGACTAGTACCAGCAGCAGCAGCACGAGGAGCAGCAGTAAATCTCAGGTGGAGATTTAGCATGCCGTGTGGTGTAGTTAGAGTCAGTCCTATGTGTCCTCTGTACTCTCAGGTCTTGGAGTCTTTTGGTTATGAGTTCTTGAGATTTTGTATCTTGTTGTATATAATTACTCAAGAAGTAATTATCATGAGATGTAAACAGTTTATCTCCTTTTATGAATGAAGCTTTATGGATTCAAGCTCTTGTCTCGAAAAGTTTTAATTTCCCGTGATTTTTGTCTTCCGCTGTTAATCGATTCGCTTCCGCTAAGTTTAAATCGTGTTTATATCGTGGTTTGGAGATCAGAGCCCACAATTAGTGGTATCAGAGCTCTAGGTCCGTTGAGTCTACAGAGGCATAGGACTTAGGATGTTGAGTCTATCCTTAGTATCTCTTCCTTATCTAATAGAATCTTCTGCTCCTAGGAGAAGAAGATACATAAGGATGGCAGAGCCACATGATGAGTACGTGGCAGAGAGTAGTGCTAGTGCACCTCGAGGCGGTGCAAGGGTTCCAGAAATAGAACAGCCTGCACCTGAGCCACCCCAGTTTGACCCAGCTGATATGGGTAACCCAGCAGTTCAGACGATGTTTGGGCAGTTTATGACTGCCATGACACACATCACCGACAGGATACCCATGCCTGCACCTAGGGCACCTACCCAGCCCGAAGGACAAGGTATCGGTAAGACGTTCGAGCGAATTCATCGTGTCGGAGCTACCGAATATTTTGGGACTGCTGACCCCGCAGATGCTGATCTGTGGTTAACAGAGTTGGAGAAGGCTTTCATGATTCTTATTATCCCGGAGGCTGAGAAGGTTAGACATGCTGTCTATCTTCTCAAGGGCAGTGCTGGTCACTGGTGGAACATGGAACAGCAGAAGAGACCTGGAATAGAGTTCTCGTGGGAAGAGTTTCGTCGGGAATTTATCAATAGATATTTTCCAAAGACCTTCCTAGATGAGAAGATCTCTTAGTTTGAGAGATTGAGGCAGGGCATGATAAACATTAGCGAGTATGAAGCTAAGTTCATGGAATTGATGCGGTTCTGTCCGCACATGGCTGCCACAGATGAGGAAGAATCAGGAGATTCGAGAAGGGTTTGAATGCTGATATGTCAACCCCTGTGTCTGCCTTAGAAAACCGAGAGAGATTCTCTACCTTCGTTGAGTCAGTCCGAAGGATAGAGAGATCTCTGGTTGAGAAGAGGCAAACCCAGAAAAGATATCCACAGTTCCAGGGTTCTTCATCTAGGGATTTCAAGAAACCTAGATTCTCTGCACCTAACCCTCCACCACCCAGATTGAGTTCTCAAACTCAATGGTCACCAAGCAGAGGTAGAGGACGGAGTCAACCGCTTCAAGGGACTCACAGTTCTGCATCAATGTCAGTTACTGGACCACCCCGACCACAACAACAGGAGAGGAGATGCTACAACTGTGGTAAGGTGAGACACTTGATGAAGGATTGCCATTCTAGGCCTGTCAGTGTGACACAGCCTCCGAGACAGAATCAACAAGGATCTCAGAGAATGCAATCTCAAGGAGCAGCTCAAGGAAGTGGACAAGTGTCTCAAGCTGGATCATCAGCACCACCTCAACACCAGGCGACAGCAAGGTTCTATGCTATGAACCCACCAGATGCAGTGGTCAATCCACGGGTAGTGGCAGGTCAGATGGAACTTTTATATCCTGATATGTCTACATCCTGTGTTGTATCTGTTCTGATTGACCTGGGTGCTACGCACTCTTTCATCACTCATAGAGTGATTCGTAACTGCAATGTGACTATTAGTCATAGGGCAGATAGTTTTTTGTTGGAGACTCCGTTGACTGGGTCTACCATTTTGCAGGAGGTATGCTCTCCCTGCATCCTCTTCTTTTCTGACCATCGCATTCAAGTGGATCTTATACCGCTTGATATGCAAGGATTTGATATAATCCTCGGGATGGATACCTTAGAGAGGTATAGAGTTGTCTTGGATTGTGAGTCCAAGTTGGCTGTTATTGCTGATGAAAGCAACACATGGATCTTTCAAGGTGAAAGAAAGATTCTGCCCACCTGTCTTGTGTCAGCTATGGTTGCTGATAAGATGTTAAGGCAAGGATGTTATGCATTCTTGGCCCATGTGGTAGATGTTACCAAGGAAAGTTCCAATCCTGCCGAAGTTCCCATAGTCAGGGAATTCGAGGATGTGTTTCCTGAAGAACTTCCTGGTATACCACCACTTCGGGAGATTGATTTTGAAATCAATCTGATCCCAGATACGAAACCCATAGCCCAGACTCCGTATAGGATGGCGCCTGCCGAGATGGCAGAACTCAAGAAACATCTTCAAGAGTTACTTGAGAAGGGTTTTATCCGACCGAGCACTTCACCTCGGGGTGCTCCGGTCTTGTTTGTTAAAAAGAAAGATGGGTCAATGCGGTTGTGCATTGACTATACACAACTCAATAAAGTAACAATAAAGAACAAGTACCCTCTGCCGAGGATTGATGATCTCTTTGACCAGTTGCGTGGTGCAACAGTCTTTTCAAAGATAGACTTGAGGTCTGGATATCATCAACTTCGTATTAAGGATAGTGACATATCCAAGTCTGCCTTTAGGACAAGGTATGGTCACTATGAGTTCACGGTTATGTCGTTTGGACTAACCAATGCACCAGCTGCATTTATGGAACTCATGAATAGAGTTTTCTGACCTTTCCTTGATCAGTGTGTTGTCGTCTTCATAGATGACATTCTGATCTATAGTAAGGATGCTCAACAACATGAGAAGCATCTTCGCCAAGCTTTGACCTTGCTAAGAGAACACAAGTTGTATGCTAAGTTTAGCAAGTGTGAGTTCTGGCTGCCGGAGGTATCTTTTCTAGGACATGTGATATCTGCCTCGAGAATTCGTGTTGACCCTACAAAGGTAGAATCTGTTCTATAGTGGGAACAACCGAAGACACCAACGAAGATTCAAAGTTTCTTGGGGTTAGCTGGCTATTATCGAAGGTTCATTAAGAACTTTAGTTCTATAGCCTTACCCTTGACCAAGTTAACCCGGAAAGATATTCCTTTTTCTTGGAGTGATAAGTGTCAACAGTCTTTCCAGTTGTTGAAGGAGAGGTTGACAAGTGCACATGTGCTTGTGCTACCTGAACAAAGAAAAGGATATGTAGTCTTCTGTGATGCCTCCAAGAATGGACTTGGATGTGTGTTGATGCAGGATAAACAAGTGATTTCTTTTGCTTCTCGACATCTTAAGAAACACGAGGAGAATTATCTGACACACAATCTGGAGTTAGCTGCTGTGGTTCATGCCTTGAAGATCTGGAGGCATTATCTCTACGGAGAGACATTCCATATTTTCACAGACCACAAGAACCTTAAGTATATCTTCTCTCAGCATGAGCTTAACATGAGGTAACGTCGTTGGATGGAGTTAATCAAGGACTATGATTGTACAATTGATTACCATCCGGGCAAGGCCAATGTTGTTGCAGATGCCTTGAGTAGGAAATCAGCAACATCAACCATGGAGAGAGCACAATGAAACTCTTTAGTGTGCTCTAAGAGAGATATGTTTATCTCTTTAAGGCAAGACAATGTATAGTTGAAGGTGTCATTGTTAGCCGGGTTGTTGGCTGAGATGCATATTAAACCTACCCTAAGAGAGCAGATTAAGGAAGCACAGCAAGATGATGCTGCAGTTCAGCAGATCAGATCAGAGTATGGAAATGAGAAGCAAGATGGTTTCCATGACTCGGATGATCATGTAGCTTGTTATCATGAGAGGATAATAGTGCCAGATGTGGATAACTTAAGGAAGTTAGTCCTGGAAGAAGCTCATTCTTCGATGTATGCTATGCATCCAGGGAGCACCAAGATGTATCATAATTTAAAGGAACTGTATTGGTGGCCTGGAATGAAGAAGGATGTTGCAAAGTTTGTTCTGAGGTGTCCTGTGTGTCAGCAAGTTAAAGCTAAACACCAGAAGCCTACAGGAACGATGCAACCTTTACCCATACCACAGTGGAAGTGGGACCATGTGACCATGGACTTCATTGTTGGCCTACCCAGGACAAACAAAGGACATGATTCCATTTGGGTAGTTGTAGATAGGTTGACAAAGATAGTGCATTTCTTACCTGTCAAAACAACCTATTCTGCTGAAAGGTTATCACAGTTGTATGTGCAAGAGATAGTGCGTTTGCACGGTGTTCCTGTCACAATAGTTTCTGACAGAGGTCCTCAGTTTACAAGTCATTTTTGGGAACAATTACACAGAGCCTTAGGCACCAAGCTAAGGTTTAGTACGGCCTTTAATCCACAGACTGATGGACAGACAGAAAGGACCATACAGACCTTAGAAGACCTGTTGAGAGCATGTGTTCTCCAGTTTACCGGAAGTTGGGATCTACACCTAAGCTTGATAGATTTTGCCTATAACAATAGCTATCAACATAGTATTGATATGGCACCTTATGAAGCCTTATATGGTAGACGTTGTAGATCACCTTTGTGTTGGTTTGAGACTGGTGAGCATCAGTTGTTAGGTCCTGAACTTGTGCAGCAGACCACAGAGAAGATTAAAGTAATACAACAACAGATTAAGACTACACAGGATAGGCAGAAATCTTATGCTGACAAACGTTGTAGACCCTTAGAGTTCCAGGTTGGAGACAGAGTGTATCTCAAGGTCTCGCCTTGGAAAGGAGTCCTTCGTTTTGGAAGGAAAGGGCTCCTAGATTTATGAGGCCTTATCCAATCATTGAACAGATTGGACAAGTAGCCTATAAACTAGAGCTGCCACCAGAGTTACAGAGGTTACATCCTGTGTTTCACATTTCTATGCTAAAGAAATGTCACCCCGATACTGAGTCAATTCTACAACCTATGGAGGTAGAATTGAATGATGATATATCTTATGAGGAAGGACCGGTGTCAATCCTTGATAACAGAATTAAAAATTTAAAGAAGAAAGATATAAGCCTTGTGAAAGTCCTCTGGAACCACCATTGTATTGAAGAAGCCAATTGGGAACTAGAGGATGAGATGAGAAGGAAGTATCCTGCCCTTTTCTCTTAATATGTTTTATCGATTTCGGGGACGAAATCCTTGTAAGGGGTGGATAATTTGTAACATCCCTGACCTGGGTTATGAGTTAACCCTAGGTGTTTTGCCTAATTATGTAATTAAGATACTGGTGATTATCTTTTTTCATGTAATTAAGTTCCTGAGAAACATACTTTTCCTTTTCTGTCCCTTTTAAACAATGTTGAATTGATTGTTTTGTAATACAGGGACCTATGTGCAATTTACCCATTTAGAAGGGTTAACTTGAAATTTGCACATGTTGAGATGTTCCTCTGATGTTGAGACATCATAAGAATGATTATGGTAAAGTTTGAGGGATTTCCCAAGCTTGAGCACCAAGGTGCAGCTGTGGAAGCAATCCCTGTGCTTGAAACCCTAAATTGAAGTATAGTGCAATTTACCCAATTTGAGGGGTGCAACTTGTAAAATACACCATCTAAAAATATCTTGTAAGACTCTTGTCATCATTTAGAGAAGAAATGATGAAGAAGTCACTTCAATTGAATAATCATATAATGAAAAACACTTTTATGATTGAATAATCAAGGTGTAAGTACTATAGCCTTTTATGTGTGTGCTTTAGTAATAGGTTGATCTTCTTTTCCTTCATTTCTTGACCTTAGAAGAAGGCTGTCCTTAGAAATAATAAGAAGGGACGAGCAAAGAAGAAAGGAGGGACTTAGTTGAGAGTGAGGAAAACCTATGTGCCTATGTTGAAATTCCACCCCAAGTATATAAGCCCTTTTCCTCACTTAGCAAAGGAATGTTTCTTTCGTTTCCTTCACTGTTCCCCTTGCTCAAACCGACTAAGGAGAGCTCTGGAGCTCAGGAGGACGACCATGGGAGTGCAAGGTAGGTTTGGATCCTTCCTTTTTCTTAAATTCTTGGATGAAACTCGAATTCAAGGTCAAATTCATGGCTAGCTCACTTAGTTCTATCTTTCTAGCCATCTCTTCTCAACTTTTCTTGGAGGATTCACCTTGGCCGACCTATGGAGCTTCTAGGACGCCATTAAAGGCTTGGAGCTCGAAAGCTTGGAGCTCAAGGAGCAAGCTTTAGGCGGGTTTTATAACTCTAAACCTATGCTTTGTTATATACATCTTTTCTATGCTTTTAGTTGCTAGTTCTTCTTCTTCCCTATCTTCCCTTGCTTCCTTGCAAGCAAATCCGTGAGGAACTGTTGCTGTTCTTGAGGAAGAAGATGAGGGCGTTATTTCCTATTCTTATCCACGGTTTTCCACTTTACCATACGATCTCAACCATGTGCCCATACGGTTTGCAAAACCGTTTGATGGGCAAACAGTTTCAAGGTCGTATGAAGGCATACGGTCTCAAGACCATATGGCTGCATTGATCAAACGTGGACCGTATGAGAATCCTGTTCATAATTATGTAGCTTAATCACCCACAAAATTTGAGAGGTTAACTCCAGAGGAATCGTGCGATATAGGTAAAACAATTAGCAAATTCAATTGAATTTAGTTCTGATTTTCAATCTGCTTAATTTGCCCTTTTTGGGCAAATGGTCTCAAGACCATATAATATGGTTGAATAAGCGTTGACCGTATGAGATTACTGTTCATAATGATGTTAATTAATGACTCACCAAATTTGATGGACTAATTCCAAACGAGTTAAGAGTTGAAGGTTGATTACTAGGGCAAACCCTAATTGAAATCAGTGCTGAAATCACAATGAGCTAATTTGAGATTTTGGGTTGATTAGCCCAAACGGTCTCAAGACCATTTGGGGAATCATCCAAACGGTCTCCAGACCGTTTGGGGATCACCCAAGACCGTATGGAGGTCTGGGGTCAAGTATAGTTGACCAATTGAAGGTACAAAGATACCAAATTACATTGCAATTAAGTATTGATGTAATGATCAACTCAATAAATCAAACCTTGATGAATTTTCACTAGAGTCCAAAGGATGGATGGGCAAACGGTCTCAAGTCCGTTTGGAACTCATCCAAACGGTCTCAAGACCGTTTGGTGACAACCCAAGACCATTTGGAGGTCTAGGGTTAAGGTAATTTGATCAATTGAGGGCCCAATTACAATGGGTTATTGAAATAATCAAATTGCTGATTTGTGACTTAATTAAGGTTCAACCCCTATCAAATCAATCTAGATTTTGATGAATACTTGGGAAAACGGTGTCAAGACCGTTTGGAGTATATCCAAACGATCCCAAGACCGTTTGGGCCAAGTTTGAGCCCAATTGGAGGTCAATTGATGGGTTCAACTTCGATTTGATTCACATTGTTGAGTGTTGATGGTTGAACGTTTATAGACCTTAGTTGAACCAACTCCAACCCTAATTGGATATCAATTGAGGGTCAATTGAGTGACCAAGTGGTTAAGGCTAACCCTAATTGTCTCAATTGGTAAGTGGTTAGCAAGCTTGAGACCAATTGATGGCTTCAACATAGGAAACCCTAATCGAGTTTACCCTTTGAACCACTTTGGAGGTCCATTCGACTTCAAACCGTATGAGGGCATTCGACCTCAAACCGTATGAGGGCATTCGACCTCAAACCGTATGAGGGCATTCGACCTCAAAACGTATGAGGGAATTCGACTTCAAACCGTATGAGGGCATTCGACCTCAAACCGTATGAGGGCATTCGACCTCAAACCGTATGAGGGCATTCGACCTCAAACCGTATAAGGTCATTCGACCTCAAACCGTATAAGGTCATTCGACCTCCAGATCGAATGAGGGCATACGAACTCAAGATCAAATGAGGGCATACGACCTCAAGATCGTATGTGGGAATATGACCTCAAGATCGAATGAGGGCATTCGACCTCAAGATCGTATGAAGGTCGAAGGTGTGAAACCTATTGGAGACTTTTGAAGTTAAGTCTGCCTAATGCCTTGAAGGCTTAAATGGTTTAATAGTTGTTCAACCTAAACCCTAATTATACCAAAAGACATTAAGGGTCAAGTGGTTAGTAAATTAAACCATTATGATGATCAATGTGTAATTTACCATAATACCCTTGAAAGGTTCAATTGAGTGAAACCTTATTCTAATCAAACCCTAATCACTTAATAGTGGTGATTTGGTCTGTGATAATCAAAGTGGACTTAACCCAACCTAATCTAGATTGGTGTTATCACCATCTACAAGTATGAGGAGAGAGAAAGTATCTTAAGAAAGAGAAAGTACCCTTTTATGATGGAAATTCAAGTAAAGTATCTTCAATACACATGAATGTGCATGATTGGGGTATGATCCACTTATGTGAGATCATGGAACCCTAATTATGATAAATGATGAATCTTAAACTAATCTGAGAGCATCAATGATGATGTTCCTCATACATGATGATGTTATGAGTTCAATTCACCATAATGTGAATAGTAAACCCTAATTCAAGGGTGATGACATGTAATGTGAATAGTAAACCCTAATTCAAGGGTGATGACATGTAATGTGAATAGTAAACCCTAATTCAAGGGTGATGACATGCAATATGAGTAGCAAACTCTAATTGATGAGAATCAGAGAACTTAGCCCTTATGACAAGAGTGAAAAGTATATTCTTGTTTTGAACTACCTTTATCAGTTGAATTAACCATGCAGGTTCTGATATGAAGGAGATCATATCCAGGTATGGATGATGATATTATATTCATTGAAAGCATGTTGTTAGCTTTATGAATAGTAAAATATCTTGATGCCTTGTCAGTGGCATCCTATGTTTTAAGGGGCTGAAAGAGCCATGAATACCATCAAAGTCATACTTTAGAGATGACTTGTGATGAGTATACTGAGAAATGATGATTGATGTGAGTTAGGTTTGTTACATTTAGTATTCTACTTTCATAGCTGTTGTGCTACTGTTATTGTTTGAAGAACAATCTATGATGTTAAAAGAATACTGAATGTACCTAACTAATCAAGTGTAATGTAGAAGCCCTGATCATAGATCCATCATTGTCAGAGATCAAATGATGGTGAAATAGGTTTTCCCAAGGGAACTCCTGGATCACATACTGTTGAGTATGTGGGGTATATGGATGTGTAGAACCTTACATCCTAGTGTAGGAATTTGATGTAGATGTATAATCCGTCAATCCTTCACTACAAAACTCATACCGTATCAGTGGATGGTAAACATGAAACCTCCTGATGACAAGGAAAGCAAAGATATATATATCAGTGGAAGATAAACATGATATCTCCTGATGACGAAGAGAGTACAGAAAGCCACTGTAACTCTAAAATAGCGAAGGACCAGATTACCCCAGTGAACTATAATAGTAGAGACACAAGATGTCCTACAAATGATCCTCTTACCGACTGAGGAAGGTGAAGGTCATGAGAATCCGGCTCTTTCGATGACCTAGTATGATACTAAGGCACTTAACAGTGATTGGTTGGGGTATGAGTGGTAAACCTCATCTCCACAGGGCATAATAATAAGACTGTTTGAAAAACATAATATACAAGCGTAGTATACCTGTTAAAGGTAACTATGAGCTAATTGATTGATGTTACACTGTATAGTGCATATGTTCTTCATGCTTGATAAATGTTGAACTCTTGTTTACAACTGCACCTGCTATTGAATATTTTGTAAGCTTTTACTGCTTAAGTTATTCTTTGATGTTATAATAAAGCTTCTGGCGGAGAGTTATAGCTCTCGCTGGAACAATTATGTACAATTGTCTCACCCCGTAGACTTCAACTTTTTAGGTGGACGTCGAGGACGGAGGAACAGGTCTACAGGTGACCAGTACCAGTAGCAGCAGCACCAGGAGCAGCAGTAAATCTCAGGTGGAGATTTAGCATGTCGTGTGGTGTAGTTAGAATCAGTCCTATGTGTCCTCTGTACTCTCAGGTCTTGGAGTCTTTTGGTTATGATTTCTTGAGATTTTGTATCTTGTTGTATATAATTACTCAAGAAGTAATTATCATGAGATGTAAACAGTTTATCTCCTTTTATGAATGAAGCTTTATGGATTCAAGCTCTTGTCTCGAAAAGTTTTAATTTCCCGTGATTTTTGTCTTCCGCTGTTAATCGATTCGCTTCCGCTAAGTTTAAATTGTGTTTATATCGTGGTTTGGAGATCAGAGCCCACAATTAGTGGTATCAGAGCTCTAGGTCCATTGAGTCTACAGAGGCATAGGACTTAGGATGTCGAGTCTATCCTTAGTATCTCTTCCTTATCTAATAGAATCTTCTGCTCCTCAGGAGAAGAAGATACATAAGGATGGCAGAGCCACATGATGAGTATGTGGAAGAGAGTAGTGCTAGTGCACCTCGAGGCGGTGCAAGGGTTCCTGAAATAGAACAACCTGCACCTGAGCCACCCCAGTTTGACCCAGCTGATATGGGTAACCCAGCAGTTCAGACGATGTTTGGGCAGTTTATGACTGCCATGACACACATCACCGACAGGATGCCCATGCTTGCACCTAGGGCACTTGCCCAGCCCGAAGGACAAGGTATCGGTAAGACGTTCGAGCGACTTCGTCGTGTCGGAGCTACCGAATACTTTGGGACTGCTGACCCCGCATATGTTGATCTATGGTTAACAGAGTTGGAGAAGGCTTTCAGGATTCTTATTATCCCGGAGGCTGAGAAGGTTAGACATGTTGTCTATCTTCTCAAGGGCAGTGCTGGTCACTGGTGGAACATGGAAGAGCAGAAGAGACCTGGAATAGAGTTCTCGTGGGAAGAGTTTCGTCGGGAATTTATCAATAGATATTTTCCAAAGACCTTCCTAGATGAGAAGATCTCTCAGTTTGAGAGATTGAGGCAGAGCATGATAAACATTAGTGAGTATGAAGCTAAGTTCATGGAATTGCTGCGGTTCTGTCTGCACATGGCTGCCACAGATGAGGAAGAATCAGGAGATTCGAGAAGGGTTTGAATGTTGATATGTCAACCCCTGTGTCTTTCTCAGAAAACCGAGAGAGATTCTCTACCTTCGTTGAGTCAGTCCGAAGGATAGAGAGATCTGTGGTTGAGAAGAGGCAAACCCAGAAAAGATATCCATAGTTCCAGGGTTCTTCATCTAGGGATTTCAAGAAACCTAGATTCTCTGCACCTAACCCTCCACCACCCAGATCGAGTTCTCAAACTCAATGGTCACCAAGCAGAGGTAGAGGAGGGAGTCAACCGCTTCAAGGGACTCACAGTTCTGCATCAATGTCAGTTACTAGACCACCCCGACCACAACAACAGGAGAGGAGATGCTACAACTGTGGTAAGGTGGGATACTTGATGAAGGATTGCCGTTCTAGGCCTGTCAGTGTGACACAGCCTCCGAGACAGAATCAACAAGGATCTCAGAGAATGCAATCTCAAGGAGCAGCTCGAGGACGTAGACAAGCGTCTCAAGCTGGATCATCAACACCACCTCAACACTAGGCGACAACGAGGTTCTATGCTATGAACCCACCAGATGCAGTGGTCAATCCACGGGTAGTGGCAGGTCAGATGGAACTTTTATATCCTGATATGTCTACATCCTGTGTTGTATATGTTCTGATTGACCCGGGTGCTACGCACTGTTTCATCACTCATAGAGTGATTCGTAACTGCAATGTGACTGTTAGTCATAGGGCAGATAGTTTGTTGTTGGAGACTCCATTGAGTGGGTCTACCGTTTTGTAGAAGGTATGCTCTCCCTGCATCCTCTTCTTTTCTGACCATCGCATTCAAGTGGATCTTATACCTCTTGATATGCAAGGATTTGATATAATCCTCGGGATGGATACCTTAGAGAGGTATAGAGTTGTCTTGGATTGTGAGTCCAAGTTGGCTGTGTTTGCTGATGAAAGCAACACATGGATCTTTCAAGGTGAAAGAAAGATTCTGCCCACCTGTCTTGTGTCAGCTATGGTTGCTGATAAGATGTTGAGGCAAGGATGTTATGCATTCTTGGCCCATGTGGTAGATGTTACCAAGGAAAGTTCCAATCATGCCGAAGTTCCCATAGTTAGGGAATTCGAGGATGTGTTTCCTGAAGAACTTCCTGGTATACCACCACTTCGGGAGATTGATTTTGAAATCAATCTGATCCCAGATACGAAACCCATAGCCCAGACTCCGTATAGGATGGCTCCTGCCGAGATGGCAGAAGTCAAGAAACAGCTTCAAGAGTTACTTGAGAAGGGTTTTATCCGACCGACCACTTCACCTTGGGGTGCTCCGGTCTTGTTTGTTAAAAAGAAAGATGGGTCAATGCGATTGTGCATTGACTATAGACAACTCAATAAAGTAACAATAAAGAACAAGTACCCTCTGCTGAGGATTGATGATCTCTTTGACCAGTTGCGTGGTGCAACAGTCTTTTCAAAGATAGACTTGAGGTCTGGATATCATCAACTTCGTATTAAGGATAGTAACATATCCAATTCTGCCTTTAGGATAAGGTATGGTCACTATGAGTTCACGGTTATGTCGTTTGGACTAACCAATGCACCAGCTGCATTTATGGAACTCATGAATAGAGTTTTCCGACCTTTCCTTGATCAGTGTGTTGTCGTCTTCATAGATGACATTCTGATCTATAGTAAGGATGCTCAGCAGCATGAGCATCATCTTCTCCAAGCTTTGACCTTGCTAAGAGAACACAAGTTGTATGCTAAGTTTAGCAAGTGTGAGTTCTGACTGCCGGAGGTATCTTTTCTAGGACATGTGATATCTGCCTCGGGAATTCGTGTTGACCCTACAAAGGTAGAATTTGTTCTACAGTGGGAACAACCGAAGACACCAACGGAGATTCGAAGTTTCTTGGGGTTAGCTGGCTATTATCGAAGGTTCATTAAGAACTTTAGTTCTATAGCCTTACCCTTGACCAAGTTAACCCGGAAAGATATTCTTTTTTCTTGGAGTGATAAGTGTCAACAGCCTTTCCAGTTGTTGAAGGAGAGGTTGACAAGTGCACCTGTTCTTGTGCTACCTGAACAAGGAAAAGGATATGTAGTCTTCTGTGATGCCTCCAAGAATGGACTTGGATGTGTGTTGATGCAGGATAAACAAATGATTTCTTTTGCTTCTCGACAGCTTAAGAAACACGACGAGAATTATCCGACACACGATATGGAGTTAGCTGCTGTGGTTGATGCCTTGAAGATATGGAGACATTATCTCTACGGAGAGACATTCCAGATTTTCACAGACCACAAGAACATTAAGTATATCTTCTCTCAGCATGAGCTTAACATGAGGCAACGTCGCTGGATGGAGTTAATCAAGGACTATGATTGTACAATTGATTACCATCCGGGCAAGGCCAATGTTGTTGCAGATGCCTTGAGTAGGAAATCAGCAACATCAACCATGGATAGAGCACAACGAAACTCTTTAGTGTACTCTAAGAGAGATATGTTTATCTCTTTAAGGCAAGACAATGTACAGTTGAAGGTGTCATTGTTAGCCGGGTTGTTGGCTGAGATGCATATTAAACCTACCCTAAGAGAGGAGATTAAGGAAGCACAGCAAGATGATGCTGCAGTTCAGCAGATCAGATCAGAGTATGGAAATGAGAAGCAAGATGGTTTCCATGACTCGGATGATCATGTAGCTTGTTATCATGAGAGGATGATAGTGCCAGATGTGGATAACTTAAGGAAGTTAGTCTTGGAAGAAGCTCTTTCTTTGATGTATGCTATGCATCCAGGGAGCACCAAGATGTATCGTAATTTAAAGGAACTGTATTGGTGGCCTGGAATGAAGAAGGATGTTGCAAAGTTTGTTCTGAGGTGTCCTGTGTGTCAGCAAGTTAAAGCTGAACACCAGAAGTCTGCAGGAACGATGCAACCTTTACCCATACCACAGTGGAAGTGGGACCATGTGACCATAGACTTCATTGTTGGCCTACCCAGGACAAACAAAGGACATGATTCCATTTGGGTAGTTGTAGATAGGTTGACAAAGACAGCGCATTTCTTACCTGTCAAAACAACCTATTCTGCTGAAAGGTTATCACAGTTGTATGTGCAAGAGATAGTGCGTTTGCACGGTGTTCCTGTCACAATAGTTTCTGACAGAGGTCCTCAGTTTACAAGTCATTTTTGGGAACAATTACACAGAGCCTTAGGCACCAAGCTAAGGTTTAGTACGGCCTTTCATCCACAGATTGATGGACAGACGGAAAGGACCATACAGACCTTAGAAGACCTGTTGAGAGCATGTGTTCTCCAGTTTACCGGAAGTTGGGATCTACACCTAAGCTTGATAGAGTTTGCCTATAACAATAGCTATCAACATAGTATTGATATGGCACCTTATGAAGCCTTATATGGTAGACGTTGTAGATCACCTTTGTGTTGGTTTGAGACTGGTGAGCATCAGTTGTTAGGTCCTGATCTTGTGCAGCAGACCACAGAGAAGATTAAAGTAATACAACAACAGATTAAGACTACACAGGATAGGCAGAAATCTTATGCTGACAAACGTCGTAGACCCTTAGAGTTCCAGGTTGGAGACAGAGTGTATCTCAAGGTCTCGCCTTGGAAAGGAGTCCTTTGTTTTGGAAGGAAAGGGAAGTTAGCTCCTAGATTTATGGGGCCTTATCCAATCATTGAACAGATTAGACAAGTAGCCTATAAACTAGAGCTGCCACCAGAGTTACAGAGGTTACATCCTGTGTTTCACATTTCTATGCTAAAGAAATGTCACCCCGATACTGAGTCAATTCTACAACCTATGGAGGTAGAATTGAATGATGATATATCTTATGAGGAAGGACCGGTGTCAATCCTTGATAACAGAATTAAAAAGTTAAAGAAGAAAGATATAAGCCTTGTGAAAGTCCTCTGGAACCACCGTTGTATTGAAGAAGCCACTTGGGAACTAGAGGATGAGATGAGAAGGAAGTATCCTGCCCTTTTCTCTTAATAAGTTTTATCGATTTCGGGGACGAAATCCTTGTAAGGGTTGATAATTTGTAACATCCCTGACCTGGGTTATGAGTTAACCCTAGGTGTTTTTCCTAATTATGTAATTAAGATACTGGTGATTATCTTTTTTCATGTAATTAAGTTCCTGAGGAACATACTTTTCCTTTTCTGTCCCTTTTAAACAATGTTGAATTGATTGTTTTGTAATACAGGGACCTATGTGCAATTTACCCAGTTAGAAGGGTTAACTTGCAATTTGCACATGTTGAGATGTTCCTCTGATGTTGAGACATCATAAGAATGATTATGGTAAAGTTTGAGGGATTTCCCAAGCTTGAGCACTAAGGTGCAGCTGTGGAAGCAATCCCTGTGCTTGAAACCCTAAATTGGAGTAAAGTGCAATTTACCCAATTGGAGGGGTGCAACTTGTAAAATACAAATGAAAAACACCTTTATGATTGAATAATCAAGGTGTAAGTACTATAGCCTTTTATGTGTGTGCTTTAGTAATAGGTTGATCTTTTTTGCCTTCATTTCTTGACCTTAGAAGAAGGTTGTCCTTATAAATAAGAAGAAGGGATGAGCAAAGAAGAAAGGAGGGACTTAGTTGAGAGTGAGGAAAACCTATGTGCCTATGTTGAAATTCCACCCCAAGTATATAAGCCCTTTTCCTCACTTAGCAAAGGATTGTTTCTTTCGTTTCCTTCACTGTTCCCCTTGCTCAAACCGACTAAGGAGAGCTCTGGAGCTCAGGAGGACGACCAGGGGAGTGCAAGGTAGGTTTGGATCCTTCCTTTTTCTTAAATTCTTGGATGAAACTCGAATTCAAGGTCAAATTCATGGCTAGCTCACTTAGCTCTATCTTTCTAGCCATCTCTTCTCAACTTTTCTTGGAGGATTCACCTTGGCCGACCTATGGAGCTTCTTGGACTCCATTAAAGGCTTGGAGCTCGAAAGCTTGGAGCTCAAGGAGCAAGCTTTAGGTGGGTTTTATAACTCTAAACCTATGCTTTGTTATATACATCTTTTCTATGCTTTTAGTTGCTAGTTCTTCTTCTTCCCTATCTTCCCTTGCTTCCTTGCAAGAAAATCCGTGAGGAACTGTTGCTGTTCTTGAGGAAGAAGATGAGGGCGTTATTTCCTATGCTTATCCACGGTTTTCCACTTTACCATACGATCTCAACCATGTGCCCATACGGTTTGCAAAACTGTTTGATGGGCAAACGGTTTCAAGGTCGTATGAAGGGATACGGTCTCAAGACCGTATGGCTGCGTTGACCAAACGTGGACCATATAAGAATCCTGTTCATAATTATGTAGGTTAATCACCCACAAAATTTGAGAGGTTAACTCCAGAGGAATCGTGAGATATAGGTAAAACAATTAGCAAATTCAATTGAATTTAGTTCTGATTTTCAATCTGCTTAATTTGCTCTTTTTGGGCAAATGGTCTCAAGACCGTATAAGATGGTTGACTAAGCATTGAACGTATGGGATTACTGTTCATAATGATGTTAATTAATGACTCACCAAATTTGATGGACTAATTCCAAACGAGTTAAGAGTTGAAGGTTGATTACTAGGGCAAACCCTAATTGACATCAGTGCTGAAATCACAATGAGCTAATTTGCGATTTTGGGTTGATTAGCCCAAACGGTCTCAAGACCGTTTGGGGAATCATCCAAACGGTCTCAAGACCGTTTGGGGATCACCCAAGACCGTATGGAGGTCTGGGGTCAAGTATAGTTGACCAATTGAAGGTACAAAGATACCAAATTACATTGCAATTAAGTATTGATGTAATGATCAACTCAATAAATCAAACCTTGATGAATTTTCACTAGAGTCCAAAGGATGGATGGGCAAACGGTCTCAAGACCATTTGGAACTCATCCAAACGGTCTCAAGACCGTTTGGTGACAACCCAAGACCGTTTGGAGGTCTAGGGTTAAGGTAATTTGATCAATTGAGGGCCCAATTACAATGGGTTATTGAAATAATCAAATTGCTGATTTGTGACTTAATTAAGGTTCAACCCCTATCAAATCAATCTAGATTTTGATGAATTCTTGGGCAAACGGTCTCAAGACCGTTTGGAGTATATCCAAACTATCCCAAGACCGTTTGGGCCAAGTTTGAGCCCAATTGGAGGTCAATTCATGGGTTCAACTTTGATTTGATTCACATTGTTGAGTGTTGATGGTTGAACGTTTATAGACCTTAATTGAACCAACTCCAACCCTAATTGGATATCAATTGAGGGTCAATTGAGTTACCAAGTGGTTAAGGCTAACCCTAATTGTCTCAATTGGTAAGTGGTTAGCAAGCTTGAGACCAATTGATGGCTTCAACATAGGAAACCCTAATCGAGTTTACCCTTTGAACCACTTTGGAGGTCCATTCGACTTCAAACCGTATGAGGGCATTCGACCTCAAACCGTATGAGGGCATTCGACCTCAAACCGTATGAGGGAATTCGACCTCAAACCGTATGAGGGCATTCGACTTCAAACCGTATGAGGGCATTCGACCTCAAACTGTAACAGGGCATTCGACCTCAAACCGTATAAGGGCATTCGACCTCAAACCGTATGAGGGCATTCGACCTCAAACCGTATAAGGTCATTCGACCTCAAACCGTATAAGGTCATTTGACCTCAAGATCGAATGAGGGCATACGACCTCAAGATCGAATGAGGGCATATGACCTCAAGATCGAATGAGGGCATTCGACCTCAAGATCGTATGAAGGTTGAAGGTGTGAAACCTATTGGAGACTTTTGAAGTTAAGTCTGCCTAATGCCTTGAAGGCTTAAATGGTTTAATAGTTGTTCAACCTAAACCCTAATGATACCAAAAGACATTAAGGGTCAAGTGGTTAGTAAATTAAACCATGATGACGATCAATGTGTAATTTACCATAATACCCTTGAAAGGTTCAATTGAGTGAAACCTTATTCTAATCAAACCCTAATCACTTAATAGTGGTGATTTGGTCTGTGATAATCAAAGTGGACTTAACCCAACCTAATCTAGATTGGTGTTATCACCATCTACAAGTATGAGGAGAGAGAAAGTATCTTAAGAAAGAGAAAGTACCCTTTTATGATGGAAATTCAAGTAAAGTATCTTCAATACACATGAATGTGCATGATTGGGGTATGATCCACTTATGTGAGATCATGGAACCCTAATTATGATAAATGATGAATCTTAAACTAATCTGAGAGCATCAATGATGATGTTCCTCATACATGATGATGTTATGAGTTCAATTCACCATAATGTGAATAGTAAACCCTAATTCAAGGGTGATGACATGTAATGTGAATAGTAAACCCTAATTCAAGGGTGATGACATGTAATGTGAATAGTAAACCCTAATTCAAGGGTGATGACATGTAATGTGAATAGTAAACCCTAATTCAAGGGTGATGACATGCAATATGAGTAGCAAACTCTAATTGATGAGAATCAGAGAACTTAGCCCTTATGACAAGAGTGAAAAGTATATTCTTGTTTTGAACTACCTTTATCAGTTGAATTAACCATGCAGGTTCTGATATGAAGGAGATCATATCCAGGTATGGATGATGATATTATATTCATTGAAAGCATGTTGTTAGCTTTATGAATAGTAAAATATCTTGATGCCTTGTCAGTGGCATCCTATGTTTTAAGGGGCTGAAAGAGCCATGAATACCATCAAAGTCATGCTTTAGAGATGACTTGTGATGAGTATACTGAGAAATGATGATTGATGTGAGTTAGGTTTGTTACATTTAGTATTCTACTTTCATAGATGTTGTGCTACTGTTATTGTTTGAAGAACAATGTATGATGTTAAAAGAATACTGAATGTACCTAACTAATCAAGTGTAATGTAGAAGCCCTGATCATAGATCCATCATTGTCAGAGATCAAATGATGATGAAATAGGTTTTCCCAAGGGAACTCTTGGATCACATACTGTTGAGTATGTGGGGTATATGGATGTGTAGAACCTTACATCCTAGTGTAGGAATTTGATGTAGATGTATAATCCGTCAATCCTTCACTACAAAACTCATACCGTATCAGTGGATGGTAAACATGAAACCTCCTGATGACAAGGAAAGCAAAGATATCCGTATCAGTGGAAGATAAACATGAAATCTCCTGATGACGAAGAGAGTACAGAACACCACTGTAACTCTAATATAGTGAAGGACCAGATTACCCCGGTGAGCTATAATAGTAGAGACACAAGATGTCCTACAAATGATCCTCTTACTGACTGAGGAAGGTGAAGGTCATGAGAATACGGCTCTTTCGATGACCTAGTATGATACTAAGGCACTTAACAGTGATTGGTTGGGGTATGAGTGGTAAACCTCATCTCCACAGGGCATAATAATAAGACTGTTTGAAAAACATAATCTACAAGCGTAGTATACCTGTTAAAGGTAACTATGAGCTAATTGATTGATGATACACTGTATAGTGCATATGTTCTTCATGCTTGATAAATGTTGAACTCTTGTTTACAACTGCACCTGCTATTGAATATTTTGTAAGCTTTTACTGCTTAAGTTATTCTTTGATTTTATAATAAAGCTTCTGGCGGAGAGTTATAGCTCTCGCTGGGACAATTATGTACAATTGTCTCACCCCGTAGACTTCAACTTTTTAGGTGGACGTCGAGGACGGAGGAACAGGTCTACAGGTGACCAGTACCAGCAGCAGCAGCACCAGGAGCAGCAGTAAATCTCAGGTGGAGATTTAGCCTGTCGTGTGGTGTAGTTAGAGTCAGTCCTATGTGTCCTCTGTACTCTCAGGTCTTGGAGTCTTTTGGTTATGAGTTCTTGAGATTTTGTATCTTGTTGTATATAATTACTCAAGAAGTAATTATCATGAGATGTAAACAGTTTATCTCCTTTTATGAATGAAGCTTTATGGATTCAAGCTCTTGTCTCGAAAAGTTTTAATTTCCCGTGATTTTTGTCTTCCGCTGTTAATCGATTTGCTTCCGCTAAGTTTAAATCGTGTTTATATCGTGGTTTGGAGATCAGAGCCCACAGAAACACGGATCGCTGACGTGTCAATACCATCGACATGGGTCGATGGTATCGACTCTGCACCCGGATCGATGACGTGGAAGCCGCGATCGCCGTTGATTTCTATGCGCGGATCAGTGACATGGATGGTCGATACCATCGACAGGTGTCGATAGTATCGACTTGGCTTCATTGCGACACCACCACTTTGCATTTCAACCTGTAACCATGTCGATACCATCGACGAGGCCGTCGATGGTATCGAGTTGACTGAGACAAATCGGTCTGAACTTCTCCAGAGATCTCGATGGTATCGACACCCTTGTCGATACTATCGACTGTTGCTGGGCGACCTACCTATAGGTGTGTCGATACCATCGACAAGGCCGTCGATGGTATCGACTCAGAATGAAATTTGCAGTCGTCAACCTGAACCCTTGTCGATGGTATCGACTCTGCCTCAGCCTGCACAATGAACAAACGGATCAAGGTATCTTCTTTACACTAAAAATTGAACAAAAATAAAGCAACCTACAGTTATAATTAAACTATCCTAATGTACCGATGGTTGGGTTGCCTCCCAATAAGCGCCCTTATTTAACGTCTTAGGCTAGACGGCTTCCGGGCATCTCATTCATCCGCAAGTGCAATGAGTTTAACCTCATTCACTTTCCTCTTGTAATTCTCACCAAAATAGAGCTTCAGCCTCTGTCCATTTACCAAGAACGTGGTATCACCATCACGCACTAAAATTGCGCCGTGCGGCTTGACCTCTTCCACCACGAATGGTCCACTCCACCGGGATTTGAGCTTCCCGGGATGCAACTTGAGTCGGGAGTTGAACAACAAACCACTATCTCCTTTATTGAACGTGCGCAACTCGATGTGGCGATCGTGGATCAGTTTTGTGCGCTCCTTGTATATCCGGGCATTCTCATATCCTGTCATCCGTAACTCATCCAGCTCATTCAACTCAAACATTCTCTTTCTCCCAGCTTCATCATAACTTAGATTCAGCCTTCTAAGTGCCCAATGGGCCTTGTGCTCCAACTCCACCGGTAGGTGACAAGCCCGGCCATACGCCAACCTAAAAGGCGTGGTGCCTATAGGTGTTTTGTAGGCCGTTCTGTACGCCCACAGTGCATCTGGTAGTAGGGCACTCCAGTTCTTCCTTGTGGATGCCACCGTTCGCTCTAGAATCTTCTTAATCTCGCGGTTGGAGACCTCCACTTGGCCTTGAGTCTGCGGATGATATGGGGTGCCAATGTTGTGCTTGACCCCATATTTCTTCAATAATGTCGAGAACTTCTGATTCTTAAAATGTGTACCCCCATCACTGATTATCATTCGGGGTATCCCAAACCTGCAGAAAATATTCTCCTTCACGAACCTGCACACTACAGTGGAATCATTAGTCCTTGTGGGGATTGTTTCCACCCACTTCGACACATAATCAACTGCTAACAAAATATATAGATTGGAGTTCGAGGACACAAAGGGTCCCATGAAATCTATGCCCCACAAATCAAATAACTCAACATCCTAAAACACATTCAGGGGCATCTCCTGTCGCTTTGAGATATTACCTGCTCGCTGACAAGGATCACATTGCCTCACAAAATCGTAGGCATCCCAAAATAAAGTTGGCAAATAAAGGCCGCTTTCCAAAACCTTAGCTACCGTTCGCGAGCTGGCGTGGTGTCCCCCCGTAGGTGATGCATGGTAATGATAGAGAACACTCTCGTACTCCACTTCAGGCACACACCTGCGTAAAATACCGTCCCTGCATTGCTTAAGAAGAATTGGATCATCCCAAAAATAGTATCTTAAAGAATGAAAAAATCTCTTCTTTTCCTGATATGACCAATCTTCCGGGATGATCCCGCAGGCCAAATAATTTACAATTTCAGCAAACCAAGGCTCTTTAGAGTTAATTTTCAACAGCTGTTCATCCGGAAACGTCTCGGTTATGGGTATATGCAAATCTTTTTCATCCACCCTATCTAACCTAGACAAATGATCAGCCACTACATTTTCAATCCCAGATTTATCCTTAATTTCAATGTCAAATTCCTGTAAGAGCAAAATCCACCTAATGAGTCTAGGCTTTGTGTCTTTTTTCTCCATCAAGTATTTTATTGCAGCATGGTCAGTCCATACAACTACTTTAGATCCAACTAAATATTGCCGGAATTTTTCGAAAGCAAACACAACGGCAAGTAATTCTTTTTCAGTAGTTGTATAATTCAATTGGGCATCATTCAGAGTTTTTGAAGCATAGAAAATCACGGCGGGCTTATTGTCTACCCGCTGCCCCAATACGACTCCTACCACAAAATCCGAAGCGTCATACATTAACTCGAAAGGTTTTGTCCAATCCGGCGTTTGAACAACCGGGGCAGAAATCAGTTTTTCTTTCAAAACATTGAATGCATGTAGACACTTATCATTGAAATCGAAAACCACATCTTTCTCCAAAAGCTCGGATAGAGGTTTTGCAATTTTAGAAAAATCCTTTATGAATCGTCGATAGAACCCGGCGTGTCCCAGAAAACTTCTCACCCCTTTTATAGAATTTGGTGGGGGCAACTTGGAAATGACCTCAATTTTCACCGGATCCACCTCTAGTCCTTTGCTAGACACCTTGTGTCCTAGCACTATTCCCTCAGTCACCATCATGTGACATTTCTCCCAATTAAGGACCAAGTGTGTGTCCTCACAACGCTGTAACACTTTATCTAGGTTATAGAGACATTCATCAAACGATGCACCATACACTGAGAAGTCATCCATAAAAACCTCGAGATAACGCTCTACCATGTCAGAAAATATGGCGAGCATACAACGTTGAAACGTCGCCGGTGCATTGCATAACCCAAACGGCATTTGACGGTAAGCAAAAGTCCCATAGGGACAAGTGAACGTAGATTTCTCTTGATCCAAAGGATCAATCGAGACCCGGTTGTACCTTGAGTACCCGTCTAGAAAACAAAAGTGCGATCGCCCGGCAAGATGCTCTAGAATTTGATCAACGAACGGTAAAGGAAAGTGATCCTTAAGTGTGGCAGAATTCAAACGACGATAGTCAATACAAACTCGCCACCCGGTTACCAATCGGGTGGTGACAGGTTGATTCAATAAATTTTGAGTGATAGTAATTCCCCCCTTCTTAGGGACTACCTGTGTGGGACTCACCCATGTCGAGTCTGATATGGCATAGATAATCCCTGCAGCAAGAAGTTTAATGACCTCCTTCTTCACAACCTCCATTATGCTCGGATTTAGACGTCTTTGAGGCTGAATCACAGGCTTGGCTCCCTCCTCGAGCCGAATCTTGTGCTGACATAGAGTAGGGGAAATCCCCTTGATGTCTGCAACGGACCACCCAAAAGCTCCTCAGTGGTTCTTCAGCACTATCAACAGTTGCTCCTCCTCTTCCTCACTCAAATAAGCAGAAATGATCATCGATAACTTGTCTTTCTCAGCTAGAAAGACATACTTGAGATGCGGGGGCAGCGGCTTTAATTCCAAATCCGGCGGGCTGATAAGAGATGATTGTAGCGGCGGGGGAAGTGCCCCTAAATCTTCATAGTGCCTCGCATAGAAGCATGGAAGCATCTGAAGCATTTTAGCGCACTCCTTGAGTGATTTACTCCGCATCCAATCATAAGTAATATTCAACAAACAAGCCTCCAACGGTAATTCCGGATATGCATCAGAAATAGAAAGAGCAATCACATCCTCCTCCAAAGAAAGTGGAATGTCCTCATTCTCATCATTCGAAAATCCCACAGCTTTACACAAAGAAACTACCTTAGTCTGCTCCATGATATCCACAGCTAAGGTTCCATTGTCCACCTTTCTCATCACATGAGCCATGTCAAGAAATGGTTTTCCAAGGCAGAGTGAAATATTGCAATCCAGATGTTTCACCATATTGCATTGTTATTTTGATTTAGATGACGCAGTGCTAGAAGGCATGACCATCTCAAAACGGTCATCTGCTATGCCCAAGGTCAAGCGACCTCTCCCCATCTCTAAGATCATGTCGGCTGTAGCTTGGAAGGGACGTCCAAGTAACAGCTCGTTGCCATGCTCATCCTGCATCTCCATAACCACAAAATCAGTCGAAAAGACAAATCTATCCACCTTTACTAAGACGTCTTCACAGATTCCATATGGCTTCACCATAGAGTTGTCTGCCAATTGAATCGTCATATTGCTCGGCCGTGATTCCTTCAATCCCAGCTTTTTAAATGTCGAAAGGGGCATCAAGTTGATGCTTGCCCCTGAGTCACACAATGCTTCGCCAAATTTAACCTTCCTGATATAGCAAGAAATGTTGAAACACCCTGGATCCTGTCTCTTTGGCGGCAAAGTGCCCAAGATGAAGGCACTCACTTACTCCTTGAGCACAACGACCTCTGTATCTGGAATTTTTCTTTTCTTGGTAATGACATCTTTTAGAAACTTCCCGTATGAAGGAATTTGCTCAATGGCTTCCAGTAACGGGATATTAACTGAAAGCTTCCTAAAACTATCCAAGAACTTCTTGAACTGTGCATCTACCTTCCTTGCCTTCACGCTATTTGGATACGGGACCGGAACAGCTTGTGCCCTTTGATGAGGTGGCACATAAGGCGTCTTTTCCTGAAGTTTCTCCTCTGCAACATGTTTTTCAGTACCATCCACGGCTATGTCTTCAACTTGCCCTGTGACTGGTGTGGGATGCTCCGTAGTGGTTTCACCTTCAACTTCATCTCGTGGTGTGCTTGTTTCATCAGTTCTTGGATTCAACACTTTCTTACCGCTTCTAAGCAGGATAGCCTTAGCTTGCTGGTTTCCCCCGGGAACATTGGTGTTCCCCAGAAAACCTGGAGGTGCCGGTTTCTTCAAACTAGCTATTTCGGCTGCCATCTGTGCCATGGAAGTCTCAATGGTCCTCATTTGAGCCCCATGGCTCTACAATGTCTGCCCGAATTGATTCATGTATTCTCCTTGCTGCTTGATTTGCTGCCCGAATGTGTTCATTAGCTCTTGATTTTGCTTGATGACCTGATTGAGCAACTCCGTGCTCTTGTCTTCTGCAATTGGCGAGGGCTTGGCTTCCGGATCCTACAGAAAATTGTTCGGATCCTTACACGAGAACTTTTTGTCTTTTCTCCATGAGTAGTCATTGTTCCTATACCCTTGTTGTTGTCTCATGTACTTGACTTGAGCCTCATCCTCGGACTCATTATCCTCCTTTTGCAGTAGCTTCTTTGCGAGAAGATCCATCTTCTCATTCAACTCTCTCATTGCCTTGGATTCACTGACGACTCACGCTTGCTCTACCGGGCCTCTTTCTCTTTCACCCCAGGACTGCTTTCTGGCCATGTTCTTGAGTATTTCCCAGCATCTTGTGTCTGTATTGTTCAGAAAAAATCCCGACCCGGCTGAATCCAGATTACTCCTATCATGCTCGGAGAGAGCAAAATAGAAGATTTTCACCTGCGTCTCTTTATTCGGCCCGTGATGCGGACACCTCCTCAGCATAACCTGAAATCACTCCCAGGTCTCAGAATATGTTTCTCCGGCCTGTTGGGTGAAATTATGAATCTTCCGGATCATGTCGTGAGTCTTCTCAAGAGGGAAGAACCTCTCAAAGAAGACCTCCACCATATGGTCCCAGGACTCCACGAACTCATCGTCTAGATTATGTAACCACTCTCGAGTTGCTCCCGCCAATGAACTTGGGAAAAGCTTGAGATACAATGCATCTTGTGGAAACCTATCAATTTTTACCATGTCGCAGTTCTCAACAAACTGGCTGATGTGTGCAACAGGATCCTCATTCTTCAGCCCATGAAACGCATTTGATTTCACCAAATTTATCAACGCAGGATCGATCTTATATGTCGGTATGGTGATCGCCTGCTTCTTTATAGGCCCCTTCGAAGCTGATGAGGAAGAAGCTTTGATCTTCTCCCATATGGTCTGTGGCTCGGCCATGTCTTCTTGTTCAAATTCGAAATCTATCTCTTCTTGGTGCTATTGCTCGTAATACTCCTCGTCCTCAGGTCCCGGAAGCGGAACCTCGGGTGTGCGATTGTCGTAGTCTGTACTACGTGTCTGCACCATACAACATACCTGAAATGAGAAAATTCAAGTTCAGTACTATGCTTAGACGAGTATAAACAATTATAGAAAAATTTAGAAATATTTGAAGTTGTTTCAAAAAAATAAAAAAAATGTGGCCTAGAGTGGCCGCTTGTAGCACTCGAAGTGCCAACAATTCGCCGTATCCCCGGCAACGGCGCCAAAAACTTGACGTATATTTTACTACGCGCTAAAAACGCAAGTATACGCGTCGAGTAGTACAGGCCTTGTGAGGCCCGAGTCGAACACATGGATACTCGGAAATGTTGGAGACTCCTACTAACTATTTGCGATCAGCTAAGCCGAATAACAAATTGGGGTTGTTGAATAAAATTAAAAGAAAATAAAAATAAAACAAAGCAAACAATCGATTAAAGGTTAATTTAATCGATTCAAAAAGGTATCTTTAGGATGGCGGTTTCACCGTGGGTTTTCATTGTATTAGATTTTATATAATGCCTCAATCTTCTCTCTCTATCCGGGTAGTGGCCTGAAAACAGAATTGCCCACTGTCGTGGTGCAATTCACTACTTAGGTTTAGGTCGGTTCCACCGTCGTAGTAACCTATCCCCTAAACTAAGTGCATTACGAACGATCTCTCAGTATCCACCATTAATTTTACACCACCTTGTTCAAGGGATTTATCGATTAATGTAGGTTTCATCTCTTTTCAGCCGTTAATCCTTCTGTCGAAGTGATTAAGGGCATTAGGTTATTATTATGGTGATCAAGCATAACAATATATGGAGAAAACGAAGCTATGCCACAGATTTAAGAGAGAAAATATGAATTACTATTATAAAACTATCATACAATGAATTCCCGGGCTACTCCCGGTCCTAAAGATGGAGGGGATTAGCCCTGCATGTTCATCTTACACAAGTACATATAAGAAATATGGGAAATCATATGAAAAACGTGAATTGAAAGGGAAAACCCCTGAACAGAGAAGAACCGATCGATCCTTTGCTTAGAACACGTGCTTTCCCGCCTCTCGGTGGTGAAATCCATCTTCGCAGTGTCCGGATTGACTGGTATGAGCTTATGGCCTCCGTTCTCCTCTCTCCTGCTCCTCGGCACTTGTGCAATGGCTAAAATGAGATGATCTCCCCCTCTGGGCGGCCGTCATTAGGTATAAGTCCCTAATTAGGTCGTTAATTAACTCCAGCCGTCCAATTGAGATCAATCTAAATCCAACGCATATCTGACGGTGTCGATACCATCAACGCGGGTCGATGGTATCAACCCGCTGCAGTAGCGAACCCTTCCTTTGTCGCGCCCGACATCATCTCGATACCATCGACTCAGGTCGATGGTATCGACTTCCTTTAGGCATCGGTTTTGTCATTTTGCGACGCTGTAGCCTCCGTGCGTCGATGGTACCATCGACTGCTTCTTCGCCAACAACCTGAAGGTGACTCGATACCATCGACATCAGTGTCGATGGTATCGACTCTTTGCTGCTCCTTTCGGCTGGAAACCTGTGGCCTTGTCGATGGTATCGACGGAAGCAAATACTCGTTTTTCTTGAAATTCAAAGACAAGATCGCATAAATCCACACAAATAATAATAATGTGATAATTAATGCTCAAAACAATGAAATAAAGGGGATTTGACATAAAATGATGGCAAAGACCAAATTGGATGAATTATGTGATATTAACCATAGAAATGACTAATAAAAGCATAAAACACATATCAAACATGTCTATAAATGCGACTCAAAATCATCGCATCACCCCTCAGGATAATGTGATGTCTGATGAGATCCATGTGTCCAGTTTAGAGCACTATGTGAGGTACCTGGACCATGTGTGGAGTAATGAACCTAGTAAGCCCCAAGGGAGGCTGAAATGACCTGAGTCACCTATGAGATTTATAGATGCCAAGGTGAAAGAACTCAGAGAAAGGAATATGTGATGATAAAGGTTCTTTGGAAGCTCCATGGATAGGGCAAAGCCACATAGGGGCCAATGATGGACATGTAAAAGTCTTATCCTGAATTGTTTGTTTGCTTGATGGAATTTTGAGGACAAAATTCCTATAAGAGGGAAAGGATGTTACAACCCCAACTTTTGGGTTCATTTGAAGAGAAATGTAATTTCTCATATTAAAAATATTTGAACAAATAATGATATAATTTGGTTGGAATAAATGGATTACATTTACAATAGCCTTGATGATTGCTTTGTGGGCTTTATTGGCTATTGGGCCCAATAACAAGGAAGAGACAAAAGGAACTCCATTATTAATAAGAAATGGAGAAAAGAGAAATGTAGAAACCTCTAGAAGGAAAAGGTATATAATCCAAAGGTGGATTTCGTGCCTCTTGGGTTCCTTGGGTTCCAAGGAGTCCAAAGTTTCAAAAAGAAAGCAATAAGAAAAGAAAAGATCAATTAAATATTTCTTTATTAAGAAAGAAATTGAAAACAATGATAAAATGTGGAAAATAAGTGGAAAAGGGTATGATTGAGTTATCTTTAATGGATTTTCGTATCCATGAGGTTTTTATGTTAAAAGTAATTCCAAATAAAAAAAATAAAAAGAGAGATAAAGAGAAATCCTTAAAAAGAGATATTTTAATAAAGAAATAAACAAGATAATGAGAAATAATGGACATAGATGCATCTAGAAGGATAATGAATATCCTTAAAAAGGAATTTCGAAATCTTAGGATTTCTTAGGGTCCAATTAGTCCCAATGGAGAAGATGAAAGAGAAAATACAAATAATACAAAAGTCTTAATATGAGGATAATGTGATATATTATTAATGACTTTTAGTATTATCAAAAAGAAATACTTTTGTTATAAGGAAGTAAATTTTCATGTCCACATGGTTTATAATGGTAAAAGGAATCACAAAAAAGATAATAAAATAATAAGAGAGAGAAAATATGCTTAAAATAAGCTTTATTAAAGGATAAGTTGCACATCAAGATATTGCCCTTTTCTTTTGGAATTTGGGACTCAAATTTGGTATTCCAATAGATAAAGCCCAGAGGAAGTTTCCCTTAAAATTTGAGATTAAAAAGATAAATGGATTGAGAGATATGATTTTTGGAAGTTTTCCTAAAGTAACGAGGATAATAGTAAATGTCACAATTTATGTTCTAATACGAGGCTTGATAGCCGTTGGATCAAGGATCCAATGGTAGCTGCTTTCTGAGTTAGTTTGGGAAAGAGGAATAGTAGAAGGAGGTTTCTCAATCGGTTTCCTCTATGGACAATCCTTTTGCGAATCTAGAAGTTTCTCAGTTGGATTTGGGGGAAGAAACTGGATCAGAAGATCCTTGGTTTCTCCTATTTTCGTGCGAGATTGGGATTTCCCTAATATCCCTGTTCGTACATGATTTTCAAGCATGTACAGGATATCTCGGATTCTTGAGATCGAGGCCTATATAAGGCATATGCCTCCCAGATGAAGAGGGTTGTACCCTCTCAGTTTTGCGAAGAGCACTTTGCTCTTACAAAGTTCCTTGGGCGCAGAGTTTTCCCCTGGCTTCCTGGTACTTTGTTCCTGCGGAGGAACACGGGAGCGAGGAGCAGGGCTTAGCATCAGGATCTCTTATTCTTGGGTGGGAAGGATAGTGTGGGGCTACTATCGAGTTGGAAAAGGCAGCGACGATGACTGAGGACGGGAGGACGGGCTCTGCTCGTCAGGGTGCGTCCGGGAGACAAAGGCGTGAAGCCCCTCTATGTCGCATTTGTGCCCGAGAAAGGGGACAGACTAGGCGGGTCCACGGGAGAGGAAGAACTAGATCCAAGGGGAGGATCTGTGAGCTTCAGTAGAAAAAAAGAGGTAATCTCTCGCCTTTGATGACGTGGCGCCATCTGACTGGTTAGAATAGTGTTAATCTTGGAATAATTGTAGAAATTAATCTATAACTTGGATTAAGAAAAACTATATATGCTTTTTGACCAAAAAAATTCAAAGAACCTACTTGCAATTCAAAAAGTATGTAAATATGCTATCTTTAATGGTTTAACTAATGAAAAACCCTAACCTTTAATGATCAATGAATTCTGAAAGGTTATATGGATGAAGTTGATATTAACATGTTGTTAGTAAAAAAGACAAATTAGATCCAAAAGGATGATCTTTATGTGTAATTTGATTAATTTAGGGCTCCATGTAAGTAAATAAGCTTTAATGGGCTTTGAAACTCTAATGTTAGTAATTATGATTCTTAATGGCTTTAATTGCTCGAATCCATGAATGAAGCTGAGATATGATGTTTTTAAGCTATTTCAAGTATAAACGTTTCTAATTATACCCATAATATGGTAATTAGGGTTTTCTAATGGATAAATGTGTAATTAGTGATAAATAGAGTTCATATGTGAATTAGACTATATGAAAGTAAGTTGTTAATTTGAAAGAAGCCTAAGATGATAATTGGCCTTAATGATCGTGTCATGACTTAAAAGGATAAAGATGGTAGTTTTAGCGTAAAAGCGGCATAATGAACATAATTGACTTCTAACTGTGCCTATGATGTTGAAATTAGGGTTTGTAGACTAAAAGAGCATTCAAAGTGATAAATGCATAATGAAGACTAAAACCCTAATAAAACCCTAAATTTGTACTAGAAATCATAAGGTGGAATCCAAGTCAATCTTGAGAATGTTTTGGATAAAATAATGATGGATGTTATGCGTTAATTTCAGGATATTGATGATTGCTTGATTAATTGTTCTTGAATATTATTTCTTGGACATCAATTTGCTCTGGATCAGGTATGTGGTTACGCTTATGAATATTTCGAATTAGTTTTTCGATGTTTTCTGAAGTTTTCCTCGATGACTTGAATTAAAATGTTGGTTGAATTTTATTCATGCAAATTATAATGTGGATATGACTATCACTTAAGATATGTGCCTATTAGCTCAGATCCTAGTCTCCTCTGTGGGTTAATGGCTTGACCTAGTACATGGCTACCTATGGGGTAGGTCCATCAGGTTATTGGATGACTTAGTACATGGTTACCAATGGGGTAGGTCCATCAAGTCATCTCGAGTCAGGGATTGGGCTACCTTTAGGTAGGGCTATGTGACTCTAAAACCCTAAGTATTGGCTACCTATGAGGTAGGACCACGGGGGTAAGGATCTACCATAGAGAGAGGTAGTATCCAAGTCCACTATAGGGACAACACAGAGATAGGGGATATGTAAGGATTGAGTAGTATTGCGTAAGACGTAATCTTGACTTTTAAATGATAATTGGTTGATTACATTGTTATCATAGTTGCACGATTATTGTTTCCCCCACATACCAACTTTATGCTGACCGACGTTTTGTTTTTCGGTGTTTTAGGTACAAAGCCAAAAGGATAAATAATAAACTGTCATATTGTGAAATACGTGAATTAAAATACAAGGAAGATTAGTTAGAGTAGAATTCATACATGGATATAACTTTAGAAATCCAAGTTTTCAAAAGGTATGCAAAGTTTTTATGTTATCACAGCTTTTCAATATAGTCTAGTAGAATTTGATAATTATTATTGATTATTTGTCAAACCTTTGATCTGGGAATTGGGATAATGGCTATGATCTTCTGGTCTCCCTTAATTGGGGGGGGGGGTACTGAGAGGAGGGGTCGTTACACCTTCATCATGATTTTGAAAAATTCAAAGATCATCAAATATGATTATAACCAACTTTGAACCTAACTTTACCAAAACCCTAATCATGAACCTAATTACATAAGAAACATGTTGAATCTTTCTTAATGATAGGTCATGTTCGTAATTAGGTGGTTTTTTGTGATCTAGATCGTCAAGGATAAATTAAGAACATTTTGAACTCAGGTATGTGAGCTTTAATAATTATATGATTATAGTTTTCTTACTTGAACCTTGATATGTATGTAAGCTTTTTTACTTGCACATATATATACATGTAGTATGTAGTATTATAATCCTTTTTTGTCTTTTTTGATTTTATCACTTGAACAAATAAAATGGATATTCATTTTGAAACTTTGAAACAAGGTTTGTTCAATAAGTTTGGTCATTTTGAGGTTCATCACATAGAAATAGGGTTAGCTAATGACTTTGAGCTTTAAGTCCAATCATGAATCCCTTCATTGAGAAGTTGGTCAAAGGCCTTGTGATGCATGGTTTTCTTAGTATAATCCAAGTAAAATGAATAAAACATGGATTTTCATTTTTCTAAGTAATTATATATTTTCTTGTTGTTTGTTTACCTCTCTAATTCTTTTTACATTATGACAACTTAGATACATGAATCTTTTTGCCATCTACCTAGCACGTTGTGTACATTATTGAGCAAGTTGTTAGGTTGTACCCTTTGTTAGATCCTAGATAAGTGTACATGTATAGATTTGTACAATTTTCTATCAAATTTGTAAGTGAAACTATGTAATAAATTATGTTGTTATTAATAACACATTTAATATTGAGAATTTTTTTTTGTGCATATAGTGTTAGTATGTTAAGTTTTTACACTTCTGCGTTTGATTGTTGATATTAGATTGATAGGAATGGACGCTCAGATCCTTCCTCTGTTAACTTTGTAGTCATTTGGAGTTTGATTTTGATAATAAATGGTTTTGTGAAAAGTTTCTCTAATGGTAACCAACCAATGAACTAACAATTAGTGAATTGATTATATTGCACCATCCATTGAAGTGACAATCTTACCTAGTCAACCAGTGGGGAAGGAAATTAGCCTTTGCATATTTTACAACCATTCTAATCTTTTGTTTGTTTGTGAACTAATTTCCCCATAAGCATCCTTATGTGCTTGACTCATGGATTCCACATTATGTTGGCAGTGATGTCAAAGACCACATAAGCAAAGAGAGATATTTAGACGTACAACATTGCTACCTATGTAATTGGAATAAATTGAGAACAACTTCAACCTCAAGTGGCAATGTGACCATGATTGTATAATCCCTTTTTCATGGATATCCAAAGTAAACTTGAGGTATGGAGGGTTCAACCTTTTATTATTCAATCTATCTTGAACCAAAGCAGACTATTGAGATTGTGTGAGAAATATTTCATTTATTTACCCATATGATAATGGCCATGCATTTCATAGTCACACTTAGAAGGGTCCATGATATCACTCCAATGGAAGGATAAATTTCAAACAAACTACTCATAAATCCATAAGTGTCACAATGCACCCAATAACTACTTGTATGGGAACTATATTCAGAGTCATTTTGTGTATTTTAAAGTACATATAAAAACATGTGATCATTGTAGCGACTTTGGTTAAGGATCATAGTAACCATTGTCACATATGTTATGACTCCGCTTGCCAAGACATCACTTCAATGTGTCATTCTTAGAGTGGGTTTGTCTAGTACTACTTGTTATTTAACAAGTACCCACGAAACTGAATTGATTTCCAATATATGAATAACTTAACATAGTCATCATTCATCATATCCACTAGTCTTTTCTATTAATTTTGTAGTATAATATCCACATTAAATACTGACTAGAGACATAACAAGTAGGAATACTCTTCATGTGACACTGTGCCACACTAAATGAGATTACTCAAAATCCAATACACGATCAAACACTAATTAACCACATAACATGAGGGATAGTTAAAACCAAACTAAACATATCAAACATGTCCAAGAACATTTACATATTGGTCCAACATCTTACATAAAAGCCCATATCATGCCATGTACTTATATATATGTTTGGTGGCCTCATCCACAACCTATATACAAAAGCATTGTATAGACATATACAAGTCATATACAACATCATCCCATCGGAAAAAACTTGAGTCGGTACATATCATCTACAAAACATATGTTGTCTAGACCTGAGAGTATAGGGATGACTTTAAGACACACTAACATCCAGACAACCTTTGCTCCTATTGATATCCAAGCTTCTCTTATTCACCACCAAGAACCTGACAATGTCACTGACGGTCACCAAAAAAGATGTAGTGACCCACGAGGTGAGACCTATGTCCTAGTGAGAGATATAACTCTCAAAAATGCTTATTGATCATAACAGGTTATGTGATTAAGTAGGTAAGACAGATAATATTACAACAAGCATGATTAACATGATATTTAGAGGAAATGATAAATCTATCACCTTTTAAATAGTTGATTTATCTTACTACATTATATATCAACTAAACATTATAAGAAACAAGGTAAGGGTTATTAAGTAATGTTAATCATAGTTTAATCCTAGCAAATATGTTACATGGCTGAATTACATCTTTTATGAAGCCCTGGGAGTTTGATGCATACCACTCAAACTTGCAACTGACCACTCTGAAGTCGCAATCAGATCCTTACAAGATCTAGGAGAGTCGTAATCCTAAGATCTCTTCCCCTTGATCAGTAATAGTCCACCGCAATGACATATTAGTCAAGCTTCAATCAACCTAGTCCATCTTTGGTATACATGTTACAACACTAGAAACTAGGGTAATCAACCCTATCATCAGAGGAAAAATTGCATTTGTCCTCAGTTACATCACATATACAGATTCATAATCATCTGAGACACGGACTCAACCGTTATCCATAACCTTGGGATCAGGATGACATGGATGTACACTCCCTGCACCCGCATATACTTAACAACATATACTCTAAGTTTCCCTTTAGGATTGCTCATTTCCCTATACAATAAGTTCTAACACTAGAATAGTTCTACATTACAAGGCACTACAAGACTATGGTTTCACTTGATTGGTTATTACAAATTGGGTGAGTTTAGGCTGCATCAATCAAGTTACATACATACCCTAATATGATTTATACTAAAACATGGGTATATAAAAACTTAAGAAGATATAAAATGTTTTAGATATATTCCTTATCACAAAATCACATGGTATTAATCCCTTATCCATCATAAAGAGGATTACACCTCCATCAGGGCTCAAGTCATGCCCAAAGGCCACTAAGACCATACACATCACCTCCTGTAAGAACATCATTATCTTTCAACACCTTGTAGAAGGTTCCATCAAATCATTATCATACTTGTGTACATAGGTTTAGCATAAGATTTCATTAATCATAAGAGTTATGATGTTCATAGGGTAACATAGTAGGATCGCCATAACATTATGAGAGAATAAAAACACAAAGGAAGATAATTATAGCTAAAAATCATCATGTCATTACTTTTTCTTAGGTTCAACAAGGTAGGTTAAATTGATGTTACAAATCAACACTCGAAGGAAATCCATCAGTTTGATAACATTAGGTGAAATCGGATCTTATATGTCAAGCAAAATCATTATTTGATAGGACTAGTGAAAGCATCATTTGATAAAGATAGATCAACCATTGTATGCCAAGCTAGGTGAACCATTAGTTGTTAAGATAGAATGATCATCGGTTCTTGAACATAGATAAGCCATCAGATGTTTGACTTGGTGAAATCAATTTTTTTACACTAAGTAACACCATCTTATCAAGAGAAAAAGAAACCATCGATTCATGCATTGCTAAGGGCATAGTGACCATCCACTCAAGAAAATATATCAAAATAGAAACTAAGCATAAACCATAAGTTCTCATAAGAAGTCAAGCCATTGAGTTATGAACCAAGAGAGAAATTAGTCGAAACACTTAAGAAAAGCCATTGTTTGAGGGAAATAAAAACCATCAACCTCCATAGACGTGCAAGATATAGGTATTCTACTTTAAAATAAGAACATTCATGCAATATAGAGGTATTTATCTACACAATAAATACTACATATACCCAAATTGTAGCCAAAGGTTCATATTTCTACATGTTCCTACGTTTTTAGAGAAAGTTCTATACATATCAAGTTAAGAGTAAAAAAGAAAGGTGGATAAAGTAATATAACTCGCCTCAAGGAAGGTGATGATAATCCAAACAACAATTTAGCTTGAAAGAGAGAGAATAAAAACCCTAGCTTGAGCACTCCAAAGTCCAAGCTAGCTCCCTTCTCCAAGAACAAGGAAGATCCTAGGGCAAAAGAGAAGAAAGAAGGTGTTCTTCAAGGACACCATGGATCTATCTAAGAAGGAAGAGAGAAGAAGGAGGGAAGCAAGGAAAACAAAGATAAGGAAGGTGATCTTACTTCCTTAGGTCAATAAGCTATGTTAGGAAGCTCCAAACATTCCTAGAGAGGGTAGATCCAAACCCTAGAGCACATGAAACAAGCTCTACCAAGCTTCCTCCTCTAAGCTCATCTCCTCTAGAAAGTAAGAAGGTCGGCCCTCTCAAGAATCAAGAAGAAGAATAATAATGTGTGTAAAGATCCCATTTCGGTGAAAGGAGAGAGGTATATCAAGCTTAGGGTGAGAGATAAAGGTAGGTTGAGGTGTCAAGACATGGATGTCATGTGTCCCAAGGCTGAAACCTCACATCCATGCAAACAGGTCAACCATAGGATTGTGATGCTAGGGAGACCATTAGTAGTCAACCCCAGGAGCATCATAAAGCTTCAACACCAAGTTCCCCATCAAATACCAAGCATACAAAGGGAAACCATTAAGCTAGGGAACTTAGGTGAGAAACCCTAGTTCTCAACCATATGTTACATAACACCTCTAATCTTATGGTGCCTTTAGGTTCCCCAAATTGCAAATACATCAAACATTTCATGCAAACTTATGAATCACAACATACATGTGAATATTACAAACAAAATCCTAGGTATGGAAAAATTGCATAAAAGCCCTTATAAGAACATATTGCAAAACTTACTCAAATAATGTCCAAATTGAACCAAACTTGAAACTTAGCTTTGTCACATAATATCAGAGCATGGACTTGCGTTTGATTAAGGTTTCAATCACCCAATTTAGATAAGAAAGAATCTTTCATCACAAAGTAAGGTCAGGGGTCTTACAACCATAAACCTCTAATAAGGATTTCACCCCTGGAATCCTATAAAAACAAAGATGGGTACTTCCTACACATCTCATCCTATAACTCCCAAGTAGCTTTACCATAGCACGGTGATGCCACAACACCTTCACTAAGGCTATGTCCTTCTTCCTGAGCTTCTTTACATGCTTATCTAGGATCAACATATGACCCTCAACATAAGAAACATCCTCCTCCAACTCAACCTCCACTGGTTGTATCATCTACTCTACATCTGGATGACAATTCCTCGGCACAGAAACATGAAAGATATTGTGCAACCTATGAAACCTGTGCAACTTTGGCGGTAACTCCAACTTGTATTCTACCTTTCCAACTCATGCCAAGATAGGATAAGGTCCCATAAACCTAAGATACAATTTATCTTCCTTACCAAACCTCAACACACCTTTCTAAGTGGAAGCCTTGAGATACATGTGGTCTCCAACTTGGAACTCCAATGGTCTATGATGTTTATCAACTTATGACTTCTATTACAATGAGTTGCCTTCAATTATTACTCTATCACCTTGATCTTCTTTGTGGTCTACAACACTATCTCAGGACCCAAAACATGATACTCACCTGCCTCATACCAAAAAATAGGTTACTGACAATGCCTCTCATACAAAGCTGCATATGGTTCCATATATATGCTTCTCTGATAGTTGTTTTGTAGGCAAACTCAATCAGACTCAGATGAATATCCAAACTACCAAGAAACTCTAGAACACACCCTCTCAATAGATCTTCTAACATCTGAATGGTCCTTTCTAATTGACCATTTGTCTATAGGTGATAAGATGTGCAAAACCATAGTTGTGTCCCCAAAGTTGCATTCAGACGTTCCCAAAACCTTCTTGTAAATTGAGGACCTCTGTCAAACACTATGGTAATTGGTATGCCATGCAGATAAACTATTTAATCAACGTAGATCTTCCAACTTCTTTGTTGTATAAGTTGTCTTGAGTGGGAGAAAGTGAGCTGACTTGGTCAACTGGCCAACTATCACCCAAATGGAATCATGACCTTTGGCTATCCTCAAAAGACCAACCACAAAGTCCATGGTTATATGATCCCATCTCCTTTGTTGTATTGGCAAGGGTTGCAATATCCTTATAGGCTTCCGATGCTCTACCTTGACTTGTTGACAAACTGGACACTTGGTAATAAACTCTACAACATCAAGCTTCAAACATGTCCAACAGAAAAAATATTTCTAATTATGATACATCTTTGTAAAGTCGAAATGCATCACGTACATCGAGGAATGGGCCTCCTCAAGTACCATATCCCTCAGGACATCAACATCTAGAACCATTGTTCTATTGTGAAAACACACTATCCCATCATCTGACTCATGGATACAATCACGCTTCCCATTGCTAAACTTTGATCTGATGTTCTATATCATAGTATCATTCTTTTGGGCATCTTTGATTTGGAGTATCAACATCGACTCGACCTACAAATATGCTAACAATCCTTCCAACAAAGATACTTCAAAGTATACATTCATCTACCGAAGTGACACTAACATGTCTCTCTTGTGACATGTCATGAAGTGTAATTGTGCCTTGTCTACATTAAATGACAAACATGGCATCCTGCTTAGTGCATCAACCACCACATTCTCCTTTCTAGGATGGTAGTCCATCGTGCAGTCATAGTATTTGATCATCTCCATCCATCTTCTTTGCCTCAAGTTTAGCTCCTGCTTTGAGAAGATATACTGACGATTCTTGTAATCTGTGAAGATCTGACACTTCTCCATGTACCAATAGTGTCTCCAAATCTTTAGGGAAAGAACTACATTGGCTAACTCTAGGTCATGATTTGGATATTTCTCCTCTTGTTTCTTAAGTTTTCGCAAAGCAAAAAAAATCACATTATTGTCGTACATCAGCATGCATCCCAAGCCATTCTTTGAAGCATCATAGAAAATTATGTAACCTTTCCCTTGCTCTAGAATCAATAACACTAGAGCATTATTCAAGTTCTCCTTTAGCAACTAAAAAGAATGCTAACACTTGTCATCTGAGATAAAAGGAACACCCTTCCTGGTCAACTTGGTTAGGGGTAACACTACAACACTAAAATTCTTAATGAACCTCCGGTAGTAACCTACCAAACCTTGGGATCTTTAGACCTCAATCGGTGTCTTGGAATGCTCCCACTCTAGCACAAACACCACCTACTTTGTGTCTACACAAACACCCTTAGCAGATATGACTTGACCAATAAAATATACCTCAGTCAACCGGAACTCACACTTGCTGAACTTGGCATACAACTGGTGTTTCCTCAACAACACTAATGCTTGATGAAGATGTTTCTCATGTTGTTGACCTATTATATATCAAGATAGCATCTATAAACACAACTACAAACTGATACAAATATGGTCTGAACACCATGTTCATCAAGTCCATAAAAGTTTTTAGTGTATTGGATAGCCCAAACGGAATAACCACAAACTCATAATGACCATACCTAGTCCTCAAAGTAGTCTTAGGTATGTCACCCACTTTGATCCTCAATTAGTGATATCTTGAACTCAAGTCTATCTTGGAGAACACGATTGCATCTCTCAACTGATCAAAAAAATCACCAATCTTAGGTAACATGTACTTTTTCTTCATTGTAACCTTGTCCAACTATCCTTCCTCTTCACAAATAGCACACTGGAGCATCCCAAGGAGAAATGATCAGTTGGATGAAACCCTTCTCTAGAAACTCCTACAATTGTGTCTTCAACTCTGACATCTATGCTAGTGGCATCCTATAAGGTGAATGTGTTATGGGTTGTGTTCGAGGAACTAGATTGATCACAAAATCAATCTCTCTAGGAGGTTGAACACCAAGAAACTTATCTGGAAAGACATCCTTAAACTCTTGCACTATAGGTACATCCTGGATACTAGGAAACCTCACATTGGTATCAACGATGTGTGCTAATAAAACATCACTCCCTTATCTCATCAACTTCTTTCCTATCACAGTCGACACCAAACACGTAGGAAGAGTCTTCCTATCTCCTTGGAAGGCCCAAGAGACATCTCCATCATAGAAAATTATAACCTTAGAATTATAGTCCAAAATAACCTTGTACTTCTCTATGGTATCCATCCCTAGGATCACATCCAATACATGCATGCCAAGTGGCATAAGATCCACTTGAATGTTGTGTTCCGAAAAAGAAAAAACACTATATGGACACACCTCCCGTAACTCAATGGAACCAAATAAAGGGGTTTCTAGCAAGTGGCTATCAGATCTACTAAAAACAAGCATATAAAAACTACTTATCACCTCTCTGGTGATAATGAGTGTGTCAAACTCAAGTCAACCAAAATAGATACAAAAGAAGAAGCAAATAACTCGGAATGAAAAAGTTCCATCTAACCTATCATGACCCATGGGTTGACCACTCCTTCCAGTTGACTCATCGCATAGAGTCTAGTCATCTCCTATTGTTGTCCTCGTCCTCTACTAGCTGGTTCACATGACCCTGGCTATGATGCCTGAACACATCCTCCACCACCACCATTGTTATATTGTTGTTGATGGTGTGAGCCCCTGGTGATAGAAAATTGTAACCTCTCCCTTTACTAGGGGACCATTGTGATGGTACTCGTGCTCTCGGCTCAAAAGAGGTCAAGCTCTACATTGAAGAAAACCTTGGCTTCTTAAATCTACTAGACGACTATCCTTGAAATTGAGTTTGCCTCTTCCTCGATTTGCTTCACACTTCTCAAAAGCAAATGTCTCAATCCTCCTAATGTACTCCACAAAGGTAAACAACTTCTCCCGATTCTCTAAAATAGAGCTCATACCTTTCTCGAACCTTTGGATCCTATCCTTCTTCATGGTTTCCATGTGAGGACAAAAACTCAAAAGCTCCATAAACCTTTCCTTATAGTCATTAATAGACATCGATCCTTGGCTCAACCACTCGAACTGGTCTATCTTCTCATCCAGGAATGTCTCTGTGAAGTAACAGCTCACGAACTCCCACCAAAACTCTTCCCAACTCACAACAACTCTTGGTCTCTTATCCTCTTCTATGGCCCACCAATGGCCAGCATTGCCCTTCAACAAGTAAGTTGCATCTTCACCTTGTCCTCTTCTGGGATGTTTAGGATCTTAAATGGCTTCTCTAAATTAGTGAACCACATGTCAGTGTCTTTCACGTCTATTGTGCCCGCATACTCGACGGCTCCGACACACTTCAGCCTTTCAAACGTCTTCCCTGGACCCTGAGATTCCACATTAGGGACGGGTGCCCTATGTTGACGTACATGTGCCCTATCTACTAAATGCATAATCTTTGCCATGATCTATCCAAACATGGAGTGAAAGTTGGATACGCCATGTCTGAAAGGTCAAATGGATGTGGTACGAGCTATTCTGTCCCCACCTGAAGTACTTCACCATTAGGTATTGACCTCCTACTGCCACCTCCTTGCGCGACATAGCTACTCTCAGTGTTCTCTTCATGTTCTCTAGACATATCTTCATAAGCATAATATATGATCAGATATGTTGGATTACATAAGAATTGACACAAAATCTAAGTCATATGTCCATGTAGACTTAGCGAACCTAATGCTCTTATACCAACCAAACTATGACACCCTACCACAATAAATGAGATTAGTCAAAACCCAAAACATGATGAAGCACTAGTTGACCACATATAAGGAAAAGGGGATACATTAAAAATAGCAACTAAGCATAAACCATCCATTCATATAAGAAGCCAAGCCGCCGAGTCATGAACCAAGCGAGAAATTAGTCACAACACTTAAGAAAAGCCATTGTTTGAGGGAAACCATAGTTGTCAACCTTCACTAGCATGTAATATATAGGTAGTCTACTTCAAAAGAATAACATGCACACAATCTACAGGTAGTTGTCAACACTAAAACTACTACATATACCCAAACCCTAGTCAAAGGTTCATCTTTTTACATCTTCCCATATTTTTAGAGCAAGATCTTTACATAGAAAGTTAAGATTAAGAAAGAAATGTGGAGTAAGTAATATAACGCACCTCAAGGAAGGTGATGAAGGTTCAAACAATAAGGTAGATGGAAAGAGAGATCATAAAAACCCTAGCTTGAGCACCCCAACGTCCAAGCTATCTCCCTTATCCAAGAACAAGGAAAAACCTAGGGCAAAAGAGAAGAAAGAAGGTGTTCTTCAACCACAATATCAAGCTCCACCAATAACACCAAAAATGAAGACAAGGAAGGTGATCTTACTTGATTAGGTCAAGAAGATAGGTTAGGAAGCTCTGAACGTTCCTAGAGAGTGTAGATCCAAACCCTAGAGCACATGCAACCAAGCTCGACCAAGCTTCCTCCTCTAGAGTTCGTCTTCTCCACTGAGAAAGAAGGTCGTTCCTGTCAAGCAGAAAGAAGAAGAAGAAGAATGTATGTAAAGAGATCATTTGGGTGAAAGGAGAGAGGTATATAAAGCTTAGGATGAGAGAGAAAGGTGGGTTGAGGTGTCAAGACATGCATGCCATGTGTCCCAAGGTCAAAACCTCACATCCATGCAAATAGGTCAACATTGGATCTTAATTCTAGGGTGACCAGATGTTGTCAACCCTAGGAGCACTATCAAGTTTGAACACTAGGTGGCCAATCGGATCCCAAGAATACAATGGGAAACCATCGAGCTAGGGCACTTAGGTGAGAAACCCTAGGTCTCGACCTTAAGTTAGATAACACCTCTAATACGATGGTGCATCTAGGTACCCCAAGATGCAACTAAATTGAAAATGCCATGAAAACTAATGAAGCACAACATACATGTGAATATTACAAGTAGAACCCTAGATATGGAAAAATTGCATAAAAGCCCTTATAAGCACATATATTACAAAACTTACTCAAACAATGTCCAAACTGAACCAAACTTGAAACTTAGCTTTGTTATATAATATCAAAGAAGGGATTAGGGTTTGATTATGGTTTTAACCACCAAATTGATATAAGAAATCATGTTTTACAATAAAGCAAGGTCCATCGTCTTACATTTTAGTAGCATGATCTAAATTTTAGGTCCAGAATTGAAACCATAAGTATTGAGTTACAACATTCTTAAGACATTTTTAAATTTATTCATTATGTCAATATTAAAACAAACATAATATATGGAATGGATTTTTATTAATGTAAAATCATGTAGAATATATCTATCACAATCATCAAATGATGGCTCTCTAGACATACAACTAATAGACATACCATATCCTAGATTTAGTTGTCGATTCCAACCACTATGATTGTAAAGTGTACCAGGTATGGCACCAAAAACTAAAATCCCCTTAGTTTACAATAGAGAATCTAAGGATTCTCCTCATTATACAAGTCATGTAAAAGTGAGGACATAAACACAATTAGACATTAGGATAAGGGGAATATTTATCGACCAGTCTGACATCTTTGAGATTGTAGCATGTTATTTCGTCACATTAATTTTTTTCCAAACATTCATGACAATAAATTTGAACAACCTTCTGTTCACCCCAACCAATAAACCCAAAAAATTAGATAAATTACTTTCATTTTAGAATCTCAAACCTACCTCATGCTAGTAGACTAATGAAGTCACTTCATCTTCCTTTCAAAACCAATCCCTAGATTGTGTATCACATATAATTTTCTGAGGTTATTGAGATCATTCCTTGATAATCCATGCAAGAAATCGTTGAGTCTACATGTTTCCCGTCATCAATATATGTCAAATGTATGCCACAATTTAACCTCGCTTACTCAAACCCTCTACATGAGAATCTTTCAATACATGTGTTGAAATGGCTCCCAGTTTTGATTTCATCCTTCAGGCCTACAATACATTCAAATCACACTCAAGACTCATGATTAAAGATGACCAGGTTCTCATGGATTTAAGAGCATATCAGAAGGTCATCAGAATCCACAACCTTCATATCATATTTAGAGTCAGGTATATGTTAGAAGTTCACCTATATTGATTTGATGATTTCCATGACATTAACATGAAGAGACACCAAAAGGCTACCGAACTATGACCCTTCCTTCACACAATTGAACTAATGAAACTTTTAGGCATATTGTGAGCATATTGAAAATATTCTAAAATGCATAGAGATCATCCTTTATGACTGTTATGCATGAAGAATGCCCAATCAGAGAAAGCCACTTAGATGCACCTTGTGTACAAGAATCAATATGAAAACATCACAATATCATGCTAAAAGGTTGTTGAAATCGTAACATATACCCACATGATGCCTATATTAATTTTTTGCAACATGAATAAACGTCAAAAGGTTGGCAGAAGCTTGACCACACTTCTAAGAAACATAATTCCATTTTATACATGGTTGAATATTGGGTGTTGATCCCATGTTTTATCCTTGATTTCAACTTTTGTCTTATCAATCTCCTCAAGAGCATTGTGGTCATTTTATGCCATAGTTTTTACCTTGGTTGTGAAATTTTTGACCCATAATGTTACTAATTTAGGTCGCATTATGCTTTGTGGTAGAAAAGTGTAATACATGGTATATTTTTCTTGTAAATTGAATACTTATTTATAAAATCTAGATAGATATATTGATGTAAATAAATTGTAAGCAATTATCCACTTATTAGACACCTATGAAAAAATGTTCTATAGATTAGTAACAATGCCAAATATTTGCCTTTTTGTGTTTCATTTAATGAATTTATTAGGTTTCAAAGTAAATTTTTAGGGGTCATACATTTAGTGGAAATTCACACAAATTTATGTCAACTTTTAACATGTACAATAAGACACCATTTGGATCTAGGTTTTGACTACACTCATGTTTACACCAGTATATTAGATATGCTTATCAGCTCCTTTTATGGGAAATTCATGATCTCTTATACTGATTTTCATTATAAGGTAAAAAGTCTTACTTTTGTACACTCATGCACAATCCTTGTGAAACCTCTATTATAATTATATTTCTCTTTATTTTTCACATGAATTCATGTTTTATCTACTAATGATTCTTTATACCTTAAACTATAATTTGGATTCTTCCATTATTTTATATTTGAGAAACTTAAAGTTATTGCTTATATTGATTCTCTACTTATTGCATATTGTATCAATATATACTAGTATGATCAATTTTTGGTAGTAATTTTTGGGGTTGGTGACATATCTAGAGGGGGGTGGATAGAGATGTAATTAAGCATATGCAAATTCAAACACAATGTTGGATTGTAACTTGCTTAAAATATAATGGTTCAAAAATATAAAGCAAGTGTAAGAAAAAATAAACACAACCATAAGAAACACTTTATATACATTTTTTCTATCAAAAGATGTCCGTACACTACGTAATTCTTCCTAACTAGGATTTTAACCTATATTTTATTCCTTTTCTTAACTGAAATTGAAAACACAAAACAATTGATCTCTTTTGTGGATCAAGACAACTCTCCTTTTGTAAATCAAGGAGAAGCTTCACAATAGAGTATATTGCAATCAAGCCCATATGTCTTGTTCACATCCATCTCGCATGAAGTATCTCCAAGAAGCTTCCCCATATCCTTCTCGCAAGAAGTTGTTGGAAATAATAAGAACAAGTAAGGAAAATAAGAGAGGAAGAATAAATTACAACTCTCACAAGATATAAAATGTGTAGATCTCTATGAACAAGTGATGATCAACTCTCTACAAGGAATAGACAAGGCTATATTTGGTGGAGTACGACACTTATACTGAGTTATGGCTTAGATCTAAAGATATCAATGTAGGATTCTAAGCATGGAGAAGGATAACATGTAATTGATTTCTCATGTGTGTATGCTAAGTGTCCATAGTGTTGGGTTTTAGGGGAGGCAGAGAAGGCAATAGAAACAAAAAAATTCTTCTACCAAACCCAGAATAAAGGAATCACGTCAACATCTATACAATAGGAAGGATGGTTTGTATAGACATACCTTGTCCCGAGGCTATCTCGACGACGTTGCCTCGTGGCTTGCACAGTCTTCACCTCCAGTCTTGGACGGTGTCTGTGCAACTCCTGGTCTCACCAGGACTGTTAGGATTGACAACTATCCTCCGAGCAGTAGAAGTCTCCCACCTCTGTAGTAGTCCACACGGACCACCTGGAACTCTGATCGCCATGTTACACAAGGCACCGGAAGGAGTCGTACCCTCCTGTCGGCGTACTAGTCACCAACACACTCTCCTACCACCAGTCACTTTTTTGTAGTTGTCTTTCCCTTGTTGTGCCTCCCTAATCGGGTAGCACTTGCTTGGGCTCTCCTGGTTACCACAACCAGAGAGAACGACAACTTTGCAAAGCAACTGGTGTTATGAGTTGTACATGAGAAGCCCCCAGTACCCCTATATATAGGAGGGTCATGGGATAGGGTTCTCTACCCCGAGCAATGCAGGATCAAAGTACGAGTAGAAGGGTCTGAGGTTTTCCACAAAATCTGACAAATTGCGCCAGTTGAACTGACCGGTTCAGACCTAAACCGATCGTTTGGGACCCTGAGACGATCAGTTCATGCTTGAGTCGATTGGTTCGTGGTCCTGGTCCAACTCAAATTGACTTTCATGTTTGTTTCCAACTAATCAAATATTAGTCCTTGTCCAAATCAAATTTGTACAAGTGAGACAAATATGTATTTGCAAAAAGAGTCTTCTGACTTTCCAAACAATCTCAGTTGGTCACACAAATTGACCGGTTCAACAATTGAGCCGACTGTTTCATTGACACATGATCCGATCAACTCACCACTTTGAGCCGGTCGGTTCACCAATCTGAGTCGATCGGTTCAGCCCTATGAGCCGATCGGTTGGGGCAGTAGACTGTGCAAATCAGTCAATTGTCATTCCAATCAATCTGATACTCTTAATCATCTGGTCCAACACCTTGAACACAATGATTTTGAGATATCAATTAATTAAGTGTTTAATTGAACTATTAAACTCATTTAGTAATTACTCTAAACATCGTTTGTGGATAAACTCCTCTTCTAGGTTAAATCCTATATGTGTGACCCTGCAGGCCCATTTCACATTGGAAGTGAAAGTCCATAACACTTATGACTTCACAAGCAAAGAGAGGTGCCTAGTCACACATCAATGCTACCCAAGTGAAAAGGAAAGTTGGAGAACAACTTTCAATCCTACAATTTGTGAATGGTGTTACAGTGAATGTATAATTCCTTTATCTCTGATATCCTGAATGAACTCAAGGCATGGAACAGTCATCCTGTCAACGTTCATTCACTTTCTTGATCTCAGAGTAGATTAGAAGAGATATGTATGACATCAATATCACATACTGATTCACACATGTGTGCACACGCCTATCTCAATCCTACTCATCAAGTGGCCATGGATATCAAACTCACTCAGGAGGGACAAATCCCATATCTATCACTCACCCCTCAAAAGCCCCATGTGTCAAAGCCACCCAATCATCACCTTTATAACAACCCATGTTTCAGGACTGCGTTTGATGATGTCAAAGTGTACCCAACGACATGTGTTGAGTGTAGTGATTTCAGGTCAAAGAATCACACTCACCACCATCACTGTGAGAACTGACTATGACTACCATGTCATGGTTCCATGTGTCAAACTCATAGTGGGTCTGTCTGGTACACTTGTTCTCTAATAAGTACATGTGTTTGGTTTGATATCTCCATATCATGACTAACGTGATTCTGTCATCAACCAACACCAAAATCTAGTCTTATGTGTCATTGTTGTCTATCTACCTTCCACAATGACATCCGACTAGGGACATAATAAGAATGTACAAACTCTTAGCATCCGTATGATCTCATCGTTCAGGTCCTGAACCTGAAAGCATACATCATTGAGTATTGTCATTCTCTAGACATTCAATCTATTCTATCATTATCTCATATGACCGAACCAGAAAGAATCTGAAGCTTGCCTTTGATGCTTATCAAATCAATCTTAATGTATCCCACCAATCATCCCATGATTGGCTCTCAGGGCATACATACCAACACATAGGCACTCCTATATATAGGAAATACTTAAGGATTGCTCAATATAGTTGTTGGGAGCGTTTAGGTCGAGTTAAATGCCAAAATAGTTGTTAGAAGTCAAGAGACAAGTTTATGATAGATAAAAAAAACTAATGCAACCTTTGACAATGGGTGGTCTCGGTCAAAACATTCTTCGACCAGATTTCATCTCAGTTGAAGTGTATTTCAACCACGAGGAAGACTTATGCCCAGATTTACAACCTCTATATTTCCACAATGGCTCTTCTTCGACAACAATTCTTTCTCAATGGAAGTAGAGTTCAACCAAAATATTCGTCATTACTATTTTCTTAGAAAACATATCAAATGATTTTTCTAATGACATCTAACTATCCTAAAGACTTGATATTAGTGTGGAAAAGGGTTTAGGATAGGATTTTTTCGGTCATCACTTGTTCTTACATCATTCCTATCAAGTTGTACAAAATTCACTTGTATAAAGTATATACATGGTACAACTTGCCCTACAAGCATCCCAACACATGTATAATAGAAATTTCTTTATTGTTGCATCTTGTTTCAGTTCTTTGATCATCTAAAAAATTAAATGCACATGTTAGTCACACAAATAAGAAATATTTGCATCATCAGAATATGAGTGTGGCAAATTGAAAAAGCCAACAATCTACCCCATTTGATTATGAAAAATGTTTCCATAAGATAATTTGAAAGTAGACAATTTATACCATCATGCATTTATCTCCATGGATTTTTTTGAAGTTAATTAGGGGTTATACTGACAAATGTCCCCCTCAACGAGATACTTTCTTTCAACAAGGTAGTCATTTTGGAGAGGGAATATATACCCAACCAAAAAACAAGGATATACTAATTGAAACAAGAAACCACTATGAATATATCAAAATTATATGGATACATCGTATAGACAAAAGTTCATATTTGATCACAGAAAAAAATATTGTCTAATTACAAATCAGAGTAATGTTAAGTCCTTTGTGATAAAAAGATCCCATTAAGCACAATACATCAAAAGGTACTCTAAGCCATTGGTAAGGAATGTTATGTCCACCATTGACATAAAGATGCCATGAAAAGCACCAATTTTCTAAAGAATATCTCAATATTAATGTAAGGAATTTGAAGTCCTCTAGTATATAGAGATTTCCATAAAAACCAAAACAAAGTCAATAAAGAATCTCTAGATCAAATAGAATGGATTTTAAGCACATAATTGATATAAATAATCCATTAAGAACATAATCTAACAAATGTGGAAATATAAATCTCATGATTTGGGATCACCTTTAATCTCATACTTACAAAAATTGACCTATCAAAAATAAACTAACTACAAAATAGTAACATGTATAGCTACAAATTTAAAAACTAAACTTTTTTAAGGATAAACAAAATAAAATAAAGCCATCATCAAAATTAATATCCAATGAAACCCATGATGATATTGTTGTCTAGAGAGAGGTTCTTGGTACCTAACCATGTTTTTTTTTACTTTTACTCTTGAAAGGGCATGAGAAATCACAGTGACCAAATTTCCTACAGCCATAGGAAGTAGCATGATTAACATGAAAGTAATAACTAAATTTGGTTTAACAAAAATAGATCCTCTCTTTTTATTTCTTTTTACATCTCTTAGAATATTACTAAGTCAATGAGTGCCAACGAGAGATATTGTGAGAATACAAAATATTTTTTAACATGTCTCTACTATTTGATAACTTATCCAAAGATATCTTAAGATTTTCATTTTCCTTGGCAAGAATCAATTGGACTTTAGTAGTAGAAACTAAACATTTTTTAGTACTACCAATGTTCTCTACACATATATCAATTTTATTATTTAACTCATCATTTACTTTGAGGATAGGATCATAGATAAAATGTGAGCAACAAATAGTTTATTTCTCCATATTACTCAACTTATCTAAAAGAGTATAAACTTAAGTTTTCAAGGAAGTATTTCAAGAAATAGGATCATGTATTCTTTTCTTGTCACTAGCATATTGATCATTTTGCTCTTTCAGTTCTACATTTTAAGAATTGACAATATTTGTTAATTTATTTTTCTTTTTCTTATTTTTTAAACTTTATTTGAAGTAAGTTCAATAAGTTATTCTTTAGATAAAATTCATATAGATACGTCATCATCATTACCTTCTGCATTTTCATCTTCTTGCTCATCATTGTCTTAATGTTCGACAAAAAAAATTCAAACACATGATGACATATTTATTCATCGCTTACCTCTGAGTTTAAGGAATCATCCCAAGTAGCATGATATGCTTTCGTATTCTCATCCTTAGAGTTTCTCTTCTTCTTCTTGATTTCCAGGCATTCATCCATCTAATGTTTGTTCTCTCCACATATGCGACATCCAGTAGAAAAAGATCTAATTTTTTTAAAAGAAGAATGTATATGTTTCTTACATGCATGATGTACTTATTATTCACCACTAGATGACCTACTATAAGAAGATGACTTTGAAGATCTTACTTTGAATGACACGCCCTTTTTCTCAACATTGTTTTATTCTTCTTCTTCTTCTTCTATTTTGGCCTCTTCTTAAAGCTTCGCTTCATGTGTCTTCAAGTTTCTAATGAGTTGCTCCATTAATAAATTTGAAAGATCACTAGATTCTTCTATATTAGTTAGCTTATCTTTGAACTTTAGAGACAAGGAGCTATGTATCTTATAGAATTTCTCTTCCTCAATTATTTTCTTTCCTAAGGCACTCAATCCATTTATTAGAGAAGAACATACATTAAATAGTAGTTTTAGTTTTAGTCATCCAAAATAATTCAAATTTATGTTTTAACATATTAATCTTTATACTCTTAACTTTTGAGTTCCAGTCATGTGTAATCAATAATTCTCTTCATATATCATATGTGGTTTCACAAAAAAAAATTCTACTAAATTCACTAAGAGATAGATAAGAGTATAAAATACTTACTGCTATGGCATTTAGCATTGCCTTTCTTACCATATCTGGATCCCATTCCTCCATGTTTGTTGTCCAAGCTTCATATGGTAGGCAAACATCTTCCAAATATTGAAGTTGATTCCTCAGAAGTGGAACTGCATCCTTCTCTTTCAATATGTGTAGTTTACCCCCATCAAACACCAGTGATCGACTTCCATATGATCCTTTGAGGTTGATATTTTTTAGCATAGTATCTACCAACCTCTAAGACTTGTAACGACTCCTAAAAGACCTACTCTAATACCAATTGACATTATATAGGGGGAATAAATAGATCTGTAATGGAACTTATGCAATTTCAAACACAAAATAGTTATATTTTAACTTGGTTAAAAGATAACCAAAAGAGACACATGATATATAAAGCAAATGTTAGACAAAATAAACAACCACAAGAGACACAAGATACAGATTGGTTCCATCAAAAGATGTCACTCCACTACCTAGTTGTTCCCAACCAAGATTTTCAACCTATACTTTATTCCTTTTCTTAACCGAGATAAAAAAAACAAAACAACTAGTGTGTTTTTTGGATCAAGAAAACCCTCCTTTTGTAGATCAAGAAGAACTTGCACAATAGAGTGGATGTCAATCCTATCAATCTGTATAAAATTCTATTGTATAAAGCATATACACAGTACAACTTTTTCTAACATCACTTATTCTAACATAGGTCTGGAAAAGGGTTTACGATAGGATTAGGCCAATCATCACTTATTCTAACATCATTCCTATCAATCTGTATAAAATTCTATTGTATAAAGCATATACACGGTACAACTTTTCGTACAAGAATATAGACACATATATAATAGCATGTTGTTTATTGTTGGATCTTTTATAAGTTCCTAGATCATATGAAATACAAAATGCACATGTTAGTGACAGGAATTTGATATTTTCATCATCAAAATATGAGTGTGGCATATCCAAAAAGTGAAAAGTTAGGACCCAAGCGAACAAACAATTTGAGTTTAGGCGTTGGTGCCCAGCCCTAGATATTTGGGTTTTGGTGCTATCACTTACTTATATACATAGATAGAGGATTGTGATGTTGGTTCCTACATCTCAGTCTCAAAGTTTGATGGTGTGTTAGCCCTATCATTTATGGATCTAGAGTTTAAATATAATTTTCATGTAATTTGTTATGATTACTTCATCTGTGAATTGCATTATTGGAAAACCAACCCCTTTTTAATTATCTCTTCTTGATGATGACTAACTTACATGTTCATCCTTTTACTACTTGACCCACTTATACTTTCTCTTGAACAATAACCCATTCCCTTGTTCACTTAATCACATATTTCCTAAAACATGTTGACCACCCAATAATGGAAATATTGGAGGAACTCATTCCAAGAAATTATACATAAGGATAGCTTGAGATAGGCATGTTGCCCTTTACATTTGGTCCTTTTGTAAAAGTTTAAGTTATGCCATTTTCTTTATGTTATTCCACCCATGAAGCTGAGTAATTATATTAAGTAGAATTATACAATACTTTTTTTATTTATAATTTATGTTGTTGACATTGCTTGTTATTTCATACTAAGAAATAGAACACCTCCTTTCCTTCATTCACATTTGATGTGTTTTGAATTTGAAGTAGTTTTATGTCTCATAAGTATTGACTGGGGTCCTACTTCATTCTTACTAACTACATTGTGCTCCCTCAAGAACCATGTCCCCTTAAACCTAGTACATGTTTTATATTAAGCTTGTCATGGAAATAAGCTAAAACATTATCTAACTCACAAAGATCTTCTTGTTCCACATCACCAAGATTTGTTTATATACTATGTATTAGAATCTATCCTCTAAGCATCTCTGATCTACTATGGCAAGGTTGGTTTAATCTTAATCTAAGTCAATAAACCTTAAATAGAGATAATTTTAACTATAAAATTTTTGTGCTAAAGAGATCTAAACATGTCTCTTTTATTGCAAGACATGGAATATTTTTGTACACTAATATGGTGATTATGAAAATGACTTTTTGCTGGGAGTATGTCACAAAATTATCTCTCTAGGGTGATAATATTTCATACAGACATAATCTTTGATCAATGCAGCCATAATCTTTTATATCAAGTTCAAATCTTGATGAGAAAATATATACCTCAAAGTTTTCTAATCCGTGATGATTTGGAGCTACTCTTTATACATTAGTGCATTCACACCACCAAAGCTAGAATTAGCATTTCTAATGTATAACATTTCATCTCATGCATCTTGAGCTATCTAGAAGCATAAGAGATCATGCTATTTTCCTACACCAATACATAATAAAGACCTTTCCTACAATAATCACATAATCTAGTTCATCCTTTCCATGTCTCAAGTAAAAATTACAATGGATTTGAGATCAACTTCTCCTTCAACATCTGGAAGAAACATTACACTCCTCATCCCAAAAAAAGGCACATTCTTTTTTATTAACCTTGTTAGCAACACATCCATAGAGCCAAAGATCATGTACACTATATATAGTAAGCACATAAACCAAGGAAATCCCTAATATATACTGACATCTTTGACTGCTTGTTTGTAACATCAACTCAATATTCATAGGATCTATAGAAATTTCCTCTCTAGTTATGTTATGACCAAGAAACATGACTTGGGTTAGCCAATACCCAACACTCACAATTATTGAACCAAGCATACAAATGGAGTTTCCCCAACAACTACAAATTTAGATTAGTTGCTTCCCATGTTGGCTTGATCCACTAAGTATATTAGGAAATTATATGAGAAAAACACCATGAAGTGATCTAAAATGACTTAATCATTCCATTCTCAGATCCATAAATTTTGTTTGGTATATTGGTTAAGACAAATGCCATAACTACAAACTTATATTGCTCATACTTAAACTTGGAATTCGTATTAGATATGTCATCCACCTTAGTCTTGTGATAATGCTAACCTTACCTCAAATCTATGTTGGAAAAACATTGTACCTCCATTAAAATGGTTAAAGAGATCCCCTATTCTTGGCAATGGAATATGTTTCCAACTCTAACCTCTATCCTATTGGTTGAGAACCAGGTACCAAATTGATCTTAGAATAAATATTGGTTCCTTTATCATTGCAACAATGATCCTTCTATTGTAGATGTTTAATTTGGTTCTTGTTTCCTAAATATCAATTAATAATGAATGTGAATTGTGTTTATCACATCTTCCCAATATTGGATCACAACACATTTGAATTTCATATTAAGTTCATTTTAATATTTTTACCGTACTTGTACAAATATGGATTGAACATACATACAAATTTAAACAAGAATGTTCATATGTTTACACGTTATTGGAATATATATATATGAATTATTTCATGGATTGTTTATATCACACCTCTACCACCTACTGGGTGGTGCCCTACTGTAGAATCATAAACTGCTAATATAAAGATTAGATATTGATGATATAAGAACCATTATATAGATGTAGTTGCATTACCAAACTTTTTGTGGTCATAGTGAATGTGATTGAAGTTTGGACTCTTCGTGAAACATTCTAGTTGAAATAAGAAGAAGAAGAAGAAGAAGAAAATGAATGCATCATCTTGTACTCTCATGTTATAATTAATCAATTCCATTACTAACATTTGTAATTGAGAGTTTTATATATGTGAAGGTTAAAGGTATCAGAGTTTATTCAATATTAGTGTCAAGTAGAATTTGAATGCATTGGTCACAAGTAAATGTGAGTTGATTCATAATGGTTTATATAATGGTTCAATGCCGTGTAATGCTTGGATACTAGTATATGCAGTATATGTGTATGTTCTCATGCAATCGCTGAATATTTGTTCAACTGTGTAGTGAATACAAGCTCTCACATAGAAAGAATGGAGGTTCATAAAATCCTTGAATAATAGTTTAGAAGTTATGGAATATTAAATTTATATATCATTGTAACAATGATTCTTTTATTGTAAATGTTTAACTTGTTGGTATGTATACCCAGAGAGTCTATCATATGATCATTGGAATGTGGCATTAGATACCTGATTTGATAATCATAAAGGTAATTCTATCTATTATGTTTGTCTCAATCATTAAATAATGACACATACATAATAGATGTCTAAAGAATGATGCTACTCGATGATATATGTCTTCAGGTTGATTACCTAAATAATGAGATCATATGTATGATAAGAGTACATGCAATCTTTTTATGTCCCTAGTCGAATATTATCATGGAAACAAAATAGACAACAATAATACATAAGACTACAGTTTGTGTTGATTGATGACAAAGTCTCATTAGTCATGATATGTGATATCAAGTCAAGAACACAGGTAAATAGTGTATTGGATAGACCCACCTTGAGAGTGATGCATGGATACCATGCAATGTTAGTCAGAATCAGCTCTCATAGTGATAGTGGTGATTTTGGTTCTTAGACTTGAAGTCACTACACTCCTCACATGTTGTTTATTGTATTTAGACATCATCTAACATGACTTGAATAAGGGTTGCCATAAATGTGATGCTCAGGTGCATTGTGACACATGGGGAATGAGTGTGAGTGATGAAGATGGGATTTGTCCCTGCTATAAAAGATGGATATCTAGGCCTCTTGATAAGCGAGACTGAGAAATGTATGGCCATACTCATGTGACTGAATATATGATATGTGACCTCACGTGCATCTCAGACAGTCTGCTCTAGTTCAAGGAACATGAATTGAACATGGAGAGGATGACGATTACATGCCTCGAGTTCAATGTAGATATCAAAGGCAAAGGAACTATATGATCACAAGATTGATCATGGATTGTAGGATGAATTTGTTCTCCAACTTTCCAACCTACTTGGGTAGTAATGATGTGTTGCTAGATATCGCTCATTGTTTGTGATGTCATAAGGTTATGGACATTCATTGGCAACAAAATTTGGGACCTATAGGGTCACACACATAGGATGTACTTAGAATAGGAGTTTATTCATGAATGATGTTTAACTTGATTACTAAAGTGTTTAGGTGTTCAATTAAACAATTGAGGTTCAAAATTTACCGACTGGACTCTAAACTGACCGGTTCAAGTGTTGAACTGATAGATTGGAGTGTTATGTCAATTACAATCAACATTGGTTGAACAATGCCTGAACCAGGTCATGAACCAATCGACTCACCTAGTGAACCAACCGATTCATGGTCCCAACCAACTAGTTCATATGATGAACCACTCGGTCCAATGGTCAATTCGATTGGATCAAGGATTGATGTCAATGTCATGATTTGCATTAGTCGTGCATTTATTACCACTATTATTTGAAATAGGAAAACAATGAACTGAACAGTTCATAAGATGAATCGACCAATTCATCCATGAGTCGATCGGTTGGGTAGGTGAACTGACTGATTCGTTTTCCAAAGTTTCTAGAAAATTTGTAAACTCCATCCTTTCTACTCCTGCACAAGTTGGGAGCCTCGACCCTAGACTCTCCTATAAATAGAGGGGTACTGAGGGCTTCTCAGACACAACATTAAGCTCTAACAATTGTTGTCCTCTCTGGTTGTGGCAACTAATAGAGAGCTCAAGCAAATCCTACCCATAAAAGGGAAGGATAGCAAGGGAGAGACAATTGTTGGAGAGCGAATCAGTGCTAGTACACCAACGTTTGAAGGTACAACTCCTTACTATTGTCTCTAGTAGCACAATGTGGAGTTCCCAGTGTTTTGTGTGGACTACTCTAGAGGCGAGGAGTTTTCCCGCTAGGACATCATCAACCGCCATCTGTGATGTTGCACCAGGAAGACGTTGCTGACAATTGTTCAAGTGTTGTTGTTGAAGAAGCATGTTGTTGCTTGGAGAAGAAGAACAATATTGCATCTAGAGTTGTCGCTGGAATTTCTCCATGACCAGGTATAACTCTTGTCACCTTCCTTCCCAAATGCATTGTTGTTGACGTGATCTTCTTATTAGGGAATCAGGCTTTAAACTTTTATTTCCGCTACCTTATATGTCGCCCCAATTTCCTAATAGTGGTATTAGAGCCACATCAATTTATGGTGTATCTGAATTTAAATTGATATGATCAGATTTATTGTATTTCATATGATGTGAATATTAAAATGGTTAATGTGTGCATATCCGATTAAAAACCACATATGATCCATATATATATATATATATATATATATATATATATATATATATATATCCCAGGAGACTCGTAAGGCTTGCGTCGAGCCCAGCCTGGGGAGCTCAGCCCCATCCTGTAAGGAACATAGCCCATTAAGTCGCACAGAGGCCGGCTGCACTACGTGAGAAACAATTCTGAACAGCACCACCAGGGGGATTTGAACCCGGGACCCTTCGCGAGGGGCCCCGTGCTACGACCACATAAGCTACTGCTCGCAGGCCATATATATATATATATATATATATATATACATATGTGTCGCCCTAAAAGTGTTTTGATGGTGGATGTTATCATGGTTATGTCTAATATATATATATATATATATATATATATATATATATATATATATATATATATATATATATATGTATGTATGTATATATATATATATATATAAATACATATGTGTCGCCCTAAAAGTGTTTTGATGGTGGATGTTAGCATGGTTATGTCTAATAGCCCTAGATCTATGTGTGCATGGTTGTGGTTGTTTAATCCTATATATATCTTAGTTTGCATATTGTGCATCTCTCCTCCTTTCTGAATATAAATTAATGCCCTTCTTCCTATTATATATATATATATATATATATGGAATCCATGTGTGACATCCTAAAAGTGTTTTGATGGTGGATATTAGAATGGTTATGGCCAATAGCCCTATATATGTCTGCATGGTTGTGGTTGTTTATTCCTATTTATGTCTCAGTTTGCATATTGAGCATCTCTCCTCCTTTCCAAATATAAATCAATGCTCTTCTTCCTATTTCCCATCGAATGTAACTCGAGGTTTTTTCTTTTACAATGTAATATGAAATAGGATAGTTTTAATTTATATTTCATCATGAGAAGATATTATGCACTAGACAAATCGATCGACTAAAGGATGGAGGAGGCCAAGCGACAAGAGGATGAACCGATTGACTAGCGGCCGAATTGATTGGCTAAAGGAGTCCAGAAAAGTTTGAACCTAAGACCAGACAACCATTTCAAGAGCCCAAACGAGTGATCAAGAGGCAAGACAATTGGTTCAAGTTTTGAAATGATCAATCCAGATTGGTTCAAACATGGATCTTCACCAACAACAGGTTGTTGCATATGATACAAACCTTAGGTGGTAGTAATTATTTGTGGATCCAAGGAATTACAATAGTATGGCCAAACCATTGCTTATGTTTATAACTGTATGTTTTCAATTGTGGGATATAGCATGTATATAATACATATTATAAGTTTGTGGTGATTGGATATGTATATGTATTTGTATAAAAAATCCATCAATCAAACTTATTAAGTCTTAGATGCTTTCCATAAGCAACAGACATGAAAAGCTATATCTCTATGTGTGGGCACGCTAAGCGTAGTGTGTTGTCTATCTCATGTAAATGTGATGGTAGTTATGTGGTCCTACCAAGAGGGGTACATTTCTATCGTGTTGGATTTTGGGTCGGGCTTAACTAGGTGATCTTAATGAGATTAAGCACCTTGAAGCATGCAGATGACTATGTCAAAGAGTTGTGCATATCATCTATACAAGAATTCTATATGATGTAATTGGCAAGCATTAACTACCTTAATAATTGGTTATGGACGTTGGTGTTGGCCGAGTAATAATTCAATTGTTTTGGTTCTTGGCTCACTAGAAGATTGTATGCTTTAATCTTCCAAATTGATACATGAGAGTTATAAATTTCAAAAAAATAGTGGGAGTGATAATTAATTAAAAGCCTAATTAATATTTTCAAATTTATCAAACCAAACCAAATAAAAACTGTTTTGGAAAGTTACATAATTTATTTTATAGAATCTAATGGGAAACACAAACATGTTATAATTGTTATAAGTCCATGAATAGGAAAACTAAATGGATTTACTTCCACATCTAGTTTAGGACTTTGAGAAGTGTTCTCACCAATGAGTGAAAGCTCTATGTCCTTGAAAGACTAGAGCTAGAGGAACCCACTCCAAATGCGCCTAAGGATGAAATGGATGCTTACTTGAAGCATGCCAATGATGTCGCGGACATCATAAACCTTATGCTGAGTTGTATGAACTATGAGTTGTATGAACAACATGAAAACATGGTTATTTTTTAGATGGTAATACATCTAAAGAATCATGTAAAGGAATCAAGGTGTAATGTCTCCAAAGCATCGTATGAGTGCAAAATGACAGAGGGAGATCTAGTAGAGCCCAATGTGCTCAATATGGTTGGGCATATGGAAAGACTGGGATGTCTTTTAGGTCAAGAGTTGACCACAGATATGATTCTGCAATCATTGTTTGAATCATATAGCTAGTTTATCGAGTGTTTCTACTTGAGTAAATTGGCTAAACTACTGTCTGAATTGCTTGACATGTTGATAAATGTTGAAGCACAAAAGAAGATAGACAAACCCTTGATGATGATCACTGGAATAGAGTTCAAGGATAAAGGCAAGGCCAAGAAGAGATTGTAGGCTAAGTTGAAGTCCAAGTCTTCTGCACTCAAGATAAGAAGAGGGGTAAGTGAAAAAGAAAAATTTTCCTTTTCACTTAAACAATTAAAGAAGGAAAGTGCTGCCATTATCACCAGCCTAGACATTGGAAAGGAAAACCATCCTCTTAATAGAGGATCTCGGAAAGAAGGAGATACAGATCTCCACTTCAGAACCTGAGAAGAACTAAGCAAGAACTATGTGGAAAAAGAGTTGTTCCCAATACAATTGGAAGTTGTCATTCATGGGCATGTAATAGAATTAGTGAATTGCTATTATGAATCAATTGATGTTTCATTTTAAAAGATGAGGTCTTGTATGGAAGTGCCCTATGTCTCATAATTTATACTTGATAGTTAGAAGAAAAATATGTGTAACATATATACTAAATGAATCTATGACTCAAACAATGAATACCTATAGCATTATCATCTAAAGCACGTATGAAAATTGCATTTTGAGAATCCATTATGATGGTTATCTAGACTCTTTTGGTTATTGAACTGATAGAGACATGCAAGTCTTGTTTATTGGGCAATATGACAATATCATCTTCACTAGATGTAGTGCGCGAGAGAGTATTCTATTAGGGCTCATACATACTGATGTATATAGACCTTTTAGAATAAATTCTAAAGGTAGTTACCAGCACCTCATTATATTTACTCATGCTATCAGTATATATGGAAGTTTGTATTTATTGAAATACAAGTATAGATCTTTTGAAGTGTTCAAGGATATCATGAATGAAGTATGTAACTAACTTGGTAAAATTATTGAGATACTTCGATGTGATCAATGTTAAAATATTTTAAACCAAGATGAGGACCTTTTGGAGATACTGTGATATTGTATCACAATGAACTCCACCTAAAACATAATGATGTCCCATAATGAAGAAATCACACCTTGTTAATTCATAGTGTTATCATAAATAAATCTAGTTGATCTTCCAATTTCCTTTTGACATATACTTTACACTAAAACAATGTACCATCTAAAACTGGTTCAAAAGACACCATATGAGATATGGCATGGGAGGTGTTCCAATATGTCATTCATAAATATTAGGATTGAAAGCTTATATAAGAAAATAGTTTCTTGAAAAGATTTATCTACAAATCACATAAATGTTATTTTGTTGAATACTACTTTTATATTCCAATCCGACAACAAAATTGTTTGTTGCCAAGATGGATGAATTCCTTAAGAGGAATTTAATTCAAAAGGACTCAGTTGGAGTAAATTATAACTTGAAAAGTTTTTGATAAGCAAGAAAACATTTAACCAAAAGGGGTATAGTGGGAACAATGAGAATCACAAATTTTGGGGAATCTTAAGTTCATTATGTAATAGAAAACCTCATAAATCTGGTAGAATATGCCTTGATCTTGAAAGATTGTCATATATTATGGCTCAAGAAGGCGGTAGGTTGGTCATATATGATGATTCAAAAATTAATCTAGAAGCTATTAAGGGACCAGAGTCTGAGAAATGGCTTGATGTCATTAGATCCAAGATGGAGTCCATGTATACCAACAAGGTATGACCTTGGTGGATCCACCTAAAGGGGTTATACCCATAAGGTGGAATTAGGTCTTTAGCGAGAAGACCAACATGGAAGTGTAGATTGGTAAAAAGAGTTTCAAATAAGTTTAGGTGTTGAACATGATGAAATATTGTCACCAATTTCCATGCTTAAATCCATCGGGGTCATGCTTGCTATTACAGCTTAATGTGACTAAGAGAATTGGCAAAATGGATGTTAAAATTGCATTCCTTAACTGTAATATTATACAATATGTGTACATGACATAGCCTAAAGGTTTTATAAATTCGTATAATGCAAATAAAGTCTATAAGCTACAAAGGTCAATCTTTGGATTGAAGAAAGCATCTCAAAATTGGAATCTTCAATTTGACTAGATAGTCAAATAATTTGACTTGATTTAAAATGAAGAAGAAACATGTGATCACAAAAGATTTAGTGGGAGAATTTTTATATTCCACATAATGATGGGGAATAACATCCTTATACAACATATATTAAAATTGGAAAGGAAAGTACCTTCTGTATGAAGGGCTTAGGAGAAGCATCCTATGTGATAGGAATTGACATCTACAGAGATAGATCTAGAAAGCTTCTCGACCTAAGAAGCAACACATACATTGGCAATATGTTGAAGGGTTCAGCAAGCTGGACTTAATGAGAGAAAATGTGTCCATGTTCCATGGTGTTAGTTTCTCAAGAGTACAATATCCTAGTTCTTATGAAGAATGGAAAGACATGAGTGATATGCCATATGCATTGACATTTGATCTATCATGCATGCAATGTTATGTACTCATCATATTGTCTCCAACTTTCTAGATTGTAGTTTGAAGTTGTTCTCCAACTTTTTGAATTAGTTGGGTTGCAATGATGTGTGACTTGGCACCGCTCTTTGCTTGTGATGTCATAATTTATTATGGACATTCCTTGCCAACGTAATTCTGGACCTATATGGTCACATGTATAGAATACACTTGGATTAAAGGAGTATATTAATGAATGAACTTTAGATTCAAATCCTAAAGGTGTGTAGATATTTAATTATATAATAGATTAACTGAGTGGATTTAGAATCATCAAGTTCAAGTGTTGGACTGCGTGTTTTGAGTGTCAGGTTGATTAGAAACTAAATTGACTAAGTTATGCCAGAACTGGGGCACAAGATGACTGTATTGCATGAGCGAGATGACCATATCACGTGATGTTCATTCAAAAGAGACAACCAGTTCATGGTCATGCGACGACCGACTCACATGAGAGAGAAGACCAGTTCGTGGCTGCAAGACGATCGGCTTGCATGAGTGAGACACCTAGTTTGTGGGGAAATTTATTTGCATCAAGGATTAGTGTTGATTTCATGTTGTGTATTAATTGGATTTGAATTTCCAATTTGATTCAGAATAGGAAACTGTGCAAAATGACTATCTCGCAACTAGTACACTGAAAGAAGGGGACAACTCCTTCTTGTTGGCTCGGGTAGCACAATGTGGAGTTATCGATTGTCCATATGGACTACTCTAGAGCCGAGAGGCCATTGTAAGATGTTAGGAGGACAATATTATCCTACAGTTTGTGGAGAGACTGGAGGAGCCGATGTGGACGTTGTTCCAGTCTACTGTCTGTGGTGAAGACCATGACTTGCATAGACATTGTCTACTAGCAACTAGATGATAGGTGTGCTTCTAAAACGACAAGGAATATGTTGCTAGACTTGCTCCAGGACCAGGTATATCCTTGAAACTATCCTTTCCATTATAAAGTTGTTTATGTGATCTGCTAGTTTTTGGCGAATATGGCAATAAAAAAGTCCACTGCCTATATCTGCACCCTATTTACCAATAGTGGTATTAGAGCCACATCAATCTACTATATTTTGGGATAATCGATATGATCAAATTTTGGTTTTATCATTTAATTATTGCATGTGATGTGATAATTTCTCGTCCAATCAAATACCATGATAATCCAAAACTAATATACATATATATATATGATAGTTATTTGTAATTTACATGTGTTGCCCTAAATGCAAGTTTTGATGGTAGATGTGTAGCATGGTTATGTTCATAACCCCTATTATTTGTGCATGGTTGTGTGGTTGGTTAATCCTATTTTATCTTGGTCTGTGTATTGAGCCTCTATCTTATCTTCCTAATGTAAAGTGAATTCTTTCCTACTCTTTATCCCCTTGAATGTAACTCGAGATTTCGCTATAATCATGTAATAGTAGGATAGGTTTATTTCATGTTATGACGAAGAAGAAAGATGTTCTGATGATGCCAACCAAATGTATTAGAGACGAGATGACTAGCTGGAGGACAAGGAGGAGTAGAAGGACGAGCCAAACCAATCACCTAGTATACCCAACTGATCAGCTAAAGGAGCCAGTAGATGGTGGATAGAAAAATTAGACGACCGGCCAGGAGGCGAGTCGATCGATTCAAAGGTTGAATCGATCAACCCGGATTAGCAAACATGGATCTTCATCAACAACATGTTTTGTACATGTGATGTAGAACTAGGTTTTGGTAATTCCTTGTGGCTCTAAGGAAATACGTTAGGCTAGCCATAACCAATGCTTTTGTTTATCGCATGTTTTTGTTGTGGGATATAGGATGTATATGATATGTACTATATATATGGTGATTGGATAAAGTATATGTATATATAAAAACAAAATCACTCAAATAGAAAATATTAATCTGTAGATGCTTTCCAATAGCAGCACACATGAAAATCTTGATCAACTAAGTGAGGGTTACGCCTTCACATGGTGTGTTATCTATCTCATGGAAGTGTGATGGTAGATATGTAGGTTTTGCCTTTGTAAGGTGCATATCTATCGTGTTAGTTGTAGGACAGGCTTAAACTGGTAATTCTTAGAGCGTCTAGTCCCAGAGGCATGCAAATGATTATGGCAAGGAGTTGCACATATCATCTATCTGAAATTGCATATGATGCAATTGGCAAAAGTTTCCTACCTTGATTATTGACTATGTATTGCAGCGTTGGTCGGGCTATAGTTGAATTATCTTAGATCTAGTCCACTAGAAGATTGTACACTGCACTCTTTTGAATTGATACATGAGGGTTACAAATTTGAACAAAATAGTTGGAGCGATGATTAATTAAAGTCCTAATTAATAATGTTAACTTATCAAATCAAACAAATAAAAAATGTTTTGAAAGGTTGCAATATTTCTTTTGTAGATAAACAAAAATATGTTATAATTGCGATCAGTCCTTAAGAAGTACAAAATAGGAAAAACTTCGAAATTTGGTTTAGGACTTTGAGAAGTGTTCTCAATCATGAGCGACAACTCTATATCCTTAAAAGACCAGTGCCAGAGGACCCCACTCCAAATGCACCTAAGGATTAAATGGACGCTTACTTGAAGCATGCCAATGATGCCATAGTCATTTGAGTACTTAATGTTTTGTTGCATGGACATTCTCAAGATGGTAACACATCCTAAGAATCATGTAAAGAAAACAAGGTATAATGTCTTCAAAGAACTAACTGAGTGCAAACTAACAAAAGAGATCCAATACAGACCATGTGCTAAATATGGGATTAAGAGAGAAAGATTCCCCCCTCCCACACCCATGGAAGAGGCCGAATGTTGGAAGGATGGTAAATCAAGGCGGCAACTGGGATTTGAACCCAGGTCCCTTTATTAGGGGACATCGTTCTTGACCACTTGATCCACTCCTTGTCGGTCCCATGTGCTAAATATGATTTGGCATGTGGAGTGATTGGGATTTCTCTTAGGGTCCAGAGTTGACCATGGATATGATTATGCAAGCATTGCATGAATCATATAGCCAGTTTATCAAATGATTGGCATGTTCATGTCAAAGCAAGAATGAAGGAGGACAAATTTGTGATAGTGATCAGCAGAAGTGAGTCCTAAGGCAAAGGCAAGGCCAAGAAGTGTTGTGAGTCTAAGCTAAAATCCAAGTCTTATACACTCAATATATGGAGAAGGGTAAGTGTAAAAGGAATTTGCCCTTTTCACCTCAAGGGTAAAGAAAATAAAGTTCCACCATTGTCACATGTCTGGACATTTGAGAGAACTATCCTCTTTATGGAGGATCTCAGGAAGAAGGTGGAGATAGAGATCTCCACTTCAGCACCTGAGAAGAAGTAAGCTAGAACTGTATGGATCAAGGGTTGCTACCTCTACAGTTGCAAGTTGTCATTCATGAGCACATAATAGAATTAGTGAATTGCTATTATGTACCTGCCATTGATGAAAACATCATATATCTTGTGTGACAAGAACATTATGTTTCATTTAAAAGGATATGATCTTTTATGGCAATGCCCTGTGTCTAAAAAACTATATGTGGTATTTCTAAATACAAATATGTATATGACACATATATTGAATGACTTGATTACTTAAACATTGAATACCTATAGCATTGTCATCTAGAGCTCATAAATGAGAAATGCATTTCTAGACTCCATATGATGGTTATCAAGACTCTTTTGGCTATCAAATCAATAGAGACATTCATATCTTATTTGTTGTGCAATATGACAAAAGCATCTTCACTAGATGTAGTGAGAGAGTTAGTATTATATTAGGAATTATACATACTATTGTACATAAGACCTTTTAGAATAAATGCTAAGGTAGTTACTAGTACCTCATTATATTTACTGATGCTATCAGTAGATATGAAGTTTGTATTTTATGAAATACAAATTTTAATCTCCTAAAATGTTCAAGGAGATTTTGAATGAAGTGTGTAACTAACTTGATAAAAGTATTAATATACTTCGATATGATCGATGTAGAAATACTTTAAACCAAGAGTTTGAGAACCTTCTGAGGAGATCATAATGAACTCCACCTGAAACACAATGATAGTGTATCATGAAAGTGTATTAGATAGAAGGTATCTCACCCTGTTAAACCATGGTGTGATTATCAATGATCTTCCAATTTCTTTTGGGCACATGCTTAACACTAAGCAATGTACCGTCTAAAATTTCTTCAAAAGACACCATATGAGATATTCCATGGGAGGTGCCCAAATGTGTCCTTTAAAGTGATTAGGGATGAATACATATATATGATAAAATTGTTTCTTAAAAGGCTTCATCCACAAATCACATAAATGTTATTTTGTTAAATACTACTCTTATTCCAATCTGACAACAAAGTGTTTGTTGGTCTGGATAATTTTATTCCTAAAGAGGTACTTAGTTCCAAAGGAATCAATGAAAGTAAAAGTAGAACTTGAAATGTTCAAGACAAACAAGAAAACATTGAACCTAAAGAGGTACAGTAGGAATAAGGAGAATCACGAGCTGTTGTGGAATCTCAAGTTCCTTATGTAACAACACAAGACTCATAATTCTAGTAGAACATGCCTTGAGTTTGAAAGATAACAATATCTTATAACTCAAAAAGGCGGTGAGTTGATCATAGATGATGAGTCAACAAACTACCTAGAAACTATTGAGAGATTAGAAATTGAGAAATGGATTTAGGCCATGAGATCCAAGATGGACTCCATGTACATCAACAAGGTATGACCTTGCTGGATCCACCTCAAGGGGTACAATCTATATGGTGCATTAGGGTCTTTGTAAGAAGACCAACATGGAAGGGTATATTTGTTGCAAAGAGTTTCAATAAAGTTTAAGGTGATGAACATGATGAAGTCTTTCACCAGTTGCCATCGTTAAATTCATAGGGATCATGCTTGTTGTTGCATCTTAGTATGATTATGAGATTTGGCATATGGACATTAAAACTCCATTCCTTAATTGTAACAATTATGAGGATGTGTATGTGTGGGCTCTGATCTCCAAACCACGATATAATCACGATTTAAACTTAGCGGAAGCGATTCAATAAACAGCGGAAGACAAAAAAAATCACGGGAAATTAAAACTTTTCGAGACAAGAGCTTGAATCCTTAAAAGCTTCTTTCATAACAAGAGATAAACTGTTTACATCTCATGATAATTACTTCTTGAGTAATTACATACAACGAGATACAAAATATCAAGAACTCATAACCAAAAGACTCCAAGACCTGAGAGTACAGAGGACACATAGGGCTGACTCTAACTACACCGCATGGCAGGCTAAATCTCCACCTGAGATTTACTGCTGCTCCTGGTGCTGCTGCTGCTGGGACTGGTCACCTGTAGACCTGTTCCTCCGTCCTCGACGTCCACCTAAAAAGTTGAAGTCTACGGGGTGAGACAATTGTACATAATTGTCCCAGCGAGAGTTATAACTCTCTGCCAGAAGCTTTATTTTAATATCAAAGAATAACTTAAGCAGTAAAAGCTTTCAAAGTATTCAATAGCAGTTGCAGCTATAAACAAGAGTTCAACATTTATCAAGCATGAAGAACATATGCACTATACAGTGTAACATCAATAAACTAACTCGTAGTTATCTCTAACAGGTATACTACGATGTAGAGTATGTTTTTCAAACATTACTTTTATTCCCTGTGGAGATGAGGTTTACCACTCATGCTCCAACCAATCACTGCTAAGTGCCTCAGTATCATACTAGGTCATCGAAAGAGCCGGATTCTCATGACCTTCACCTTCCTCAGTCAGTAAGAGGATCAATCGTAGGACATCTTGTGTCTCTACTATTATAGCTCACCAGGGTAATCTGGTCCTTCGCTATTTTAGAGTTACAGTGGCGTTCTGTACTCTCTTCGTCATCAGGAGATTTCATGTTTATCTTCCACTGATACGGATATTTGTGCTTTCTTCGTCATCAGGAGGTTTCATGTTTACCATCCACTGATACGGTATGGGATTATAGTGAAGGATTGATGGATTATACATCTACATCAAATTCCTACACTAGGATGTAAGGTTCTACACATCCATATACCCCACATACTCAATAGTATGTGATCTAGGAATTCTCGTAGGAAAACCTATTTCACCATCATTTGATCTCTGACAATGATGGATCTATGATCAGGGCTCTACATTTCACTTGATTAGTTAGGTACATTCAGTATTCTTTTACATCATACATTGTTCTTCAAACAATAACAGTAGCATAACAGCTATGAAAGTAGAATACTAAATGCAACAAACCTAACTCACATCAATCATCATTTCTCATTATACTCATCACAAGTCATCTCTAAAGCATGACCTTGATGGTATTCATGGCTCTCACAGCCCATTATTATCATAGAATGCACTGACAAGGCATCAAGATACTTTACTTATTCATAAGGCTATCAATATGCCTTTAATGAATATAGTATCATCATCCATACCTGGATATGATCACCTCCATATCAGAACATGCATGGTTAATTCAACTAATAAAGGTAATTCAAAGCAATGATTATACTTTCCATTCTTGTCATAAGAGCTAAGTTCTTTGATTCTTATCAAATAGAGTTTAATACTCATAACATGTCATCACCTTTGAATTAGGGTTTACTATTCACATCACATGTCATTACCCTTGAATTAGGGTTTATTATTCACATCACATGGTGAATTGAACTCATAACATCATCATATATGAGGAACATCATTATTGATGCTCTCAGATTGGCTTAAGATTCATCATATATCATAATTAGGGTTTCCATGATCTCACATAGGTGGATCATACCCTAATCATGCACATTCATGTGTATTGAAGGTTCTTTACTTGAGTGTCCACCCAAAAAGGGTACTTTCTCTCTCTTAAGGTACTTTCTCTCTCTTAAGATACTTTCTCTCTCCTCATACTAGTAGATGGTGATAACACCACTCTAGATCAGGTTGGGTTAAGTCCTCATGGGCTAACATAAGCCAAAACATCACTATCATGTGATTAGGGTTTGATTTGAACAAGGTATTACTCAATTGAACCCCTCAAGGGTATTTTGGTAATTCACCCCATTGATCACCATCATGGGTTAATTCATTAGTCACTTAGTCCCTTAATATCTTAGGTTATCATTAGGGTTTAGATTAGAGCATCATTGAACCATTTACACCTTCAATTGATTAAGTGAAATCAACCTTTGAAAACCTCAAAGGGTTTCAACCTTCAACCTCCAAACGGTTTGAGACCGTTTGGATGAGTTGACCGTTTGCTAGGGTTGACTCCAAGAACGTGTGACCTTCAAGGTTGTTTGACCAAACTGTGTGAGGGTGTAGACCGTTTAACAAGTTTGACTTCAAGACCGAGAGGGCTTACACGGTTTGAGACTGTTTGATGTCTCTCGATCTTGAGATCGTTTGAGTCCAAACGGTCTTGAGACCGTTTGGCCCCAAACGGTCTTGAGACCGTGTGACCTCAAATGGTCTTGAGACCGTGAGGTCTCAAACAGTCTTGAGACCGTGTGACCTCAAACGGTCTTGAGACCGTTTGGTCCACTTGGTCTCAAACCGTTTGGACCTCCAACATGGTTCAATGATTTCAATCGTTTATGATTATCAATGTTGAAGCCTCCAAATGGTCAAATCCATGGTAACCACTTATAGATTGAGTTAATTAGGGTTATGCTTAACCAATTGGTCACTCAATTGACCCTCAATTTCTATCCAATTAGGGTTGAAGTTGGTTCAATTAAGGTCCATCAACGTTCAACCATCAACACTCATCAATGTGAATCAACACAAGGTTGAACCCTTCAATTGAGCTCCAATTGAGCCCAAACTTGGCCCAAACGGTCTTGAGATCGTGTGGATGAACTCCACACAGTCTTGAGACCGTTTTCCCAAGATTTCATCAAAATCTAATGTGATTTGATAGGAGTTGAACCTTGATTGAGCCTCAAATCAGAATTTTGATTAATTCAATAACCCATTGCAATTGGACCCTCAATTGATCAAATTACCTTAACCCTAGACCTCCAAACGGTCTTGGGTTGTCACCACACGGTCTTGAGACCGTTTGGATGAGTTCCAAACGGTCTTGAGACCGTTTGTCCATCCAACTTTTGTATTCTAGTGTAAATTCTTCAAGGTTGGATCTATTGAGTTGGTTATCATATCAATACTTAATTGCACTGTAATTTGGTATCTTTGTACTTTCAATTGGTCAACTATACTTGACCCCAGACCTCCAAACGGTCTTGGGTGATTCCCCACACGGCCTTGAGACCGTTTGGTTGATCCCCAAACGGTCTTGAGACCGTTTGGGTCAATCAACCCAAAAACACTAAGTTATTCATTGAGATTTCAGTACTGATTTCAATTAGGGTTTACCCTAGTAATCATCCTTCAAATCTTAGCTCGTTTGGAATTAATCCATCAAATTTGGTGAGTTGTTAATAAACATTATTTTGAACAGTAATATCATACGGTCAACACTTGGTCAACATTCTTACACGGTCTTGAGACCGTTTTCCCAAAAAAGGCGATTTCAACAGATTGGAAATCAGGAGTAAATTCAATTAAAGTTGTTGATTAAAAAGGCCATATCTCACGATTCCTTTGGAGTTATCATCTCAAATTTTGTGGGTGATTAGCCTACATAATTTTTAACAGAAATCTTATACGTTCTACGCTCGGTCAATGCGGCTAAATGGGCTTGAAGACCGTTTTCCCTTACACGGTCCTGAGACCGTTTGCTCACTACACAGTTTTGCAAACCGAGAGAGAAATTTGTGGAGACCGTTTCGTAAAGTGAAAAGTAGTGGATTGACTTTGGAAATAACGTCTTCATCTCCTAGCTCAGGAACAGCAAGGATTTCTCACGGATTTGCTTGCAAGGTAGCAAAGGAAGGTAGAGAAGAAGAAGAACTATCATCTAAAAGCATAAACGAGATGTATATAACAAAGCATAGGTTTAGAGTTATAAAACCCGCCTAAAGCTTGCTCCTTGAGCTCCAAGCTTTCGAGCTCCAAGATTTTAATGGCGTCCTTGAGCTTCCACAGGTCGGCCAAGGTGAAACCTCCAGGGAAAGTCAAGAAGAGATGGCTAGAAAGGTAGAGCTATGTGAACTAGCCATCAATTTGACCTTGAATTCGAGTTCTAACCATGAACTTAAGCAAAAGGGAGGATTCAAACCTGCCTTGCCCTCCTTGGTCGTCCTCCTGAGCTCCACAGATTCTCTTTAGTCGGTTTGGGTGAATAGAATAGTGAAAGGAACGAAGGGAGGGTTTCCTTGTTAAGTGAAGTGGAGAGTATATATACTTGGGGTGAGATTTTCAACATAAGCTCATAAGTTCTCCATATTTTCAACTAAGTCCCTCCATCCTTCTATGCTCGTCCATTCATATTAATTCTAAGGACAAACCTTCTTCTAAGGTCAAGAAATAAGGCAAAGAAGATCAACCTATTAGTTAAGCATACACATAAAAGGGCTATAGCACATACACCTTGATTATTCAATCACAAAGGTGTTTTTTCATAACTTGATTAATCAATTGAAGTGACCTTTCATCATTTCTTCTCTAAATGATGACAAGAGTCTTAAAAGATATTTTAGATGATGTATTTTACAAGTTGCACCCCTCAATTTGGGTAAATTGCACTTTTCTCCAATTTAGGGTTTTCAAGCACCGGGATTGCTTCCACAGCTGCACCTTGGTGCCCAAGCTTGGGAAATCCCTCAAACCTTACCATCATCATTCTCATGATGTATCAACATCAGAGGAACATCTCAACATGTGCAATTTGCAAGTTAACCCTTCTAACTGGGTAATTTGCACATAGGTCCCTGTATTACAAAACAATGCTACAACTTTATATAAAAAGGAGCAAAAACTGAAATATATGTTTCTGAGAAACTTAATTACATGCCCAAAGTTAATCACAAGGATTTAATTACATATTTAGGCAAAAAATCTAGGGTTAACTCATAACCCAGGTCAGGTATGTTACAAATTATCCACCCCTTACAAGGATTTCGTCCTCGAAATCGATAAGACATATTAAGAGAAAAGGGCAGGATACTTCCTTCTCATCTCATCCTCTAGTTTCCAAGTGGCTTCTTCAACACCACGGTGATTCCAGAGGACTTTCATAAGACTTATATCTTTCTTCTTTAACCTTTTAATTCTATTATCAAGGATTGACACTAGTCCCTCCTCATAGGATATATCATCATTCAATTCTACCTCCATAGGTTGTAGAACTGACTCAGTGTCTGGGTGACATTTCTTCAGCATAGAAATGTGAAATACAGGATGTAACCTTTGTAACTCTGGTGGTAGCTCTAGTCTATATGCTACCTTCCCAATCCGTTCAATGATTGGATAAGGCCCCATAAATCTAGGAGCTAACTTCCCTTTCCTTCCAAAATGAAGGACCCCTTTCCAAGGCGAGACTTTGAGATACACTCTGTCTCCAACCTAGAATTCTAAGGGTCTACAACGTTTGTCAGCATAAGATTTCTGCCTATCCTGTGCAGTCTTAATCTGTTGTTGTATTACCTTAATCTTCTCTGTGGTCTGCTGCACAAGATTAGAACCTAACAACTGATGCTCACCAGTCTCATACCAGCACAAAGGTGATCTACATCGTCTACCATACAAGGCTTCATAAGGTGCCATATCAATACTATGTTGATAGCTATTGTTATAGGCAAACTCTATCAAGCTTAGGTGTAGATCCCAACTTCCGGTAAACTGGAGAACACATGCTCTCAACAGGTCTTCTAAGGTCTGTATGGTCCTTTCTGATTGTCCATCAGTCTGTGGATGAAAGGCCGTACTAAACCTTAGCTTGGTGCCTAAGGCTCTGTGTAACTGTTCCCAAAAATGACTTGTAAACTGAGAACCTCGGTCAGAAATTATCGTGACAGGAACTCCGTGCAAACGCACTATCTCTCGTACATACAACTGTGATAACCTTTCAGCAGAATAGGTTGTTTTGACAGGTAAGAAGTGCGCTGTCTTTGTCAATCTATCAACAACTACCCAAATGGAATCATGTCCTTTGCTTGTCCTGGGTAGGCCAACAACAAAGTCCATGGTCACATGGTCCCACTTCCATTGTGGTATGGGTAAAGGTTGCATTGTTCCTATAGGCTTCTGGTGTTCAGCTTTAACTTGCTGACACACAGGACACCTCAGAACAAACTCTGCAACATCCTTCTTCATTCCAGGCCACCAATACAGTTCCTTTAAATTACGATACATCTTGGTGCTCCCTGGATGCATAGCATACATGGAAGAATGAGCTTCTTCCAGGACTAACTTCCTCAAGTTATCCACATCTGGCACTATCATCCTTCCATTATAACAAGCTACATGATCATCTGAGTCATGGAAACCATCTTGCTTCTCATTTCCATACTCTGATATGATCTGCTGAACTGCATCATCACCTTGCTGTGCTTCCTTAATCTACTTTCTTAAGGTAGGTTTAATATGCATCTCAGCCAACAACCCGGCTAACAATGACACCTTCAACTATACATTGTCTTGCCTTAAAGAGATAAACATATCTCTCTTAGAGCACACTAAAGAGTTTAGTTGTGCCCTATCCATGGTTGATGTTTTTGATTTCCTACTCAAGGCATCTGCAACAACATTGGCCTTGCCTGGATGGTAATCAATTGTACAGTCGTAGTCCTTGATTAACTCCATCCAACAACGTTGCCTCATGTTAAGCTCGTGCTGAGAGAAGATATACTTAAGGTTCTTGTGGTCTGTGAAAATATGGAATGTTTCTCCGTAGAGATAATGCCTCCAGATCTTCAAGGCATGAACCACAGCAGCTAACTCCAGATCGTGTGTTGGATAATTCTCCTCGTGTTTCTTAAGCTGTCGAGAAGCAAAAGAAATCACTTGTTTATCCTGCATCAACACACATCCAAGTCCATTCTTGGAAGCATCACAGAAGACTACATATCCTTTTCCTTGTTCAGGTAGCACAAGCACAGGTGCACTTGTCAACCTCTCCTTCAACAACTCGAAAGATTGTTGACACTTATCACTCCAAGAAAAAGGAACATCTTTCCGGGTCAACTTGGTCAAAGGTAAGGCTATAGAACTAAAGTTCTTAATGAACCTTAGATAATATCCAGCTAACCCCAAGAAACTTCGAATCTCCGTCGGTGTCTTCGGTTGTTCCCATTGTAGAACAGATTCTACCTTTGCAGGGTCAACACGAATTCCCGAGGCAGATATCACATGTCCAAGAAAAGATACCTCCGGCAGCCAGAACTCACACTTTCTAAACTTAGCATACAACTTGTGTTCTCTTAGCAAGGTCAAAGCTTGGCGAAGATGCTGCTCATGCTGCTGAGCATCCTTACTATAGATCAGAATGTCATCTATGAAGACGACAACACACTGATCAAGGAAAGGTCGAAAAACTCTATTCATGAGTTCCATAAATGCAGCTGGTTCATTGGTTAGTCCAAACGACATAACCGTGAACTCATAGTGACCATACCTTGTCCTAAAGGCAGACTTGGATATGTCACTATCCTTAATACGAAGTTGATGATATCCAGACCTCAAGTCTATCTTTGAAAATACGGTTGCACCACGCAACTGGTCAAAGAGATCATCAATCCTCGGCAGAGGGTACTTATTCTTTATTGTTACTTTATTGAGTTGTCTGTAGTCGATGCACAACCGCATTGACCCATCTTTCTTTTTAACAAACAAGACCGGAGCACCCCAAGGTGAAGTGCTCGGTCGGATAAAACCCTTCTCAAGTAACTGTTGAAGCTGTTTCTTGAGTTCTGCCATCTCGGCAGGCGCCATCCTATACGGAGTCTGGGCTATGGGTTTCGTATCTGGGATCAGATTGATTTCAAAATCAATCTCCCGAGGTGGTGGTATACCAGGAAGTTCTTCAGGAAACACATCCTCAAATTCCCTGACTATGGGAACTTCAGCAGGATTAGAACTTTCCTTGGTAACATCTACCACATGGGCCAAGAATTCATAACATCCTTGCCTCAACAGCTTATCAGCAACCATAGCTGACACAAGACAGGTGGGCAGAATCTTTCTTTCACCTTGAAAGATCCATGTGTTGCTTTCATCAGCAAACACAGCCAACTTGGACTCACAATCCAAGACAACTCTATACCTCTCTAAGGTATCCATCCCGAGGATTATATCAAATCCTTGCATATCAAGCGGTATAAGATCCACTTGAATGCGATGGTCAGAAAAGAAGAGGATGCAAGGAGAGCATACCTCCTGCAAAATGGCAGACCCACTCAACGGAGTCTCCAACAACAAACTATCTGCCCTATGACTAACAGTCACATTGCAGTTACGAATCACTCTATGAGTGATGAAAGAGTGCGTAGCACCCGGGTCAATCAGAACAGATACAACACAGGATGTAGACATATCAGGATATAAAAGTTTCATCTGACCTGCCACTACCCGTGGATTGACCACTGCATCTGGTGGGTTCATAGCATAGAACCTCGTTGTCGCCTGGTGTTGAGGTGGTGCTGATGATCCAGCTTGAGACGCTTGTCCACGTCCTCGAGCTGCTCCTTGAGATTGCATTCTCTGAGATCCTTGTTGATTCTGTCTCGGAGGCTGTGTCACACTGACAGGCCTAGAACGGCAATCCTTCATCAAGTGTCCCACCTTACCACAGTTGTAGCATCTCCTCTCCTATTGTTGTGGTCGGGGTGGTCCAGTAACTGACATCGATGCAGAACTGTGAGTCCCTTGAAGCGGTTGACTCTGTCCTCTACCTCTGCTTGGTGACCATTGAGTTTGAGAACTCGATCTGGGTGGTGGAGGGTTAGGTGCAGAGAATCTAGGTTTCTTGAAATCCCTAGATGAAGAACCCTGGAACTGTGGATATCTTTTCTGGGTTTGCCTCTTCTCAACCACAAATCTCTCTATCCTTCGGACTGACTCAACGAAGGTAGAGAATCTCTCTCGGTTTTCTAAGGCAGACACAGGGGTTGACATATCATCATTCAAACCCTTCTCGAATCTCCTGATTCTTTCCTCATCTGTGGCAGCCATGTGCGGATAGAACCGCAGCAATTCCATGAACTTAGCTTCATACTCGCTAATGTTCATCATACCCTGCCTTAGTCTCTCAAACTGAGAGATCTTCTCATCTAGGAAGGTCTTTGGAAAATATCTATTGATAAATTCCCGACGAAACTCTTCCCATGAGAACTCTATTCCAGGTTTCTTCTGCTCTTCCATGTTCCACCAGTGACCAGCACTGCCTTTGAGAAGATAGACAACATGTCTAACCTTCTCAGCTTCCGGGATAATAAGAATCCTGAAAGCCTTCTCCAACTCTCTCAACCATAGGTCAGCATCTGTGGGTTCGGCAGTCCCAAAGTACTCGGTAGCTCCGACACGACGAAGTCGTTCGAACGTCTTACCGATACCTTGTGCTTCAGGCTGGACAGGTGCCCTAGGTGTAGGCATGGGCATCCTGTCGGTTATGTGTGTCATGGCAGTCATGAACTGCCCGAACATTGTCTGTACAGCTGGGTTACCCATGTCGGCTGGGTCAAACTGGGGTGGCTCTCTTGGTGATTCTGGTGCAGGCTTTTCTATTCTTGGAACCCTTGCACCGCCTTGACGTGCACTAGCACTACTCTCTGCCATGTACTCATCATGAGGCTCAGCCATCCTTATGTATCTTCTTCTCCTGAGGAGTAGAAGATTCTATTAGATAGGGAAAGAGTACTAAAGATAGACTCGACATCCTAAGTCTTATGCCTCTGTAGACTCAACTGACCTAGATCTCTGATACCACTAATTGTGGGCTCTGATCTCCAAACCACGATATAATCACGATTTAAACTTAGCGGAAGCGATTCTATAAACAGCGGAAGACAAAAAAAATCACGGGAAATTAAAACTTTTCGAGACAAGAGCTTGAATCCTTAAAAGCTTCTTTCATAACAAGAGATAAACTGTTTACAGCTCATAATAATTACTTCTTGAGTAATTACATACAACGAGATACAAAATCTCAAGAAATCATAACCAAAAGACTCCAAGACCTGAGAGTACAGAGGACACATAGGGCTGACTCTAACTACACCACATGGTAGGCTAAATCTCCACCTGAGATTTACTGCTGCTCCTGGTGCTGCTGCTGCTGGGACTGGTCACCTGTAGACCTGCTCCTCTGTCCTCGACGTCCACCTAAAAAGTTGAAGTCTACGGGGTGAGACAATTGTACATAATTGTCCCAGCGAGAGTTATAACTCTCCGCCAGAAGCTTTATTATAATATCAAAGAATAACTTAAGCAGTAAAAGCTTTCAAAGTATTCAATAGAAGTTGCAGCTATAAACAAGAGTTCAACATTTATCAAGCATGAAGAACATATGCACTATACAGTGTAACATCAATCAACTAACTCGTAGTTATCTCTAACAGGTATACTACGTTGTAGAGTATGTTTTTTAAACATTACTTTTATGCCCTGTGGAGATGAGGTTTACCACTCATGCTCCAACCAATCACTGCTAAGTGCCTCGGTATCATACTAGGTCATCGAAAGAGCCAGATTCTCATGACCTTCACCTTCCTCAGTCAGTAAGAGGATCACTCGTAGGACATCTTGTGTCTCTACTATTATAGCTCACCAGGGTAATCTGGTCCTTCGCTATTTTAGAGTTACGGTGGCGTTCTGTACTCTCTTTGTCATCAGGAGATTTCATGTTTATCTTCCACTGATACGGATATCTATGCTTTCTTCGTCATCAGGAGGTTTCATGTTTACCATCCACTGATACGGTATGGGATTATAGTGAAGGATTGATGGATTATACATCTACATCAAATTCCTACACTAGGATGTAAGGTTCTACACATCCATATACCCCACATACTCAATAGTATGTGATCCAGGAATTCTCGTAGGAAAACCTGTTTCACCATCATTTGATCTCTGACAATGATGGATCTATGATCAGGGCTCTACATTTCACTTGATTAGTTAGGTACATTCAGTATTCTTTTACATCATACATTGTTCTTCAAACAATAACAGTAGCATAACAGCTATGAAAGTAGAATACTAAATGCAACAAACCTAACTCACATCAATCATCATTTCTCATTATACTCATCACAAGTCATCTCTAAAGCATGACCTTGATGGTATTCATGGCTCTCACAGCCCATTATTATCATAGAATGCACTGACAAGGCATCAAGATACTTTACTTATTCATAAGGCTATCAATATGCCTTTAATGAATATAGTATCATCATCCATACCTGGATATGATCACCTCCATATCAGAACATGCATGGTTAATTCAACTAATAAAGGTAATTCAAAGCAATGATTATACTTTCCATTCTTGTCATAAGAGCTAAGTTCTTTGATTCTTATCAAATAGAGTTTAATACTCATAACATGTCATCACCTTTGAATTAGGGTTTACTATTCACATCACATGTCATTACCCTTGAATTAGGGTTTATTATTCACATCACATGGTGAATTGAACTCATAACATCATCATATATGAGGAACATCATTATTGATGCTCTCAGATTGGCTTAAGATTCATCATATATCATAATTAGGGTTTCCATGATCTCACATAGGTGGATCATACCCTAATCATGCACATTCATGTGTATTGAAGGTTCTTTACTTGAGTGTCCACCCAAAAAGGGTACTTTCTCTCTCTTAAGGTACTTTCTCTCTCTTAAGATACTTTCTCTCTCCTCATACTAGTAGATGGTGATAACACCACTCTAGATCAGGTTGGGTTCAGTCCTCATGGGCTAACATAAGCCAAAACATCACTATCATGTGATTAGGGTTTGATTTGAACAAGGTATTACTCAATTGAACCCCTCAAGGGTATTTTGGTAATTCACCCCATTGATCACCATCATGGGTTAATTCATTAGTCACTTAGTCCCTTAATATTTTAGGTTATCATTAGGGTTTATATTAGAGCGTCATTGAACCATTTACACCTTCAATTGATTAAGTGAAATCAACCTTTGAAAACCTCAAACGGTTTCAACCTTCAACCTCCAAACGGTTTGAGACCGTTTGGATGAGTTGACCGTTTGCTAGGGTTGACTCCAAGACCGTGTGACCTTCAAGGTCATTTGCCCAAACCGTGTGAGGGTGTAGACCGTTTAACAAGTTTGACTTCAAGACCGAGAGGGCTTACACGGTTTGAGACCGTTTGATGTCTCTCGATCTTGAGATCGTTTGAGTCCAAACGGTCTTGAGACCGTTTGGCCCCAAACGGTCTTGAGACCGTGAGGCCTCACACGGTCTTGAGACCGTGTGACCTAAAACGGTCTTGAGACCGTGAGGTCTCAAACAGTCTTGAGACCGTGTGACCTCAAACGGTCTTGAGACCGTTTGGTCCACTTGGTCTCAAACCGTTTGGACCTCCAACATGGTTCAATGATTTCAATCGTTTATGATTATCAATGTTGAAGCCTCCAAATGGTCAAAGCCATGGTAACCACTTATAGATTGAGTTAATTAGGGTTATTCTTAACCAATTGGTCACTCAATTGACCCTCAATTGCTACCCAATTAGGGTTGAAGTTGGTTCAATTAAGGTCCATCAACGTTCAACCATCAACACTCATCAATGTGAATCAACACAAGGTTGAACCCTTCAATTGAGCTCCAATTGGGCCCAAACTTGGCCCAAACGGTCTTGAGATCGTGTGGATGAACTCCACACGGTCTTGAGACCGTTTGCCCAAGATTTCATCAAAATCTAATGTGATTTGATAGGATTTGAACCTTGATTGAGCCTCAAATCAGAATTTTGATTAATTCAATAACCCATTGCAATTGGACCCTCAATTGATCAAATTACCTTAACCCTAGACCTCCAAACGGTCTTGGGTTGTCACCACACGGTCTTGAGACCGTTTGGATGAGTTCCAAACGGTCTTGAGACCGTTTGCCCATCCAACTTTTGTATTCTAGTGTAAATTCTTCAAGGTTGGATCTATTGAGTTGGTTATCATATCAATACTTAATTGCACTGTAATTTGGTATCTTTGTACTTTCAATTGGTCAACTATACTTGACCCCAGACCTCCACACGGTCTTGGGTGATTCCCCACACGGTCTTGAGACCGTTTGGTTGATCCCCAAACAGTCTTGAGACCGTTTGGGTCAATCAACCCAAAAACACTAAGTTATTCATTGAGATTTCAGTACTGATTTCAATTAGGGTTTACCCTAGTAATCATCCTTCAACTCTTAGCTCGTTTGGAATTAGTCCATCAAATTTGGTGAGTTGTTAATAAACATTATTTTAAACAGTAATCTCATACGGTCAACTCTTGGTCAACGTTCTTACACGGTCTTGAGACCGTTTGCCCAAAAAGGGCGATTTCAACAGATTGGAAATCAGGAGTAAATTCAATTAAAGTTGTTGATTAAAAAGGCCATATCTCACGATTCCTTTAGATTTATTATCTCAAATTTGGTGGGTGATTATCCTACATAATTGTGAACAGAAATCTTATATGGTACACGCTCGGTCAACGCGGATAAATGGTCTTGAAGACCGTTTTCCCTTACACGGTCCTGAGACCGTTTGCTCACTACACGGTTTTGCAAACCGAGAGAGCAATTTGTGGAGACCGTTTAGTAAAGTGAAAAGTAGTGGATTAACTTTGGAAATAAAGTCTTCATCTCCTAGCTCAGGAACAGCAAGGATTTCTCACGGATTTGCTTTCAAGGTAGCAAAGGAAGGTAGAGAAGAAGAAGAACTATCATCTAAAAGCATAAACGAGATGTATATAACAAAGCATAGGTTTAGAGTTATAAAACCCGCCTAAAGCTTGCTCCTTGAGCTCCAAGCTTTCTAGCTCCAAGCTTTTAATGGCGTCCTTGAGCTTCCACAGGTCGGCCAAGGTGAAACCTCCAGGGAAAGTCGAGAAGAGATGGCTAGAAAGGTAGAGCTATGTGAACTAGCCATAAATTTGACCTTGAATCCGAGTTCTAACCATGAACTTAAGCAAAAGGGAGGATTCAAACCTACCTTGCCCTCCTTGGTCGTCCTCCTGAGATCCAAAGCTTCTCTTTAGTCGGTTTGGGTGAATAGAACAGTGAAAGGAACGAAGGGAGGGTTTCCTTGCTAAGTGAAGTGGAGAGTATATATACTTGGGGGGAGATTTTCAACATAAGCTCATAAGTTCTCCATATTTTCAACTAAGTCCATCCATCCTTCTATGCTCGTCCCTTCATATTAATTCTAAGGACAAACCTTCTTCTAAGGTCAAGAAATAAGGCAAAGAATATCAACCTATTAGTTAAGCATACACATAAAAGGGCTATAGCACATACACCTTGATTATTCAATCACAAAGGTGTTTTTTCATAACTTGATTAATCAATTGAAGTGACCTTTCATCATTTCTTCTCTAAATGATGACAAGAGTCTTAAAAGATATTTTAGATGATGTATTTTACAAGTTGCATCCCTCAAATTGGGTAAATTGCACTTTTCTCCAATTTAGGGTTTTCAAGCACTGGGATTGCTTCCACAGCTGCACCTTGGTGCCCAAGCTTGGGAAATCCCTCAAACCTTACCATCATCATTCTCATGATGTATCAACATCAGAGGAACATCTCAACATGTGCAATTTGCAAGTTAACCCTTCTAACTGGGTAATTTGCACATAGGTCCCTGTATTACAAAACAATGCTACAACTTTATATAAAAAGGAGCAAAAACTGAAATATATGTTTCTGAGAAACTTAATTACATGCCCAAAGTTAATCACAAGGATTTAATTACATATTTAGGAAAAACATCTAGGGTTAACTCATAACCCAGGTCAGGGATGTTACAGTATGTGACACAGACTAAAGGTTTTATAAATCCATTAATGCAAATAAAGTCTATAAGTGACAAAGGTCAATCTTTGGATTGATGGAAGCATCTCAAAGCTAGAATCTTCTATTTGACAAGACAATCAAAGAGTTTGACTTGAGTCAAAATGAAGATGAAATCTGTGATTACAGAAGATTTAGTGGGATCGTATTTATATATTCCACATATTGATAAGGAATAATGCCCTTATCCTACAAATGTTAAAACCTGGTAGGAAACACCTTCTCTATGAAGGGCTTAGGCAAGACATCCTATGTGATAGGGATCGAGATCTATAGTGATAGATGTAGAAAGCTTCTTGACCTAGGTAAGAGCACATACATTGGCAAGATATTAAAGATTTCATAACGCAAGACTCATTGAGAGAAAATGTGTCCATGTTCCATGGAGTTAGTCTCTCAGGAGCCTAGTGTCCCAGTTCTTGAGAAGAATAGTAATACATGGGTAGATGTCATATGCATTTGTAATTGGATCTATTAATGCAATGTTATGTACTTATCATGTTATCTTATATGTATTGGACATGATGAGAAGATATGCAGTAATCTCATATGTATTGGACATGACGAGAAGATATCCAGTCATCTCATATGTATTGTACATGATGAGAAGACATATGTATACCAATCTAGCAATCTCGTTTGTATTGGACATTATGAGAGGTTATATGTCAAATGTCAGTGAGAGTCGCTAGACTACCATAAAGAACCTCCTTAAGTGCTTGAGAAGCACTAATAGGACCAGTTCCTTGGTTATGGTAATAAGGAAGAGTTGGGTGCAGAGGGTTACACCGATGCAAGCTCCGAACTAAAATAATGATCACAATCTATGTTTATGTTTGACCTTAAACGAGAATTGTAAGCTATAAAGGGTTCCAAGCTAATGATAGTTGTTTATATCTACAAAAGAAGTCAAGTATCTTTGGGTTATGAGAATAGAAAGGGATATTGTATGGATCAAGAAGTTCGTATGGGTGATATTTTGTGAGGTTCCAACTATTTATGACATAGTAGAAATATGAATGACACTGATGGAACTACTAGTTAGACCAGAAATCTCAGATAGCATACTACAACACTTCCATCTCATATGAGTTATCATACACCGAAGAGATGTGAAACTTGCATTAACCGACTTTAAGCAAATGTTGCTAAACCTATTATAAAAGCACTTGCGTAGCAGAAACATGATGGACATGTTAAGATCACTTGGAATATGATTCGTGGGTGAATGGTTCAAAATGCAAGTGGGAGTTTATTGGTATGTATACCCAGAGAGCCAATCATATGATGATTGGAATGTGGTATTAGATACCTAATTTGATAATAATAAAGGGAATTCCATCTATTATGTTTGTCTCAGTCATGAGATGATGACACAGATGTAAGAAGATATCTAAAGAATGATGGTACTCAATGACATATGTCTTCAAGTATGTGACTTGAACAATGAGATCATATGAATTCTAAGAGTACATACATTCTTGTTATATCTCTAGTTGAATATTACTATGGAAGCAAAAAATAGACCACAATAATACATAAGACTAGAGTGTTCGTTGGCTAATGACAGAGTCTCATTAGTCATGATATATTATATCAAGTCACTCGCACAGATACATGTTAGATAATAGTGTATCAGACAGACCCACCATGAGAGTAATACATGGAGACCATGGTATGGTAGTCAGAATGATCTCTCATAGTAATAGTGGTGATTGTGGTTCTTAGACATGAAATCACTACACTCGTTACATGTCGTTGGGTATACTTTGACATCATCAAATGTAATCCTAAAATATGTGTTGCCATAAAGGTGGTGATTGTGTAGCTTTGACACATGGGGACTGAGTGTGAGTGATGTAGATGGGATTTGTCCTTCATGTAGGAGTTTGATATCCAGGACTTTTAATCAGTAAGACTGAGAAATATACGACCGTATTCAAGTGATTCAATATTTGATAGGTGAACTCACATGCATCTCAGATAGTCTTCTCTAGCTCAAGGAACACAGATTACATGATGAGAGGATGGATAGTCCATGCCTCGACTTCAATCTGGATATCAAATTCAAAGGAACTATACAATCACGGTAACACTAATCACGGATTGTATGTTGAATTTGTTCTCCAACTTTCCCAATTACTTGGGTAGCAATGATGTGTGACTAGGCATCGCTCTTTGCTTATGATGTCATAATTTGTTATGGACATTCACTGCCAATGTAACTCTGGACCTATACGATCACACACATAGGATACATTTGGATTAAAGGAGTATATTCATGAATGATGTTTAGATTGAATGCTAAAGGTGCTTAGGTATTCAATTAAACAGTAGATCAACTGATTGGACTCAGACATCAAGTTCAACTATTGGACTGACTGTTTGGAGTGTCAGGTTAATTAAGAACTGAATTGACTGATTTTGCTAGAACTGGGGCACGAGATGACTGTCTCACATGAGTGAGATGACTGTCTCACATGAGTGAGATGGCCATCTCACGCGATGGTGATGAGATGACTGTCTTGCATGATCAATACAATCGGTTCATGGTCGTGAGATGAATGGTTTGTGGTCGTGAGACGATTGGCTTGTGTGAGCGAGACACCCGATTCATGGGGAAATTTGACTACATCAAGGATTAGTGTTGAAGTCATGTTGTGCATTAATTAGATTTAAATTGCCAATTTGATTCATAACAGGAAACTTCATGAAATGACCCTCTCTCTAAGTGAGGTTACCGCCTCACACATGAGATGACTATTTTTCTGTGTGAGACGACTGTCTCACAATTCGCAGGTTCTAAAACATTCATGATTTTGAACGCTTCTACTCCCACATTGATTGGGAACCCTGACCCTGACCTCTACTATAGATAGAGGAGTACTAGGGGCTTCCCAAGACACATAATTGAGAATCAATTACTCTGGCAATTGTTTTCATCTCTGGTTGTGGTGACCAATAGAGTGTCCAAGCAAATCATACCCATTAAAGGGAGGGATAGCAAGGGAGACAGAAAAATTGAGGATCAGTTGTGGGAGAGTATGTCGGCGACTAGTATGCTGACAGAAGGGGACAACTCCTTCCTGGTGGCTTTGGTAGCACAACATGGAGTTCCCGGTGGTCCATGTGAACTACTCTAGGGGCAGGAGGTTTTGTCTTCCGCTAGGAGGACAATATCAGCCAGTAGTCTATGGCGAGACTGCATGAGAAGCTATAGATTTTGTTCCAGTCTGTTGTCTGTGATGAAGACCAGGAGTTTCACAGACATCATCCAAGAGAAACTAGATGGTAGTTGCACATATACAACGATGAGGAATATGTCATTGAACTTTCTCAAGGACCAGGTATATCCTTGAAACCATCCTTTTTATTATATAGTTGTTGATATGATCTGTTGGTTTTTGCGTAATATGACAATAAAATTTTTGTTTCCACTTCCTATATCTGTGCCCTATTTCCCTACAATGTGAACACCCTTAAGTATTTGGAAAGCACTAAAAGGATTACTCCCTTGGTTATTGAAGAGTTGAGTGTAAAGCGTTACACCAATGTAAGCTTCCAAAATGACAAATAAAATTAATGATCACAATCCAAATTTGTGTTTGACCTTAAAACAAGAACTGTAAAGCTAGAACAGTCTTAATCTAGAGATAGTTGTTTAATTCTATAATAGAAGTTGAGTATCTTATTGTTATGAACACATCATAGGATACTGTATGGATCAAGAAGTTCAAATAGATGAACTTTTGGGAGGTTCCAACCATGGATTTACTGGTTAGGCAAGGAATCTCAAATAACATACTACAACACTTCCATATGATATGAGATGGTGTACAGTAAGGAGATGTGAAACTTGCAATATACCAATTAGAAGCAAACATTGCTACCCCCCAAAAAAGCACTTGCGTAGAAGAAAGATGATGGACATGTTAAGATCACTTGAAATAAGATTTGTGGGTGATTGGATCTAAGTGCAAGTGGGAGACTGTTGGTATGTATGCCCAGAGAGCCAATCATATCATGATTGGAATGTGGCGTTAGATACATGATTTAATAATAATAAAGGTAACTCTGTCTATTATATTTATCTCAGTCATGAAATAATGACACATAAATAGTAGACATATAAAGAATAGTGTTACTCAATGACATATGTCTTTAGGTGGATGACCTGAACAATGAGATCATATATATGATAAGAGTACATACATTCTTTTTATGTCTAGTCGAATATTACTATGGAAGCAAAATAGACAACAATATTATATAAGACTAGAGTGTGTGTTGATTGAAGATTGAGTCTCATTAATCATGATATGTGATATAAAGTCAAGCACACATGTACATGTTAGAGAATAGTATATCAGATAGACCTACCTTGAGAATGATACATGGATACCATTGAATGGTAGTCAGAATCGGATCTCATAGTGATAGTGGTGATTTTGGTTCTTAGACCTAAAGTCACTACACTCGTCACATGTTGTTCACTATATTTAGACATCATCCATTGTGACCTTGAATAAGGGTTTCCATAAAGGTGATGCTCAGGTGCATTGTGACACATTGGGATTGAGTGTGAGTGATGTAGATGGGATTCGTCCCTACTACAGGAGATTGATATCCATGCATCTTGATAAGAGAGACTGAGAAATGTATGGCCATACTCATGTGACACAATTATGATATGTGATCTCACATGCATCTCAGACAGTCTGCTCTAGTTCAAGGAACATAGATTGAACATTGAGAGGATGACGATTCCATGCCTTGAGTTTAATCTGGATATTTGAGACAAGGGACTATACGATCACAGTAATAGTGATCATGGATTGTAGGTTGAAGTTGTTCTCCAACTTTCCAACCTACTTGGGTAGCAATGATGTGTTGCTAGATACCACTCATTGCTTGTGATGTCATAAGTTGGTTATGGACATTCCCTTCCAACGTAATTTGGGGCCTAGAGGGTCCATGCATAAGATGTACTTGGAATAGGAGTCTATTCATGAATGATGTTTAACTTGATTACTAAAAGTGTTTAGATATTCAATTAAACAATTGAGGTTCAAAATTGACTGACTGGACTCTAAACCGACCGGTTCAAGTGTTGAGTTGATCGGTTGGAGTTTCATGTCAAATGGAATTAACATTGTTCAAAAATACCTGAACCATGGCATGAACTGACCGATTCACCTAGTGAACCGAACGGTTCATGGTCCCAACCGACTGGTTCATATGATGAACCACCCAGTTCACTAGTCAATTCGATTGGATCAAGGATTGATGTTGATGTCATGATTTGCATTAATTGTGTATTGATTGCCAATATGATTCAGAATAGGAAAACACATGTACCGACTGGTTCATGAGATGAATTGATCGGTTCATGCATGAGCCAACTGATTAGGTAGGTGGATCGACCGATTCATCATCTAAATCTTTCAAAAAAAATTGTGAACTATGTCCTTTGGTCCCTCGTACAGACTGGGAACCCTAACCCTAGCCTCTCCTATAAATAGAGGGGCATTGAGGGCTTCTCAGACACAAAAATAAGCTCTAAAAATTGTTGTCCTCTCTGTTTGTGGTAACCAATAGAGAGCATGAGCAAATCTTACCGGTAAGAGGGAGGGATAGAAAGGGAGAGATAGTTGTGGGAGAGAGAATCGGTGCTAGTAGACTGGCATTTGAAGGGAAAAAACCTTTGTGTTGACTCTCATAGCACAACATGGAGTTACCAGTTGTCCATGTAGACTACTCTAGAGGTGAGGAGTTTTTTCCGATAGGAGGATACTGTCAACCACTGTCCATGGTGTTTCACCAGAAGGACATTGATGATGATTGTTTGAGTACTACTAATGAAGAAGAAGTGTGTTGCTCCTTTGAGAAGAAGCACGATACTGCATCAAGAGATGTTGTTGGACTTTCTCCAGGACCATGTACAACTCTTGTTACCTTCCTTCGTAGATACATTGTTGTTGACACGATCTGTTGATTAGGGTATCAAAATTTAATTTTTTATTTATGCTGCCTTATATGTTGTCCCAATTTCCCAACATAACTATGGTCCTTTTTCTTAAGTTCTAGTCCATAATGAATAATAATTATGGTTCATATATATTTCCAATATTGGTTCACAACACATATGTATATTGGATTAAATTCATTTTAATATTGTTCCAGTGTTATAAAATAGGATTGGATATACATTCAAATTTAAACAAGAATGTTGATATGTTTACATGTCATTGAAATATACAATCAAATTATTACATGGATCATTTACGTCACACCTCTGCCACCTACTGGGTGATGACCTACTACAAAATCACAAAGTGCTAATATATATATTAGGTATAGATGACAAAAGAACTGTAATACAAATGCAATTACATTACCAAAACTTGCACGGTCATAATGTATGTGATCGAAGTTGTGACTATCCACAAACAGTGGTGGATCCACTATCGGGCACGGATGGGCATATGTCTGACTTGTTCCCAATAAAATTGAGAAAGTACAATCAAGTTTCAATTTGAATTAGGAAGATGCCCAACCCTCTCCCAATAAAATTGGTTTCTTTACTCCTTTTCCAAGTCACATTTCCGAGAGATCAACATAACATGGACTACTTTCTATTATAAATATCTCTACCCTCGTATCCTACTCTCTCACTCTCGGTCCCCTGTAACTGAATAGCATTGGGCATATTAACATGAGATGTTTTGTCTCTCCTTACCACTCGCTCTATGGTCCACATAATTCAAGAAGTAGTTTTCTTGTTGAAAAAATTGACGGTTTGTTTATGTTGCAGATGATCAAGTTGTCGATGCATTAGTTTTATTTAACTGTGTATTTTGCACTCCTTGCAATTGTTTTGACTTCTTTGATCTGTTCACTACTCACCAACCACTTTGTGTCTTTGGTTCTTGTTGTTGGTTTAAAATTCATACATGGTCCATACTTAAATAAGATGGCTCTACAATGGTATTTTGTTTGACACTTTTTCGTTAGATGCAAGTTTGTATCTACTAATATCTTTTTCTTCTTAGAGCACATGTTATCCTTTTATCTCGTTTGCATAATATGTCTCTTTCATGTTTGGAATTTAGATAAAATATGTATCTATATATAAGAAAAAATGTATCACTAATAATGGATTCATTTTCTTTCATACTAGGACTTGGTCAAGGTTTGTAAAATTTCTAGTTTGACATGATTTGACTTTGCAAACATTGTATATGTTACATAAATATGTTTATTGGAGTTCTATCTAGACTCCTATTTGACTTCACAAACAATTTCTACATTACACATGACATTTTATTCTTAGTACAAAATGGTAGACCTCTGTTCTTTTTGTTTAGAAGAAGTAAATTTCTCAAAGAATCATACAAAAATTGTAGCACACATGCCCACTCCCAAGGCTTTAGTAGATTTTTAGGAATGATAATTGGCCCCACAGACCACCACTAGCCTTACTACATTCTTTGTCCTCACTCACGTGCAAAGTCAAGATAAACTTCTTGATTGGTCACTCATCCTAGTACTACTCTAGGATGAGTACGGGTGATATGGGTAGTCCAATCATTTTAATTTAAGATCATTTTATCTGAGGCCTCAAATCTAAGTATGTTACAATCTTTTTCACTTAGACTATTGATGTCTTCATCAAGGTTCAGATATACAACCTTATCGTCTCTTCCCCATTTCATTGCAAACCCATAATGGCCCATGGACACCCATATGTCATCCATGGCTACCAACGCAAGGGCGGATCCATCTCTTCTCAATAGATAGCCAATTTCAACTTGCTTGGACCGCAAGGCTTAACACTGTCATGCAACATGCCCATGTGGGCCCCAACTACTAGAGGGAAATTGGCTCGGATACCATTTGTAACACCTAAGCCGCACAAGACAAGATAAACTTCCCGACTGGTCACCACACCCATCCTAGTACTACTCTGGCATGAGCACACTTAACCATAAAGTTCTTTAGTGATGGGCTCCCTGAAAAGGTGGTGCACCTTGGTGATATGGGTAGTCCAATCATTCCCTTTAAGATCATCTTATCCAACGCCTCAAATTTTGGGAAGTTACACAAATACTCATTCTCTACAGAAGTTCAGGTCAATAAAAAAGTTGACAAATATGTTCCAAGTACTTACATGTATATCTTCTTCAACGATATATTATAGCCAAATTCAACTCATTTATTCAAATTTAACTCGTATGTATGATATTTAGTGTATCAAATGGAATATTTTTTTATCCAGGATTGATGCCCAATGTTTTCAGCTACGATGTCAATGTTTGTGACACTACTTGCAGAGCTTATTTGCAACATTGTTCTTGCCAACCCAAAGGTCACAAATTTCCCTTTGCTCAATTTTGGAAGAAGTTTTTGCTGATTGAATCCATCTTGGTTTGATGCTCAACCTAGTTTATTGGAGTATAGCATAGATAAAAATGTGACATTTTATCTCTATTGTTATCTCTTTTGACAAACTGGACATAATCCTGCCTTTGTAAGTTTAGGATACACAAAATGGAAGAATAAAAAAGGATTTGAAAAACATATTGGTAATGTTTCTAGTACACATAATAGTGCACAGATAATGTGTGAAGGCCTAGTGAAACAAGATCAAAATAGTGATGTAGCTTTATCTAAACAAGAAGAGGAAGCAAAAAAAGAATATTGTACATGCTTACGTACATTGATTAATTGTGTGTGTTATCTTTTAAATCAAGGATTAGCAATAATAAAGGTGTGGATTCATTCAACATGGGAAATTTTCTTGAGTTGCTACAATTTCTTTCTTCTCAAAATTACCATATTAATAAAGTGAATTTTTCTAATGCTCCCAAAATTTTGAAACTAACTTCTCTAGACATCCAGAAAGATATTTGCAATGTATATTATCTTGAAATAAAAGACAAAGAAATAAAAGAAATTAGAAAATATTAGTTCACTATTTTGATTGATGAAGCACGAGATGCATTTAAAAAAGAAAAATGGCTATCTTTTTAAGGTATGTGATCTCAAGATGAGAAATTATAGAGCATTTTGTTGGGATTATGCACATTATTGACGCACATTCACCTTCTTTCAAATCAGTCTGACTCATTCTCTCATACAACTAATCTCAGTATTTCACAACTGTAAGGACAGGGTTATGATGGAGCAAGCAACATGAAAGTAGAGTTTAATGGACTAAAAGTCTCATTTTAAGAAAAACACTAGTACATTTGATATTCATAATTTTTCTCATCAAATTTAGTTATCTTTTCTTGCTATCTCAGGAGGTCATCCACTTGTAGCTTCAATAGTTGAATCTATGTCAAATATCATGAATATAGTAAGTGGTTCATGTAAGAATCGTGACACTCTTTTGGGTAAACGAAGTGAAAAGAGTGAGCGCAAAATTAAGTTGTAGAGAACTTAAAAATTGGTACATGTTTGAATCAAGAATTGGTATTAAAAGAGAAATAGTTGTAAGATGGAGTCCTCATTATGTTTCTTTATTGGATTTCACTAACGATTTTCATTAATTATTGGTGTTATAGACATTATTGTTGAAGATGGAAAACAACGAAGGCTTGCAAATATCTTCTGTTGCAAAATTAAGACATTTGAGTTTGTCTTTCTTTCACATCTAATGAAACTTGGCTTGGGAATACTCATGAATGATCTCAAGCATTGCAAAGAAAAGTCTATAATATTGTGAATGGAATGAAATTGGTCAAGTGAAATAAACGACAATGGCATAGTTTGATAACTAAAGATGACCACTAGGAGATATAATGTTCATATGGTGGTAACCATTTGCAACAAACATGTGACATGCTTGAATATTTCTTACCCCCGGGAAGATCAAGAAGAAGATTAGAAAATATTACCAATTTGCATCATTGATGGTTTAATGTCTTCAATACTATTATTGATTGTTTGATGATTGTTTCAATAAAAATACTACGAAGTTAATTATGTGTGTTTTTGTCTTGATCCAAGTGATGATTGTATCAATTTCAACAAGCAAAACTGACTACATCTTGTGAAATTGTATCATCACTACTACAGAAATAGCATTCAGTGTCGCTTTTCTGGGTGTCGGTTATTAAGGAAAACCGACGCCTAACATATAAGGCGTCGGTTGTTTAAGAAAACTGACGTCTATATTCGAAGACCAGCCAGACACGGGTACCGCTTTGTATTAAGCGTCAGTTGTTTATAAAAAACCGACGCTTAAAGTCGCCCGCGAAATCCATTTTTTGATAAAAAAAAATAGTGTCATTTTCAGCGTCGGTTATATACCTAGAAAACCGACGCCTATTTGCGATGAAAATTTGCGTGGACAATGTCACTTTCAGCGTCGGTTATCCTTGTATAACTGACGCTGAAGGTGGTTCCCGCCAAAAATTTCCATGAAAATATCGTCCAATTGGATGTCGGTTGTTTCAATCAACCGACGCTAAAGATGTTTAGGCGTCGGTTGTTGTAAACAACCGACGCTATTTGGGAACTTATAACCCACGATCGCCCGACTCTTCCCCTTTCTTTTGTTTCATTGCTACCCTATTGCGGAGATTTTCCCTATTGCGACGACTTTCCGGCACTTCTCTGCTGCTGCTGCTCTCCGGCGCTTCTCTCTGGCGCCCCATCTCCAGCGTCCTTCTTCTCCGGCGCCCTTCTTCTCCGCCACCCCTGCTGCTGCTGTTGTCCGCTCGTCGCCGCCGGTCGTTGCCCACCGCCCCTGCTCTCCTCTAGTCGTCGCCGCCAGTAGAAGCAGCTACGGTGCTGTCGTCGTCACCTCCGCCCCCACCGGTAGAAGCAGCTTTACTCGTGTTGTCCTCGTGCAAGGTAACCCACAAACCTTCACCACCTTTTTTGTCCTCTGCCTTGCTTTTCTCTGCCGCCGCCGACCTAGAACTCACCCAGGCAGCGCCTAAGTAGGTGCCAGGGCACGCCTAGGGTCCCAAGCCCAGGTGCCCTGCCTAGATAGGCCTATGGGCGGATGCTTGGGCGGCGCCAGGGCACGTCTAGGCTGCACGTCTAGTGGATTTTTTTTAAAAAGTTATTTACTGATTGTGTTTATTTAATAATGTACTGATACATATGTGATATATCAATCTGATAGTCCATGATAGAACAAAACATAATGATGTTGACTGCAACTTTGTGTGTCATGCTATTCTTAATTAAGTGTATATTTACTTCATAATTGAATGTTTAAGTAAGTTATAGATATCTTGATGATGAACTGTAATGCACACATGTGACATGTTTGGAATGTAAATGATGAACTGTAATGCACACATGTTTAACTTATTTTATTGTTGAGTATATTGAGAATCCTAATCACCCTTCTTGCTTAATGATGAACTGTAATGCACACATGTGAATGCTTGGAATTTAAATGATGAACTTTTCCCTAAATTGTCAATCATGCTTTTAAAGACATCAATAATCACCCTAATTTGAAGAACTAGGATTTTAGGTATAAGAATGACAACACATTATTTGTTGGCCTAGAAACCCGTCCAAGATTTACTCATTAGGAGTAAATCTTGGATAGTCCCCGGTTTGGGACTGTTCTTGAACACCTAATCTCACTTAGGATGTAAGTGTATAATGTGTATTGAGTTTTTGAGAAAATTTTGGTAGCATTTCCCCGTTTGTTCTCTAAGTACATATGTACTTAGAGAACAGCGGGGAAATGCTGTCGAAATTTTCTTGAAAACCCAATACACATTATACACTTACTAGTGAGATTAGGTGTTCAAGGATGGGATAGGTGGTACACATTTATTATATATAAGAATGACATCACATGTGTTTGTTGGCCTAGAATGTGAACAATCATTGTTTTTTATATTACTTGTACATTGATATAAATTAGAATGAACAATCACTAAATTATATACTGTTTGTATGGAGTCCGGCTTCATTGTAGATATCTATTATTGTGTTTGTTGGCCTAGAAACCCGTCCAAGATTTACTCATTAGGAGTAAATCTTGGATAGTCCCCGGTTTGGGACTGTTCTTGAACACCTAATCTCACTTAGGATGTAAGTGTATAATGTGTATTGAGTTTTCGAGAAAATTTTGGTAGCATTTCCCCGTTTGTTCTCTAAGTACATATGTACTTAGAGAACATCGGGGAAATGCTGCCGAAATTTTCTTGAAAACCCAATACACATTATACACTTACTAGTGAGATTAGGTGTTCAAGGATGGGATAGGTGGTACACATTTATTATATATAAGAATTACATCACATGTGTTTGTTGGCATTTCCCCGTTTGTTCTCTAAGTACATATGTACTTAGAGAACAGCGGGGAAATGCTGCCTAATCTTTTCCTAATATATACTTGTTTTCTCTGATCATAGAATGGATAGATCATGGATGTCCATTCGTAATCATTGCACCCCAGAGTTTATATCTGGTCTTGATCAGTTTATTAGATTTGCCGAAGAACATAGGAAAAAACCTACAGATAGGTTCTACTGTCCATGTAGGCATTGCGGTAACAACTTGAAAGTTAACACTGGTGAGGAAATCAAAATTCATGTCATGTGCAACGGGATTGTACAAGGCTATACAGAATGGCACTGGCATGGAGAGATTTCAAAATCGAAACCAGTAGATGTCGATAGCAGTGCTTGGGTGGAAGAAGAAATTGCCTCCGATGACGTAAATGTGAACGAACCAGTTCCAGCAGACATCGTTGATGCGATGCTGGATAGTTGTAGGGTAGACCACACCGATCCACCTCCTATCTTTACAAACATTGTGCATGATGCTGAGATACCGTTATACACAGGCTCTGCTAAGTTTACGAAGCTTAGCGCTGTGTTGAGATTGTATAAGTTGAAAGCTAACAATAGATGGAGCGACAAAAGCTTCACTTCATTGTTGACTTTGTTGATAGAAATGCTTCCTGAAGGAAACGAGCTTCCAATCTCAACATACCAGGTAAAGAAAATGTTGTGCCCAATGGGAATGGAGGCCAAGAAGATACACGCATGCCCGAATGATTGTGTATTATTTCAAAAGGACTTTGTAGATTTGAAAGATTGTCCAAAATGTGGTGCGTCACGGTATAAATTGACGACTTCGGGGGAGTCCAAAACTGGTTCTCCTGCCAAGGTGTTGTGGTATCTACCTATAATATCACGGTTTCAACGCTTGTTTGCAAATCTGAAAGATGCGAAGAATTTGAGGTGGCATGCAGATGTTAAGAAAAATAATGATGGGATCCTACGACATGCGTCTGATTCCCCACAGTGGAAGAAGATTGATCTATTGTACCCTAAATTTGGTGAAGAAGATAGGAATCTAAGACTTGGGCTTTGTACATATGGGATGAATCTGTACGGGACATTGAACAGCCAACATAGCACTTGGCCAGTCATGCTTGTTATATACAATCTTCCTCCCTGGATGTGTATGAAAAATAAGTACGTTATGTTGTCATTGTTGATATCGGGCCCTAAACAACCCGGAAATGATATCGATGTTTATCTTGAACCTTTGATTGATGACTTAAAGAAATTTTGGGCTGAAGGTGTGATGACCTATGATGCTTCAACAAGAGAGACATTTTGTTTGCACGCTATGTTGTTTTGCACTATTAATGACTTTCCAGCATATGGGAATTTGTCTGGATATAGTGTCAAAGGAGCTAAAGCGTGTCCTATATGTGAAGAAAACACGGATTCAATAAGACTAAAACATGGCGGCAAGACTGTATATCTTGGTCATCGAAGGTTTCTTTCAAAATTCCATCCGTATCGTAGGAAGCGCAAAGCATTCAATGGATGGAATGATGAACGGAGTGCACCTAAACCTATACCAGGGGATGTTGTTTATGAAAGAGTAAAAGACATTGTCAATGAATTTGGTAAGAAATCACAATGTAGTATGGCCACACGGAGTGACAATTCTTCATTCAAGAAGAAGTCAATATTTTGGGATCTTCCTTATTGGAGTTCTTTGACAGTCAGGCATTGTATCGATGTAATGCACGTTGAGAAAAATGTCTGTGATAGCATCATTGGTACTCTATTAAATATACTAGGTAAGACTAAAGATGGGATAAAATCCAGACTGGACCTACGTGAAATGGGAATAAGGTCAGAATTAACAGAATTACGTGAAATGGGTAATAAAAGAACATACTTACCTCCCGCTTGTTACACGTTGTCTAGAAAGGAGAAGAAAACTTTTTGTGAATGCTTGGTAAATGTTAAGGTGCCACATGGTTACTCATCCAACATCCGTAGATTGGTATCAATGAAAGATCTGAAGTTGATAGGTCTTAAATCTCATGATTGTCACACTCTAATGCAACAAATATTGCCCGTGGCAATTCGATCTATATTGCCGAAGCATGTAAGGTTTGCAATTACCAGACTTTGTTTCTTTTTCAACACTCTATGCAGCAAAGTTATCGTTCTTACCCTCGATAATTTGCAAAGAGAAGTGGTTGTTACCCTATGTCAGCTTGAGATGTATTTCCCTCCTTCGTTCTTTGATATCATGGTACATCTTGTTGTCCACTTGACTAGGGAAGTGAAAATGTTGGGACCAGTTTTCTTGCATTGGATGTATCCCTTTGAACGATACATGAGCATTTTTAAAGGTGATGTTCGAAACCGTTATCGGCCTGAAGGGAGTATTATTGAAGGTTATGTGGCGAGAGAGGTTATGGATTTTTGCAATGACTTTCTCAGTGGTAATGACACTCCTAATAATGACAAGAATATTGAGGAGGGCAAAGGAATTTTGGGATCACAGGTGAAAGTAATCAGCCGTGAGCAGTTGGAACAAGCTCACTTGTATATTTTACACAATATGGACGAAGTGAGTGTTTATATCGAGGAACATACCAATTTCATAAAGAGACAACATCTTCGAGCAAGTTCAATGTGGCTTGCTAGAGAGCATAATAAGACTTTTACTAAGTGGTTTGAAGATAAAGTCTTACATCAACTATCTCAAACACCAAATGATATTACAGAAACTATCAAATGCCTCGCCTTTAAACCAAAACCGAATGTTATGTCTTATGAAGGGTTTGACATTAATGGATTCACATATTACACAAAGCGCCAAGATGATAAGAGTGTCGTCCAAAATAGTGGGGTCACTCTTCAAGCGTCGACTATGTACTTTGCAAGTGCAAAGGATAAGAGTCCACGTGAAGCTAAAATGTCATATTACGGTGTCATTGAGGACATTTGGGAGTTTGACTACATAGATTTCAAAATTCCACTTTTTAAATGTAATTGGGTTGATAACACCAAAGGAGTTATAGTGGATGAATTGGGTTTCACTTTGGTGAACTTTGGAAAGATTGGCGAGAAGGGTGAACCATTCATATTGGCATCACAGGCGAAACAAATATTCTATATCGATGATCCTGTGAATGATAAATGGTCGGTTGTTCTTCATGGTAAAAGACAGTTCATTGAAGATCCTATAGATGAAGAAGAGTACTATGATAAGTATGATGACTCCAGTCCATTCTCAGTTGGGTTGCCCACTCCACAAAATATTGAAGCTAATGATGACTTATATGTGCGCGGAGATCACAATGAAGAATTGTTAATTGATAAAAGATCACAATTTTAGAGACATGTATGTTAATACAAATGCTAAATGTTTGCCTTTTTCTAGTTAATACAAATGCTAAATGTTTTCCTTTTTCTAGTTAATACAAATGCTAAATGTTTACATTTTAAATGACATTTTCAGATGGCTGACCATGATGAGCATGATGTCCATGATGAGCATGAAGTCTATGATGAGCATGCTGTCCATGACGAGCATGGCGAGGATACTAATGTAAGTTCTAAAAACATATCCTGTATTTCTATAAAATTCATTATCTTCTAGTTATGTCATATATCCTATATTTCTATATTGGGATAATTTAGTGTGTTTTATTTTTGTCAAATTTTAGGTTGATGCACCTGTACCCACTGAAGCACTGGAGCAACTTGATGCGCAACACCAAACACTTAACAAGAAAAGGGGCATCACTCTGTTGAAGAAGTTATTATCGCTAAGTGGTAGTGGATCCAAATTGGTGGTGGAGTTTGATAATGGAGGAAATCCAATTGGAGTGAACCGCAATAATTTTGTAAACTATCTTGGGTGTACCACTCGGAGCCATTGTGGTGTTAAGTATGACAATTGGCATAAAGTTCCTCAAGGGAAAAAACACTTGATATGGAAGGATTTATGTGTGAGTTATTATTATTTGCAATTCTATTTTGTAGATTACAAATTCTATTATTTGCAATTCTATTTTGGATACTAGTTAATAACATTTCTATTTTACAGAATCTGTTTGCATTGGATGAGAAGTTGCATCGTAAAAATGTGATGCAACACGCTGGAAAGATGCTTAGGAATTATAGGACAAATCTGAACAGAGAATACATAAAAGAGGGTGATAAGAAGAAGAAGTCAGCCCTTGAACAATGGAACTTCTTGGACAAAGAAGATTGGGACAATTTTGCTGCTTCAAGAAAATCTGAAGAATTCAAGGTATTAGGCGTCACTCCCAATTTAATTAATATACATTGTATTCACCTATTCAAGATTAACATTTAGTTCTACTAACTAAATATTTAATGTGCATACTAACTAGGCCCTCAGTGACGCACAAAAAGCAAGGCATGCACTGAATGTGCATGACCACACTATGGGTCCAAAAGGCTATGCAAGCGTTCGCCAAAGACTACAGGCGGAGTCTGCAGCTACTCAGGAGTCTGCTCCTACTCAGGAGTCTGCCACACCCATGCCTCGCCATGATATCTGGATAGCTGGCAGGCAAAATAAGAAGGGTGAAATAAAGAAGCCTGTAACTGCTGAGGCGGCTGCAAAAATGGTAAAATACAACTCTTAGAGAAATCGTTTGAATATTGATTATTTGTGGTGTTAACTTACCAATTTCTGTTTATGGTGATTAGCGGGAGCTGCACGAGCAGAGGAAACAAGGCACGTTCATCCCTCAGGGCACAAGGGATGAATTGACAGTTGCTCTGGGTAACCCAGAGCATCCTGGACGTGTTAGAGGTGCCGGCGCTGGTGTTGGCATCAAAGCATTCTTTGGGCCATCCCAGCGCAAACCTAGAGCGGGACTTTCTCAAGAAGAGGTAACCTATTCTTTTTTTAGAATGTTACTGCAAAAGGAAATTCATTAATAAGAAGCTAATGTTTCTTTTATCCATGTATAGCAGAATAAGAGAGTTGAGGATTTAGTAGCTAAGAAGGTCAACGATGTAGTTGCTGAGAAGGTCAAGGAAGAATTGCTGCGGTGGCAGGCATCTCAGGCTTCCAATACGCCTATGGCGACCCACTCTTCTCCTGATGCACAGACTGCGAGTAATCCTGGAGACCCATCGCCTAGCACGTCTGCTGTAAGTATTGTTTATGACATTGTAGCTAGTCTTTTCAAGATGATATGTTTTCAAGATTATATGTATAACATTCTTTACGTAAATTTGTAGGCATTGAAGCCATGCCGCTTAAGAATAGAAGACTATGTTGTTGCAGAGGCGCAAGCTTACCCGTCCCTTCCTGGGGAAAGGTTTCACGGGACTCCAATGCCACAGGGCTATGTTCGTGTGGGCCCATTACGTGTGTTACCCGATTGGAGGGAAGTTGCGTTGCCATATGCCCACCCAGATATTGATACACTTAGTGAGGCAGAAGGCGGGGTCATATTGTGGCCCAAAGCAGATGTCGTCTACACGACTGAAATTGTAAGATAAATTTACATTGATTTAGACTGTTAATGTGTATATATTATGTCAACTGATCTGAAATTATATATACAGGTTAAAAAGAAGACACCAGGAGCACCTAGGCCTCCACCTCCACTTCCTGCATTACCCGATTGGGTTCCAACTGACCTAACATACCCGTTAGGTCCTGCTTGTAGGGGAATGGCATGTTGGCTACGTGCACATAATATAAATTGCCCTATAATAGTTTCTTTAGATGCAGATTATGCAGGTCGATCATACGATAGCTCTTTATTTATACAAGATATTATTGAGTTGTTTATGTATGATTGGCTGAATACATCAATGATAGAGACATGGATAAGGTGAGATCTTGTTTATACATCCATATACCTTGTGTAAGATCCGGTGATCTGGTTTCTTATATATTAATGCATATGTAATACATGTTTTGCAGCTACTTAGTCGAAGATCATTGCAAATAATTTGCATTTGATCATGTGGGATTTTTGATTCCATCATTGATTAGTATGGTAGCTAAAGACCCTGATAATGTTCAACAATACTGTATAGATGCTTTTACAATTTTTGGTCAGCAAAAGAAGACGATAATAATAGCTCCATTCAATGTCAAGTAAGTTTACTTTATTTATAATTTGGACTTAAGAAAATTCCATTTTTATTGTGTATTTTGAGTTATTAATTGTTAACTTTTTACCTCTAGCGGTAAACATTGGGAGTTACTAGTTATTGTCCCCGGGACGTTCACTATTTATTATCTAGATCCCGCGGGAAGTACATTAAACACTAAAATTGGACACGTAATGAGAATGCCATTATTCCGGTGAGAAATATTTTATTTTTGTATCTGTTAACATCTGTTATTACATTACTATTTACTTATGTAATTTACTGTGTTATATTAACATGTAGGGGTTTAGATGCATTCAAAAAGGCTGGAGGAACGGTCCCAAGGAAAAAGAACCAACCAATAAATTGGGAGAACGTACAAGTAAGTTCCCGACTCCAATGTATTTATTATTGATGTGAATTGTGCTTAGTTGTATTATTTTGTATGTTTCAATTTATAGTGTGCTACACAAGACAATGGCTGGGCATGCGCATACTATGTGATGCGATTTATGCAGATGATTATCAAACATGCCGCATTGGAAATCGATTGCATACATGAGGTATTATATATAGTCTCATTAGTTAGTATGAAATATATCAATCTTATTTTTATATTATTACTTATATATATACATCATTCTCTTTGCAGGTGTTTAAAACTGACCACACTATAGGCAAACGCTTAAAAAATATACATGCTCCATATACGAGGGAATCATTAAATGAAGTAAGAGAAGAATGGGCAAAAGCCATACAAGCAGTGGCAACTGTAAGATATAATTGGGATGTTGATAGCGATAATGAATGATACTTTGTAAATGAATATTTCTGAATGTTAATACATGTATTTGAATGTTTCTATATGTGTGAATGTGAGAATTGAATTGATGTCTGAATGTATGTACTTGTGTGAAATTTTGCTTATGACTTTTGCAGGTTTGCGGCCTGTTTGTAGGCTGATATCAATGGATGTCGTAAACCTGCAGTTCAGAAAACTGAACTGCAGGTTCTCATCCTGCTGACCAACCACAGCAGGCCTGCAAACTGATATGAAAAAAAAAAAAAATAGGCGTCGGTTATTTATAACAAACCGTCAGCAAAGACCTACAGCGTCGGTTATTTATAGATAACCGACGCCTTATCTGGCCAAAGCAGTCCTAGAAATGGCGTCAGATATTTGTATCGAACCGACGCCTATTTAAATTAGAGGTGTCAGTCTTTTGGTATATAACCGACGCCAAAAGTGTTCGCGCCACAAAAAATAGCGTCATTTAGGACACTTTATGCGTCGGTTATCTACTAAAAGACCGACGCTATAAGGAATATAGGCGTCCGTCCGTTAGTAAATAACCGACGCAGAAAGTGCCCTAGCTGACGCCGTTTTATGTGGCGTGAACCCTTTTGGCGTCGGTTATCTACTAAACGACCGACGCTGATAGGTTAAATAGGCGTCGGTTAAACAACCGACGCCGAAGTGTTCGACCTTTAGCGGCGCCCACATAGGCGTCGGTCTAAAACCAACGCCAAATGGGGTTAAACGACCGACGCCAAAGGCCACTTCTGTAGTAGTGCATGTTGATTTTTTTGAAGTAAATATTACAGTACTTGGCATGCAACTTGACACATATTTTAGATGTATGATCTTGTGGTGACTTCGTGAAACTAATCGGAATTGACAAGCTAACTCAAAAACTTGTCGAGATAAAGAAAAATAAAGAGTTTTCACTTGTATTCAAACTTCTTGTCTAGGTACAAAAACCAATTTTTTAGTCTACATAATTGAAATTCAAAATTAGTTGTTTGTAGGTTAATTGTGTGGTGCACCTCACCCCCAAACTAAAAAATCACTGTGGGGGGATGAATGCATCATCTCATACTCATTGTGTATGTATAGTGGTGCACGTTACATTCAACAGATTGGCTCACAAAGAGAACGAACGAAGGTTCATAGACTTCTTGAATACTAGGCCAAATGTTATGGAATATGTTATTCGTAATAGGGTACAATCCGCGATGTAAGCCGTAAACAATAAAGATGTTACCAGAGATACGCTGAGGCGTGCAGAGAGCACTGTCCTTAAGAGTATTTCCGCAGTACCCGACGGCGAGCGCCTGTGCGATAGTCTCCTGCGTGCGGCTACTCTCCCAGGATCCAACAGCGTTTGCCGACGTGAAGCGCGCACACGCAGTCACGGCGACGAGCGAAAGGCGACTGATCGTTCTTCCAGTGGACAGAGAACAGGCGAAGAAGAAGAAAGGGAGCGATCGATATTGTGCAACTGTCTCGAACGACAGCGAGCGATAAAACATAAATAGCAAAAGAAAGACGAGCGAAAAGTTGTGATGCGGTTGCAAACCGGGACGCCGTTTGGAAACGTCCAAACGAAGAGGTGCGTCGAATAGATGCGTAAACGTCTCTATTTGGTTCATTGAACCGAGGAGCAAAACCAAGCCGGGGCCGCGCCCGCACAAGGGGCTCCGGGAGGCCGGATTTGCACCCCCCCCCCCCTGCGCGCGGGATGCGACGTGCGCCGACGCGCCCGATTAAAGGGTTTCCGGACCGGGCCGGCCCAAACCCCATTGGCAAGGCCCACCATGCGCGTGCGTAGGGCCTATCCACTTTCATTCCTCAATTGTACTATGGACAAGGGTCCATATATAAGGAGGAGGGAAGTATCAGCCACAAGCAATATGGGACTAAACATTTGTCTTTTGGTTTGAAATACAACAACAAAGTATAACAATCCCCCACTATTTCAAAATAAACAATATAAAAACCGAGTTGACCACTGGAAGAACTTAAACAAATGACATGCATAAGCTTTGGTAGAACTGAGTTCTTTGAACTAAAGCATAGAGTAGATGTACGTAATCTGTTGAAGATTGGTGGAACTATGTTCTTGAACCAATTCCTCCTTTATCTGATTAGTGGTACATTACTCACATGACATTCATAAAATCAATTACCTTTCTTACGGATTGGCGCCTTTAGGCCATGCGCCTACTGAGAAATTCATGAATGCTCTAGAGATCTGCCCAAATCTCAACAGGAGCGGCCCCACTCCACATTCATATAGTTGGACTTTCATCAAGCATATATTGCAGTATATACACCACCATTAATGACTATGAAATCCATTAAGAATTATATTCAACTGAATCACTGTAAATTGTTGTTTACATCATAAGAACGAGATACATTTATTACAACACGTTGAGTCCTCTAGTGACTTAGTTTTTCCCATTGAACCCTCTTCCCGGGATCACCGTTCATGAAGGTTGGGTGTCCATCACTTCGACTTCTGGTATGGGCATAATCCCATTCTCCTCGATGTATCGCTCACTAGTCGTTGACTTAATGGCTTTGTCAGAGGATCGGCCAAGTTTAATTCTGACTTAACATAATCCAATGAGATTATGCTATCACATACAAGCTGCCTCACAATATTGTGACGTAGGCGAATATGCCTACTTTTCCCATTGTAAACTTTGTTTTTAGCTCTTGCTATGGCAGCTTGATTATCACAGTGTATAAACACTGGTGGAGAAGGTTTCTCCCAAATGGGAAGATCCATTAGAACATGTCTCAGCCATTCGGCTTCAGTTCCAGCCTTTTCTAAGGCAATAAACTCAGATTCCATAGTGGAACGAGCAATACATGTTTGCTTGGAAGATTTCCAAGACACAGCACCTCCACCCATAGTGAAGATGTAACCACTTGTAGATTTCAATTCATCTGAATCCGAAATCCAATTGGCATCACAAAATCCTTCTAGCACAGTTGGAGATCCACAAAAAATCAATCCATGATTAATTGTGCCTTTAAGGTATCTTAAAACCCTATATAGAGCATCCCAATGATCCTTATTAGGATTTTGAGTATATCTACTTAATCTCCCCACTGCATATGCTAGATCTGGACGAGTACAATTCATTAAGTACATCAGGCATCCAATAACTTGTGCATACTTGACTTGTTGAACACTATTACCATTATTTTTCTTGAGATTGCAATTAGAATTAAAAGGTGTACTGACCGGCTTACAATCAAACATTGAAAACTTATTGAGAATTTTCTCAACATAGTGTTCTTGGGATAGCATGATGCAATTATCATATTTAAGAAGTTTAATTCCTAAAATTACATCTGCTTCTCCCATATCTTTCATGTCAAAGTTAGAAGCCAAGAAGCTTTTTGTACTATTTATAACATCAATATTAGTGCCAAAAATAAGCATATCATCTACATAGAGACATATTATAACACAACCTTGGTTATCGACTTTAGAATATATACATTTGTCTCCTTCATTTATATGGAATCCATATGATACAACAACCTTATCAAATTTCTCATGCCACTGTTTAGGTGCTTGTTTCAAACCATAGAGAGATTTGATTAGTCTGCATACCATATGTTCTTTTCCCGAAACTACATACCCTTCAGGTTGATCCATATAAATTTCCTCATCTAAATCTCCATTCAAGAAAGCAGTTTTAACATCCATTTGGTGTACGATTAATTTCTTAATAGATGCTAAAGCAATTAAAATCCTGATTGAAGAGATTCTAGTAACGGGAGCAAAGGTATCAAAATAGTCAATATCCTTTTGTTGTTTATATCCCTTGGCAACCAAACGAGCTTTGTATTTATCTACAGTCCCATCTGTTTTCAATTTTCTTTTAAATATCCATTTACATCCTATGGGTTTAATACCTGGTGGAAGATCCACTAGTTCCCATGTATGATTAGATAATATAGATTCAATCTCACTATTAATTGCTTCCTTCCATAAAGAGGAATCAGTTGAATTAATAGCTTCATTGTAAGATTGAGGATCATTATCCACTATAAAGGAATAGAAATCATCACCAAGATTCTTTTCCTTCCTCATCCTAGTGGATCTCCTAGGTTCTATATCATCCGGTTCTAGAACATTATTAGAATTGGATGTACTTGGGATATTCTCAAAAATTTCATTTGAAGGATTAGCTAAGTTTTGTAAAGGAGTTTTCATAGGAAAAATATGCTCAAAAAATTCAACATTTTTAGATTCAACAATTGTATTAGGTTCTACAACATTGTTGCCACTTCTAATAACCAGGAATCTATATGCAGCACTATTCTGAGCATAACCTATAAAAACACTATCTAAGGTTCTAGATCCCAATTTTCGTTTCTTAGGCTCAGTTAATAAGACTTTAGCTAGACACCCCCACACTTTGAGATATTTCAAATTAGGAGGATATCCTTTCCATAATTCATATGGTGTCTTATTTGTCTTCCTACTAGGAATGCGATTTTGAAGAAAACAAGATGACAAAATTGCTTCCCCCCACAAGTTGTTTGGTGCTCCTGAATTGATTAAAATAGAATTCATCATCTCCTTTAGAGTTCTATTTTTACGTTCAGCAATACCATTAGATTGAGGCGAATATGGAGGTGTGTATTCATGTATAATACCATGGTTCACACAAAATTCATTAAAAGGAGAACAATCATATTCACCACCCCTATCTGATCGAAGACGTTTTATTTTCTTATTGAGTTGATTCTCTACTTCTGTTTTATAATTAACAAACATTCCAAAGGCTTCATCCTTTGAATGTAGTAAATATAATTTTGTATATCGTGAGAAATCATCTACAAAAATAATGTAGAAACGTTTCCCACCTCTAGATAGATTTCCTTTTAAATCTCCAAGATCAGTGTGAATTAAATCTAGCAATTCAGAATTTCTATGTGAAATTTGAGGACACGGTTTCTTGGTAGATTTAGTTTCAGCACATATTTGACATTTATTATTTAAATTAACAACACCATTAATATCCTTTAGTAAACCTAAAGATTTCATGCGTTGTAAGTATTTAAAATTAACATGTCCTAATCTATTATGCCATATATCAAAAGAATCAACGATATAAGCAGAAGGACTTATTCCATTAGCAGAAGAGTTTGGTACATTCAGCAGAAAGAGCCCATTGGAGCAGTAACCCATGCCTAGGTAGTCCCCAGACTTGGTGAGAATGACCTTGTTTGATTCAAAGGACACTTTCACCCCAAACTTAACAAGTTGAGAAACAGAAATTAAATTAACACGGATATCTGGGACAAACAGCACATCTTTGATCAGCAGAATTTTTCCAGAAGTCATTTTGATCATGACATTGCCCTTTCCGGTCACTGGAGAAGCAGTTGAGTTGCCCATGACAACCCGATGTTCCTCCTGTCCTACTTCAGTGTAGGTCACAAAGGCATCTCTGTTGCCACTGATGTGGCGACTAGCCCCCGAGTCAATGATCCAATCATTCTGGTGGAATGATCCCATGCTGACAATGCTGACAAATGCCACAAAAACGTCCTCAGTAACAAGGTTGGTTGAAGGTTCCTTCGAATCCACTGCTTGCTTCTTCCTATGCCTGCATTTAGGAGAAGTATGACCAGGTTTGCCACAAACATAGCAAAAAACATTCTTTTTATTAATATCTTTGTTTCCTTTATATTTATTCTTATTTCCTTTCCCTTTCTTATTTTTCCACTTATTTTTAGACTGATCAGAAGTAACTTTATTTTCTTTAACTTCATTATTAACAAAGTTAGCAGTACATGACAACTCCTTATTTAGTTCAGATTTTTCTCTAGAACGATTTTGATCTTCAACTCGGATATGTATTATTACATCATCCAGTGACATTGTCTTTCTTTTGTGCTTCAAATTGTTCTTGTAATGTTTCCAAGAACCAGGCAATTTTTCAATTAAAGAACCCACAACGAAAGACTCAGGAAGATCAATTTTTTCATTTTTCAAATCATCAAGTAAAATCTGAAATTCATGAATTTGAGTTGTTATATCTTTATCTTCAGTCATATGAAAATTTAGAAAATTCGCAACAGTAAATTTTTGGGTAGAAGCCTCTTCTAGAATATATTTCTTATTAAGACTTTCCCAAATTTCAGATGCAGTTTTAATTGGAAAGTAGGCATCAAACAGTTGATTAGATAATGTACTTAAAATAACATGTCGACAAATACGATTTGCTTTTTCCCAATCAACAGAATCATTTTCAGGTTTGGGTTCTGTTAAAGCAAACGAAACATTTGAAACTTCTAAAGCAGTAATAATTTTTTCTTGCCAACGCCTATACTGTTGTCCATTAAATTGTTCAATTTTCGTAACATCAGGGATAGGTATTTGAGAAACAGTAGAAACAGTGACGATTTGATTGTTATTAGTTGATGGCGTCACAGGCGTAAAGGGGGTTTCAAAACCTTCCATATTAGTACCCATCAGAGAAACAGATTACTCTTAAGATTGTTATTCGTAATAGGGTACAATCCGCGATGTAAGCCGTAAACAATAAAGATGTTACCAGAGATACGCTGAGGCGTGCAGAGAGCACTGTCCTTAAGAGTATTTCCGCAGTACCCGACGGCGAGCGCCTGTGCGATAGTCTCCTGCGTGCGGCTACTCTCCCAGGATCCAACAGCGTTTGCCGACGTGAAGCGCGCACACGCAGTCACGGCGACGAGCGAAAGGCGACTGATCGTTCTTCCAGTGGACAGAGAACAGGCGAAGAAGAAGAAAGGGAGCGATCGATATTGTGCAACTGTCTCGAACGACAGTGAGCGATAAAACATAAATAGCAAAAGAAAGACGAGCGAAAAGTTGTGATGCGGTTGCAAACCGGGACGCCGTTTGGAAACGTCCAAACGAAGAGGTGCGTCAAAACCAAGCCGGGGCCGCGCCCGCACAAGGGGCTCCGGGAGGCCGGATTTGCACCCCCCCCCTGCGCGCGGGATGCGACGTGCGCCGACGCGCCCGATTAAAGGGTTTCCGGACCGGGCCGGCCCAAACCCCATTGGCAAGGCCCACCATGCGCGTGCGTAGGGCCTATCCACTTTCATTCCTCAATTGTACTATGGACAAGGGTCCATATATAAGGAGGAGGGAAGTATCAGCCACAAGCAATATGGGACTAAACATTTGTCTTTTGGTTTGAAATACAACAACAAAGTATAACAGAATATAGGTTCAAATATCATTGTAACGATGATTCCCTTATTGTAAATGTTTAACTATGGTTCTTGTTTCCTAAATCTTGGTCCATAATGAATGAGGATTGTGGTTCATACATCTGCCCAATATCGGTTCACAACACGTTTGAATCTCAGACGAAATTCATTTTAATATCTTTCGAATACCTTTACAAACAAGGATTGAATATACATTTAAATCTAAACAAGAACGATCATATGTTTACATGCCATTGGAACGTGCATTCAAATTATTTCATGTAGGCTATTCACATCGCACCTCGCCGCCTATTGGGTGACCTGCTGCATAAACTGCTAATATACATATTAGATATAGATGATTAAAGAAGCATAAACTGCAGTTACCTTACCGAAACTTGCATGGTCATAGCGTATGTGATCGAAGTTTGTACTCTCCATGAAACGTCCTAGTTGAAAGAAGAAAAAACAATGAATGCATCATCTCATACTCTCATGTTGAAATCAATCAATTCTTAATTTGAATATCATTATTTCATAGGTCCCCTCTACGCCACTGCTAGTAGGGTTGTCAATGGGGAGGATATTATCCATTTACCCTTACCCATACCCTGGAGGGTAAGGGTAAGGGTAGAGATTTTTGTTACCCTTTACCCATTTACCCGTTCCCCATTTCCCCGCTATACTATAAGGGGAGGGTAAGGTATAACTATTATCCATACCCTTTTACCCTTTTACCCGTATGAAGGTTACACAAAAATATATTATAAAGGGGTTTGTATGTAAATATTTAACCCTAATACTTTATTCTATCATTGGAAAATGACTTGGTGTTGTGCTTATAATACTTTCTTGTTGAGGGAAAAACATATATATCTTGCAGAAAATGAGGTGTTGATGAAACACTTATTTGTTATGCATACTTTTTTTTGGTCGGTCAAAAAGCGTGTTACTATTAATACCAAAAACTTTGGGCACTAAGTACCCCATTACATCGACAGGAGCTAAAAGCTCAAACCAGGATCAAAGTCCCCGCGGGAAACATATGATTTATGCAAAGGAAAAAAATAATGTTATTGGATATAATGTTATGCATACTTGTTTTTGGTCGGTCAAAAAGTGTGTTACTATTAATACCAAAAACTTTGGGCACTAAGTACCCCATTACACCGACAGGAGCTAAAAGCTCAAACCAGGATCAAAGTCCCCGCGGGAAACATACTTATGCAAAGGAAAAAAATAATTTATGCATAAAAATTGTTATTGTGTTAATTGACTTAACTTTACACTAAGAAACATATGATTTTGAATTGGATATAATGTTTTATATGTTGTTATCAATAAATTAGTTATAAAATTATTAAAAATCAACACACAATGTGTATAAATGTTTTTTTGTCAAAATTACCCGCTTACCCTTTACCCTCCCCATTTACCCTGTGGAGAAGAGGGTAAGGGTAAGGGGAGGGTAAGGGGATTGCTGAGAAGGATAATTACCCTTACCCTTACTCGCTACCCAAAGAGGGTAAGGGCAAGGGTAAGATCTTACCCTCCCCATACCCTCCCCATTGAGAGCCCTAACTGCTAGTGTATGTAGTAAATGTGTACGGATTCATGTAATAATAGATGAATATCGGTTCAATTTTGTAATGAATACTAGTTTTATAACATTGGAATAATGATTTTACTCCTGGCCGCGGTAAATATAAAATTCTAAAAATATGGTCATTTTGTTTCATTGAATTCTGATTTATACGTTACAGGCTAGTTTAGTTGGATATATTAGGGTACAATTGTGTAAGTTTGCAATGTAAAAATATACATCAAACACGCACTTTATTGTCCGGCTTCACCCTACCGTGGTTGCTGACTCGGTTGAATGTTAGTCAAACAAGTAACGATAAATGTGTGCTGTTTCATTTATTATGCTGTGTGCCGGACCAGGCAGTTGACTGTTCAATTTCCAGCAACATGTAGACGACGACGCAGCTCTGATGGTGAAAGTACTAACTCGTAACCGCCCATGAAACACCGCAAGGCCACGTAAGTTTTGAGTAAAACTTGAGGATCGACCAAGAATAGGGGTGTAGGAACGAGTGAACGACCGACCAATCTGACCCCTGGCGTCTGTTGGACGGCAGGTACTAGTAGTTGTTGTGTTTGAATTGTGACTGGGCCGCGCGCATTCGATTCCGGCCGTGTATCAAAGGCTCAAGAAGGAGCAGGCTCGTTCGATGCTGATGGGGACCAATTTCTTCGTAATCCTCAACCGATATTGATAAGTTGTGGGTACTTTGGCCACCTGAGACAATGTCACCTTCTTCAACATAGAGTGACTCACTACTCCTTTCAGCAAATATACTTGTTGTATAATCATTTCCATATATCAGATTCACTCAACATACATCCGGATTGGCTTGTTGATGTAGGTTCAGCCATACATTTGTAGGTATTATATCTATATACATATATTTACTTGGCAAAAAAACCAAAATGGCATATTTGGGTATTTTAATTACAAAAATGGTACAATTCCGAACTTAATTCTCAAAATGACACGTTTTTTAGGCAATACGTCCTCAAAGAGGACGCATTGCTCTTGGTGGGACCAATACGTCTACTCGGGAGACGTATTACAATTTTGAAAAAGCAATACATCCCCATTGGAGACGTGTTGCCTCCGGCAGAGCAATGCGTCCCCAATGAGGACGTATTACTTTTTTTATTTATTTTTTGACTTTTTTAATTATGATACCATGTACATTATATAAATACATATATCTGTTAAATTGCTAAATGAATATAATCTACATTAACATATATACAATTAACTATATATTTTAAATAATACCTGAACATAATAAAATAATAACAAACTATTATATTTCATTAATACATAATATTTATAAATGTAGATAGATGTATTTAAAATTAATGTATACAATACTAAAATTGTATAGTAACGTTTAAAACTATAGAAATAAAACAAATACATACATATACATGTATATATTTATTTGTAAACTTAGAAAAAAGAAAAAGAAAACTAATATAGCAACATATAGCACACGTTGATATGCGCAATATATATATATATATATATATAATATGTATAAATGTATATATATATGATATATATACAAATATAATATCAAAAAATATAAACATGTCAACTATGCAAAGTAAAATATACTAGAACAATAACAATGAACAATTAAATTAAAATATATGATACATATAATTTTAAATTAAATAAAAAAATCATAATATATTTGATTTTTATCATATTATATTTGTCTCTGAACTGGATAAAAAGTTATAAATATTATTATGTTATTATGATTTATGTTAATATATTATTTTTAAACATAATAAAAAGTTTGCTTCATAATATATTATGATTTTTTATGTGTTGCATTTATGATCATATGTATCATATATTTTATTTTGATTATCTATTTTTATTGTTCATATATATTTTCTTTATATAGTTGACATTTTATTTTTATTTTTTTGATATTATGTAGCATACCTTTAATATATATATATATATATATATATATATGTGTGTGTGTGTGTGTGTGTGTGTGTGTGTGTGTTTTATGTGTACTAGCATGTCTTATATACTACCATATTAGTTTTTATTTTAGTGTTTTCTTAGTATTATTACTATATTAGTTTTTTTTTAAGTTTACAAATAAATATATGTATATATTTTCTTTATTATATAATTTTAATCTTTATTATATAATTCTAGTATTATATCCATTAATTTTAAATATTTTTATCTACATTTATAAATATTATGTATTAATAAATATAATATTATGGTATTATTTTATTATCTTCGAATATTATTTTAAATATATGGCTAATTTTATATAAGTTAATATAGATTATATTCATTGAGCCATTTAACACATATATATATATATATATATATATATATATATAATATGCATGGTATTAAAAATAAAAAATGCAATATGTCCACACTGGGGACGCATTGCTCTGCTGGACACAATACTCCCCATTGGGGACGTATTGCTTTTTAAAGTAGCAATGCATCTTCCGAGGGGACGTTTTGACCCCACCAGAAGCAATACGTCCTTTTTGGGGACGTATTGTCTCAGAAATGGTACATTTTGGAAATTAAGTTCTAAAACGTGCCATTTTAATAATTAAAATATACAAACATGCCATTTTGATTTTTTTTACTTTAGTTAATTGGACACCCACGTGTGCCTATGGGTCACTCACGAAACTTTACTAACTAAACGTGTGAGTATGAATTTGGATGATTTATACGGGTGGTAAATTTCATCACCCAAATCTAATTTAAAAGGATTGACTCACGGGTGCCCGCGGATTTTGACCGAGTTTGACAAGTCTAGTGTCTCCATATAACTTGGCTTGGAAGGCCTTTGTTATGTGATTTGCTGCGAGCCGACTAGTAAACTGTTCAATTTTGCAGCAACACGCAAAGCACGCAGCTCCCATGGCAAAAGTATTAGGAAAAAAACTGAAATAGCACACTTTCGCAAAAATATTTACCCAAATAGCACTCAACTAGCACACTTTCAACTAAAAGTGTCACATTATTTGACATTTTTCTGATACCGGGACATAAAACGCCATAATAGTTGACGTTTTACTGAAAAGCGCCACATTATTTGGCGTTTACGGGACATAAAATGCTATAATAGTTGGCGTTTTAGTAAAAACCTGGACATAAAATGGCGCTTTACTTTACTGGAAAAACAACTTTGTTTTTTCAGATACCGGGACATCACTTCTGATCGGAGAGCGCAAGATTGCGGCATCGATGTCGAATCCACCGGACGCTACTCATGTCAGAGTGATCTCAACGGAAACCATCAAGCCGGCGGCGCCATCCAAGACTCGTCTCGAGCTCACGCCATGGGACCTGCCCAAGCTCTCTCTGCAGTACATCCAGAAAGGTCGTGTATTCTCTATCCGCGTCGCCGATATAGCCATTCTTGCCCGTCTGAAATCATCTCTCTCCCTTTCACTTGTCCACTTCTTCCCCACTCGCCGGTCGGTTCGCCAGTACGGCCACCAGCGACGGAGGGGGCTTCTTCACCTACGTCGACTGTGGCAATCAGGGTGCTGAGTTTACTCACGCTGTCGCCGATGGAGTAACCATAGCCGATGTCCTGCCCAACAGAGCTGATGTTCCCCATAGACTGACCAGGAGGTTCTTTGCCATGGATTCAGCTGTAAACCACGACGGTCATACTAGCCCGCTGCTAGCTATTCAAGTAACCGAGCTGGTTGACGGGATTGTCCTTGGATGCTCCTTCAATCATGCAATCGCGGACAGCACCTCTTACTGGCATTTCTTCAACACCTGGGTTGAGATCTGCAGGAATGTGAAGGGGGAAGAAGTAGAACTAGATGACGACAGCAGCAAACTCATCAACAATATCGGCATCAGCCGACCCCCTATTTTTGATAGGTTGTTCTTGGACGGTAGGACTCCAATTCGAATGTCCTTCTGCCCTAGACTTGTTATCCGGACGGCAGCGAGTACTGAATATCCGGAGGCGCTGCTCCCAGACCTGTTATCTCCTCGTTCCAATCCCTCTGCGCTCTGCTTTGGCGTATCATCACCGGTGCTCGTCGCTTCCCAGAGGATCAGATAACCAAATGTTGCATGGCAGTTGGGAACCGGAAGAGGCTGCAGCCGCACCTGTCAGAAGATTACTTCGGTAACTCTGTGTGTGCTCTGTCTTCCACCACTACTTCCGGCGAGCTCCTTGGCCGCGACCTGGGCTGGGCCGCTTTGCTTCTTAACCGAGCTATTGTCGGCCACACCGATCAATCTATCCGGGGCGACATGGAGCAGTGGACGGAAGCACCTACAATCAATCACTACAGCTCATATGAGCCCTTCAGTATAGTGATAAGCAGCTCCCCATTGTTCAATATGTATGGGTGTGATTTCGGATGGGGCAAGGCCCTTGCAGTGATAAGTGGTGACGCCAACAAGTTTGACGGCCAGGTCATGGCTTACCCTGGCCGTGAAGGGGATGGAAGCGTGGACATGGAGATCTGTCTTGCGCCCCAGACCATGTCTGCATTTGAGAGAGACGAAGAGCTCATTGATCTCCTACTCAGTCTACAGAATAGTCTACCACCGCCTGCTTCTTTGATCCTTGTTTAATGTCGCCACTAGTATGGGTTTTCTAGAAGGTTTGCTTGAGCAAGTTGTGGAAGGAGGCGGAGAATGGAGAAGGCAAACACGCCGAACAACGTGGCATTTTTTTTTAGTAAACGCCAATGCCTTTTATGTCCTCAGTGTGTCAGAAAAGCTCCAAATAATGTGGCATTTTTCAGTGAAACGCCAACTATTATGGTGTTTTATGTCCCAATGTCAAATAATGTGGCGTTTTTTAGTTGAAAGTTTACTAGTTCGGAAAATAAGTTAAAAAAAAGTACTATTTAGGTAAATATTTTTACGAAAGTGTGTTATTTCTATTTTTTTCTCCAAAGTATTAAATCCTAACCGCCCATGTAACACCGTGACCCCACGCAACTTTAACGACCGACCAAGATAAGAGGTGTACGAACGAGTGAATGACCGACCAATCGCGCCAGTCAACGTCTGTTGGACGTTTGAATTTGAAATTTCCCTTTCGGGCTGGGCCACGCACCTTGGATTCGCTAGATTCCCGCGTATCAAGGAGCAGCAGCTTGGCTATGCCGATGGGGACAGGATGTAGGAGCGTCTATCACTCGAAAGTTGCGGAGGGTGAGAGAGAGAGGTGGAATGGCGGTGCAGTTGTATAAATACGATACTTAAACATCGTTGTTCCAAGTTCTGTTTACCGTTGTTTATATCCCGTAACGAACCCAATCAAGGAATCAGGAGTAGGTTGTGGGTTGTTCTTTTCGGCAAGTATTTGTGTGAGTTATTGCATTATTATTTGTAGTTTGCATGTTACTTGCATGATTTTTGCATAGTAAAATTTGACTGCACGAAGTGCCGATGTCTACAATTTTTTTAAAATCCGGGTGGGACAGCTGGTGGGAGACTATGACTAGAATTTACACACTCACTAATCGGTCCATCAGTCTAGGGTTGAGCATCGGTCCAAAACCGGACCGGACCGAATCGGATCGGACCGCAGATCGAATTTCAATAATATATAGACCGCAGACCGGACCGTTTCAAGGTAAGATGGGACCGGGACCGGACCGTTTGGACCGTAATCAGTCTTTTTTACATGTTTTACAACTTATTTAATTGTACAAAGTTGATAATGTTATTCACTTCTAACGATTATATAACTTTAGTATCAAACATTTATACTACTTATGTATGTATTTTATTTGTAGTTATTATACAATACAATTTCAAATATATATGAATTTTAGACAAAAGTCAATCTGCGGTCTGAACCGGTTTTGTACCGGACCGGGCCATACCGGACCGAAGACCGAACTTATCAAAATTCCCAGACCACAGACCGGACCGAACTCAAAATGGATCGGACCGGACCCGACCGAATTGAGCAGTCCGGTCCGGTTTTGCTTCTGGATCATTATTTGCTGACCCCTACATCAGCATGTACCTACCCGCCTGCCGGTGCTGCAGAGCTTAGCTACCTTTACATGACCACGCCGCACGTACGTCCACTGTGCTAGCCATGGGAGATCGTGCATCTCGACGGACCAGCACCTCCATCGCGTTAATCATGACCATCTTACTTCTCACCCACTGCTCCCATGGCATCCACGCCTCCCACCTTATCGGCCACCCTACTACGAGCACCCCCTCCCCCAATTACCCAGCAACCACGCCCTCCTTCATCCGCGCCCACGGCACTCGCTTCGTAGCCGACGGCCACGAATTCTTCTTCAACGGCTTCAACGCGTACTGGCTCATGGTGGCCGCAGCAGACCCTTCCGGCGCCGGCAGGGAAAAGATCTCCAAGGCGTTCCGCGACGCCGCAGCGTACGGGATGCGGGTGGGGAGGACCTGGGCGTTCAACGACGGCGAAGGCCACAGTATGGCTCTTCAGGTCTCGCCAGGGAGGTATGACGAGGGCGTGTTCCGTGGGCTCGATTACGTCGTCGCCGAGGCTAGGAGGAACGGGCTGTACCTCATCCTCAGCTTGGTAAATAACTACGACGATTTCGGTGGGAGGAGGCAGTATGTGCGGTGGGCGAGGGAGATCGGTGGGAGGAATGTTACTGACGATGATGATTTCTACGTCGATCCTGTCATCAAAACCTACTACAAGAACCATGTCAAGGTATTTAATTTTACATTCTTACAATGTGAATTTGGCTACACCCAACCAAACTAATCCTAAGTTTCAACCCAAGAAAACACAAGCGATAATGTTATAATGAACTTTGATTGATGCTTATAATTGATTGATCCTTACAAAACACCAAAGTCAATAGCTAATCTGACATTAGGCTTGGATCAATATCATCTTCTCGTTAACATACATGCCCATCTCATATGTCTTCTTCTCCATTGGATGTTCTTCCCTGTCTCTATGCCTAACGTGCCTTTCTCTCAATAATGTCTTCTAGCCAGTAGTACTGTTTGTCTGTCTGAAGTTACAATTCTCATCAGGATCCACAGGAACTCAACACGAGTTACACGACCCGGTTGCTTTCCCTCTGCAGGCGGTCCTCACGCGGGTCAACACAATCACGGGACTCACGTTTAGGGAAGATCCAACCATAGCCGCATGGGAGCTCATCAACGAACCGCGATGCCAGACTGATATCTGCCCCAGAAACCTACAGGTACGTACGTACAACTAGCTATAGTGTGGTCCCTGATATGAACATTGCACCAGCTCACTAATAAGTAACTGCGATCATTCCTAGGCCTGGATTGCCGAGATGGCTTCCTATGTCAAATCCATTGACAGCAACCACATGCTAGAGGTCGGGCTCGAGGGTTTCTATGGTGATTCATTGCCGGCCAGGAAGACGGTCAACCCAGGCAACAGTACTCTGTTCGGCACGGATTTCATCTTGAACAACCAGATCGTAGAGATCGACTTCACCACTATCCATGCATACCCAGAACAATGGTATACATGCATGCAATTCATTCCCCCCTCGATCATTTCAGCTGACTAACCGCATGCTCTATTAAAAAAAAATGCAGGTTTCAGGACCTCGGTTTCCGAGCCCAGCTTGACTTTCTCTACCTCTGGATGCAATCCCACAGCAACGACTCCGCAACAATACTCAACAAGCCCCTTGTCCTAGGTGAGTTCGGCAAGGCCGCAGGATACAACGCCCAACAGAGGGACATCTTCTTCCGACTTGCATACACCACCATCTACGATTCAGCCGCCGGCCGTGGGGCGTTCGCGGGAGGACTCTTCTGGCAGCTGCTAGAAAAAGGCATGGATGGTTTGCGGGATGGATATGAGGTCGTCTTGGGAGAGAGCCAATCCACTGCCAACATCATTTTCAACCAGTCCAAAAGGATGATCAGGCTTGGCCACCGCTCCTAGTTTCCTTGCATCTAGGTCGTTGCAGGCTGAGTAAGTGAGTGGCTGGATTGGGTATATTTTTCCCCATATAACCATCCACACTGCCCATAACTGGTAATTACGAGTGAGAAAAAGGAAAAGAAGAAGAAGAAACAACAAGTAGCACACCGTATGAAAGTTTTTTTTTTTCATGTAGTGCAAATAGATTCTTTTAGAGCATCTAGTAGTACAAATAGATAGATTTTTCAAAATAGCACACTTTTTTGGATAAGTGTGCTACACGGCCAAAATATAATTGTGGCCAAGAGAGAGTCATGTAGGGTATGGCTCCCTCAAACCCAGATGGGCTTGCGCCCTGAGGCGCCATATTGGATGGCGTACTCATCACAATTTTTAAAAAATTTCATTTATATTATCTCTTTATCACCTAGTAAAACTCAAAGTAGTATTCATTGTCGATATTTTCCATATATTAACAATAAATTTATTTCATTGATGTGTATGTTACCTTTATTTTCAAGAGTTGTTTTCTATCATTACATGAGCTAAGAAAAGCATTGTGGAAGGTGTCAAGAATTTTTTTTTAATATATAGTTACCACAGTTTACTATTAAATGTGTTTTTACATGAACTTTTGTTCATTATTATTTATCAATACTTGGTGTCTCGTTTATCTATATTTAAGGAGGATTTGGAAGAGATCATGCTCATCTTACCATCTCGTTGTATACAAACAAACATCATTATGGAAAAGAAAGAATGAACAATTATCATATATGAAATTAAGACATCTTATAGGTTTGATTGATGGAGAATATGTGCACGTATGTTATGCAATCAAGATGCAACAAAAAAAATATACGGAAGTATTACCGACGAGCGTGTAACCCTAAGATAATAATTGCAACCAGATAAAAGAGAAAAAGATCAGATTTTACGTGAAATTCCTCACAATGTGTGAGGAAAAAACCATGGGACCAACCACGGGCAAATCCACTATAAGAAGTAAAGATATAATTTTTACCTCTCAAGTTTTGACTCAAACACAAGATAATATATCAAGAAGGAGAAATAAGAAGATACCACTGTGTATGGAGAGATCCCTACAACTCTACTACCCCAGAACATCCCAGAAAGATGTACTTTTTTACAAAGTGCATTGTAGTAGGTGGCCCAAAGATGAACATCCCGATACCTTAGTAGTCCTGCCCCACTTCCTTTCTTCTTCCTTTTCTTTTTCTTCCTTCTTCCATCTTTGCCTTTCCACCCGTCTCCGCAGTGGCAAAAAGCACTGCCTTTTTTACTTGACAGCTACCCTATCTTTTTCTTGGCAATTGACGGTCGTGTCCTATTGCCTTTGGATTGTGTTTGTTGGCACATCCTTGGTGGCAGGGTGGCAGAGGGGTTTATAATCCCTTATGTGGAAACAAGGCAATGCCCTAACGGGCCATGCCCTCTTGGGCTAAAAACAATAGACCCAACAACCTCCCCCTTCATTCCAAAGAGGAGACTTCGTCACAAAATCATCACTGGGAATGTATGTTGCTGAACTCTTTGCAGAGCTCCAACTTGCCTCGTGTCACCACCTTGGTCATCATGTTAGAAGCATTCTTCTCAGTATGGATCTTCTTCATATTCAACAACCTCTTATCAATCACATCACAAAGTCAATGGTATCTCACATCAATGTGCTTGGTTTGTTCATGATGCATTGTGCTTTTGCTCAAGAAAGTAGCACCCTGACTATCACAAAAAATAGTCAGATCAACCATATTCATGCCCAGCTCACACAGAAATCTCACATTCTAGATTTTTTTTTCTTGCTTCCGTTGCTGCAATGTACTCTTCCTCTGTCTTAGAATGAGCAACACACTTATGCAACCTTGACTCCCAAGATATGGCTCCCCCTGTAAAAGTGAAAACATACCCAGAGGTAGACTTCATGTGATCAATGTCACCTACCATGTCAGCATCAACGAAGCCTTTTGAGAATTGGTTTAGAACAACCCAACATCAAACATGTACTCGGCGTGCCTCGTAAGTATCTGAATATCCACATGACTGCCTCCCAATGATCTTTCTCATGGTTTGAGAGAAACATACTCACAACACCAATCACATGAGTAATGTAAGGACGAGTACACACCATTGTGTACATCAAACTCCCCACACCAAAAGAATACAAAATCATGTCCATCTCCTCTTTCTCCTCATCTGTAGATGGGCATGACTTCTTTCTTAGCTTCAAATGACCTGATAGTGGAGTATTCACGGTTTTGGACTTGTTCATGTTGAGCTACTACGGAATCCGTTCAACATAGCTCTCTTGTGACAACTACAACCTAGGTTGCTCCCTATCACATGCGATCTGCATCCCCAAAATATGTTGTGATGGTCCCAAATCCTTCATCTCAAAGGCTTTGGAAAGCTCTATCTTTAGTTTTCTAATCAAACTGACATCATGTCCCACTATCAACATATCATATGTATAGAATAGCTAAATAATAAATTTTCCATTGAAAAACCTCCTGATGTAAACACAAGGATCTGTACTTGTCTTCTGGTACTCGTGACTCTGCATGATAGAATCAAACTTCTTGTACCACTTCCTGGGAGGTTCTTTCAAACCATACAAACTCTTCTTTAATTTGCAGACTAAGTGCTCCTTCCCCTTGACCTAAAATCCATATGGCTACTCCATGTAAATATCCTCAGGTAGGTTACCATGAAGAAACTTTGTATTCACATATCCATCTGCTCAAGCTCTAGATCTAGGATAGCAATCAAGCCTAGAACCAATCTAATATATGTCATCTTCACAATAGGAGAAAATATCTCATCAAAATCCACCCATGTTCTTTGACCAAAGCCCTTGACAACTAGTATGGTTTTGTATCTGATATCCTTACTTGTTCTTGAGTGCTCTCTGGCCCTTAAGAAGAACCACAAGCTCATAGGTATCATTCTTATGCAAAGAAGACATCTCCTCCTGCACCGCCTGATGCCACAATGCTCTCTCTCTATGAGTTTGTACCTCATGATTAGTCTCTAGCTCCCCCTGATCTATAAGGAAGAGACGTAGGATATCTGGATGAAGGATGACACACTTTATTAGACCTCCTTAGTTTCTTCTTTGAGGACTCTACCTAGTTTTGAACATGCTCCCCATGCATAGAAGTCTCTACATGTGAGTCTGAATCACTCATCTATGCATCTGGAATCGGAACACTCACTCTACTGCTTAGGGTGATCATGTTGCTCTTCTTCGTCATCTGAATATTGCACCTGTAAAGAAGCTAAAGCATCCTCATACTCATCATCAGATGAACTATCACCTGATCTTGTAGCATGTGCATCATCACTCTTAGGCTTTTTCACTATTTAACTCTCATAGAAAGTCACATCTCTGTGTCTGATCATGGTCTTTTTAACAGGATCCCATAACTTGTAGCCAAACTACTGATCTCCATAGCCAAGAAAGATACATCACACCACTTTATCATCTAGCTTTTACCTCTTTTCCTTAAAAACATGTGCATAAGTGTTTCACCCAAATACTTGCAAATGAGCATAAGAAGCATCCTTGCATGTCCATACCTTCTCAGGAATATCAAACCCCAAAAGAATTGATGGATATCAATTAATTAGATAGCATGCAGTACTAATTGTCTCGCTCTAAAATGTCTTTGGTAACATTGCAGTCTTCAACATGCATCTAACTTTCTCAACTATGATAGAGTTCATCCTCTCAACTATACCATTGTGTTGTGGTGTGTTGGACTCTGTCCTTTCATGTTGTATCTCATTCTATGCACAATAATCCTAGAACTCCCTAGAGGTGTACTCTCCCCATTGTCTGTGTGGAGATACTTCAGCTTTTTCTCCATCTCCCGCTCCACCATGGCATGAAATTTCTAGAAACACTAAAAGACCTAATCCTTGGTCTTCAACAAGTACACCTTCCTAGATGCATCATCTATGAATGTGACAAAATATCTATTGCCACCTAGTGAAGTCATCTCACATGGACCGTAGACATCTCAATGAATCAACTGTAGCACATCTAGCTTCACCTTTGATCTTATCTTGAAAGAAACCCGTCGATGCTTTCATGTATGACATGAATCACATGAGATGAGACTAGTATCCTTGCCAAAAAGAAATCAACCCCTACTTTGATAGTAGTTCCAACCCTTTCTCACTCATGTGTCTTAGCTGCAAGTGCCATAGATTTTCCTGGTGATCATCAACTTCATTAATACTTCCACCTTTGAGCAACTTAAGTTGGGTCTTGTACAATGTGCGACATAATTTTCCTCATACAATAACCAAATCCATCTGGTGATGTTGCATTTGCCACCACCTTCTAAATGACAACCTTCTCTATCAAAGAAAGAATCAGATATCAAACTGAGCCACAAATCTAGAACATGATGAACATCCTTGAGTGTGAGGGTACAACCAACACTTGTTCGAACACTAATGTCTCTGATTCCAATAATTCTAGAGAAGATGGAATTACCCATGTTCACCCTCCAAAAGTCACCCCTCATGTATGAAAAGAAAAACTCTTTACTAGGTGGAGCATGATAAGAAGCTATATTATCCACCACCCACTCATAATCATCATCCTCAACATACAAACATTGCTCTTGGATTGTCAAGAGCACGTCGTCGTCATCACCCTTTTCATCTAAAATTGTCGCAATAGTATTCTTGTCATCATCCTTCTTGTCTTTGGCTTCAGACCCATGTTTTCTTTTTCAAACCTTGCAATCCTTTTTTAAATGGCATGGCTTGCTACAATAGAAGCACCATCTACTACTCTTCGACTTGGATCTACTACGGGACTTCCCGTAGTCCTGGGACTCAACATGATTTTGAGATCTGCCACAATCTCTCACTTTGTCAACGCCCCTTCTCTCTGTGAAATGTACCTCTGATCCACTATCGCCTGAGGCTTGTGGTCATGTCTCTTCATTAGTAGACTACTCTTCACCTAGTCAAGTGTCAACTTGCCTTCCTGTGCAGAATTGCTAACTTTCACAACAAGTGTCTCCCAACTGTAAGGTAATGATCCTAGAAGAGTAGTGTCTGGAGTTCATCATCAAGAACCATCTTCATGACCCCAATTTATTTACAAGTCGTTGGAATTCATTCATGTACTAGGCAACACTTTTACCATCCTGGTATTTTAGGTTCACCAACTTTCTAATCAAGAAAGCTTTATTTGTGGTAGTCATCGACTCATATTATTTCTTGATCTTTTCCCACATATTTTTAGCATTTGTCTCCTCTGATACGTGATGGAACACAGAAATATTGATCCACTTTGACACTATTCCAACTGTCTTACTATTCCCCAGTTTTTGTCCTACTATCAGATCATGCAAATCCTTGCCTCATTTGAACTACAAATGGTATGTCTAAACGTGGATATTGTTGATGAGTAGTCTAGATGTGATCTGATTTTTTTCAGGACAAATGAACTCACCATTTGATGGTAATCAATATGAGCATCTCACACATGCTACAATAGGTGCACATATGATGTGTATGGGCAGTGAGTAACCACATATTCAAGTACAAGGATTATAATTGGATAACTAATCCTAACATCCATCTACTTTGTGCTCATAAGTAATTCCCCAACCATGAACATGATACTGCTTGTTGTTGGACACAAATATTCAACTGTCAAACCATTTCTTTTCCTGTAATATTTCCCCCCACTAGAAATAAAAACTAATATATATTATGAGTAGTCATTTGTAATGATAAAGCATTTAATTATGTAATTGTAAGCTTAAACCCACTTGACAAGATTATTGGCCATTAGCCACTCATAAAAAAGATTGTTAGTTCACATTATCATGGTCATCATTTTTCAAACTCACCTAACTTAGTTGTTTTTCCACTGTAATATATCAAATTTATGAACCAAATGTGTTAAACTATTTTGTAGTAGTTATCCCATAAGTTTCAAGGTGTATTATTCATAGATTACATGGGACAATTTTTGTAGAAACAGTTTCATTGCCACATATTTTGAATGAGAAGATGCAAACTGTCACACACCGTTCGAACAAAACGTCATTAATTAAGTGGAAGCATTTGTTAACAATGGATTACTGAAAATCACTAAAAATTAAAACCATTTACAAAGAGATCCATTCTCATGAAAACTCTTTAAACAAGAACCACAGTATTATAATTACATACTGGTCCACATAGTACATTCCATGTACCATCTCTTCTCGAGGAATATATATACAGCACTTTGCCTTGATAAAAGCAAAAGTAACAAAATTCTCGAGGCATTCAAACCAAAATCTCAGATCGATTATAAAAACACTATCTACTAACTCCTAGGACCTGAGAGTACAGAGACAACACATAGGACTTTATAAACAAAGCTTGACAGGCAGTATCCCCACCTGGGATATCACTGTTGTCCCTATTGTTGATGTTGCTCTTCCCCTACTACAAAGTTCCTGCCTCTTTGTCTGCGTCTACCTAAAAATGTTGGATCCCACGGGGGTGAGACAATTATAAAATTGCCCCAATGAGAAATATAACTCTCCACCGAAAATATTATTATTGCAGTTTAATAGAAATAAACTGAGCAGTGGGATAATATATTTCAATGGAAGATAAATCAATATCTTTGCAGATTAGAGCAACATTCCTATTCGAGTATTTCAGCTATAACTTGATAAGGAAGCATGTCTCTTATTCAATACGGAATTAAAGAACATAAGTAACATTTATGTATCAAGGACATGCTAAGCAAGATAACATCAACCAGTGGTTCTCATATTTCAATCTTATGCGAATATGCTACACGGATGATTACATTTTACAAACATACTTAAGCTCTGAGGAGATGAGGTATACCGCTCATACTCCAACCGACCATTGCGAAGTCGAAATCGGTACCATACAAAGTCAATGGAAGAGCTGACTTCCATGACTTCCCACATCTCGGTCAGTGTGAGATCACATGCAGGACATCTTGTGTCTCTGCTACATAGCCTGCCATGGTATATTGGCATCTTCGCTATCGAGCTACAGCGGCGGCTGCACTCTCTTCGCAATCGAGAGATTTTGTGTTTATCTCCATCGATCTGGCATTAACAACATCGGGAGATTTTTGATACATCCATCCCGGAACATATAATGAAGGATTGAGAGGTTTAATGCTTACCTTCCATTAATTCCCCCATTAGGACGTATGGATATTTTCGCCCATCGACCCCCACATATTGAAAAATATGCGAACTCCAGGAGATCTCGTAGGAAAACATGTTTCACCATCACCAGCTACTGACGATGATGGATCTATGGTCAGAGCACTACATGAAAAGATTTCTCTTGATTAATTAAGTACATTATCATATTCTTTTAGCACCAGTCAAGTTTTCAAACATAACTTATTTGGACAAATGCTATAAAGAAACATGTACGGTTTTCATTAGTTACTTCTTAGTCTTTATAAGACATTGGGATCTCAGTCCCTCATTTCAATATTGGGAATTATCATCCCTTCACAAACTCAATGCCATAATCATATGGTTCTAGGTATTCAAACCCTTAGCTCATCACTGAGCACTGTTACCACTTTTTCAGGTAATTATCACCTTCAGGTCATCTGACCAAGGTAAACATGACACTTTCTACACAAGCATCTCTTATGGCACTTGAGGCTCATTAACTCTCTTGTTACCATTTACTAAGCAACAAGACATTTTATGGCACACAAGGCCCAATAAATAATTTCAATAAATAAAGCATCATAGCTCATACCTGGCTATATTCATCATCTCATGATACCTGCATGGTTAGCACACATGATAAAAGATATATCAAACATATTTCAGTTCCATGCTATTCAAGGGTAATACCACTATTCCCTTACCAGGGTTAGGGTTTCCCATTTTATTTCAATCAGGGTTACTCATCCCCTTTGTTCAATTAGGACCAATGATTCATCATTTCATTGTCCAAGATTAGCATTTCTTGCTATATAGTAAAATTCAGAATTAGGGTTTCACACACCTTCACCCTATTTAGAATTAGGGTTTACTATTCACATCACATCACCCTAGTTTAGAGTTTATATTCAATAACCCACAATTAGGGTTTACTATTCATCCCAATTAGGATTTCATATTCAATTACCCATAATTAAGGATTACTATTCATCTAAATTAGGGTTTTACATTTCATAACCCTAACTTAGTATTACTCATGTCTTCACCCTCAATTAGGGTTTCACTATTACCCTAGATTAGGGTTTCACTCAGAATTGCCCTAAATTAGGGTTTGAGTTCATCAATTAACTCAATTAGGATTTCATGATCTCTTTATCAAGGATCATACCCTAATTTGTATATCACACTTATTTTGAATGTGTTAGGCTTGATTGCTACATGATTATCTTACATGTATGAATCTCTCTCTCATCCTCTTCTAGGATGTCCACTACTCAATTCTTGATTAGATTGAGCCTACTCTTTATTCAAAAACATGCATTTAGGATTAGCATGATGTATTGAATTATTGTATCCTTATGCATCAATGATTAATCCCACTAAGGTTATCAACCATCTAAAATACATTAGGTGTCCAGAAGATTTGATCAATGGAACCTTCAATTACATGAGGTATCCAAATGAATTGACCAATTGAATCTTCAATTACATTGGATGTCCAAGTGGATCAACCAATTGAGTCTTCAATTACATTAGATATCCAAATGGATTAACCATGCTGCACCTCAAATGGTTTTGATTACTTAGACCCTAAACGGTCTTGGTCTCTCAGAATTCAAACGGTTTGAAACCATTTGGGCAAATTTCCCTTGAAACAGTTTAATCAAGAAATGTGTTTAAATTGAATGGACTTGGATCTCCAAACGGTCTTAAGACTGTTTGGTCCAAACCTTCTCAAAACCGAATGGACCAAAAAGGTCTTTCAACACTTAAACAATTCAAGGTTTTAATCAATGAACCGCCTATCAATTTAATCCTTGATTCATTCATCAATTGAACTATTGAATCATCCTTCAATTGGACCACCAATTAGGGTTTTGAAATCGAGGAACCATCAATGGTTAACATTGTGGAACTAATTCCATTGAAATCAATGAATCATCATCAAATTATGATATGACCTGACCTCAAACGGTCTTGAGGTAGTTTGGATGACCTCCAAACGGTCTTGAGACCATTTGCCCCATCCATCGATAAATTTTTTCAAATTCAATTAGGGTTTGCATTATTGGATTGATCATCAAATTAGCTATTAATTGCATTTCAATTTGATATCTCTAGATCTTCAAATACTCAACCATACTCTACGCTAGACCTCCAAACGGTCTTGGTTGACCTCCAAACGGTATTGAGACCGTTTGGGTGATCTCCAAATGGTCTTGAGACCGTTTGGGTTAATCAACCCAAAGTTTTAAATCAACCAATTGACATTTCAGCACTTAACCCGATTAGGGTTTCTAATTGGAGGATTGTCCATATATTGAATCAATCAATTAGATCCATTAGATCATCATCCAACATGTACTAGGGTCCTGACCTCAAACGGTCAACCCATCCAAATGGTCAACCCTTCCAAATGGTTTGGGATCCAAACCACCAAACGGTTTGCAAACCACTTGGTCTCCAAACGGTTTGGTGAAACTGTTTGGACCAAGGTCTTAAAACCGTTTACAATAGAAACTTGTTGGAATGTGTGCCTAAGATGATGTCATCATCATCAAGCCTTATTCCATAAAAAACTACTGCCATTATCATGGTAATTGCATCAACTTAATCAAAGGAATTGTAAGAAGAGCAATTGTACATAATTGATTGACAAATAGAATTCAATAACAATGAATAGGGGTTCAAGTTATATAACCCGCCTCCAAATGAGCCTCAAAGTTTGGAGCTTCACGTCAACAATGGTGGAAGAAGCTTTTTTACACCACAAGGTTCGTTCCTCAAGCTTTTGAGTGAAAAGGAATGGTTAGAAATGAAGATGGGATCGAGATAAGAAGAAATTATGCATTGATTTGTGATTTCCACCATGAAATCAAGGTGAACGAAGGTCAAGAAGCTTACCAACAGGTTGGGGTCATCCTCCTGCTGCTCCTAGCTCCCTTGGTCATTTTTTCAAGCAAAGAGAAGAAGTGGATTCGAAAAAGTCTTTGGTTTGAGTTGTAAAAGGTGTTTTTATAAGAAAATCAATGAGAGAGAAAATGCCTTATAAAAATCTTTTAATTCTGAAATTGGTGCCACCTCTCCCCCCTCGGTTCCTTGCATGCAAAGATATCTTCCTCACCTCCGAATTCCCTTCCATTATCCATGAATTAAGGGAAAAGAAATTAAGCACCTTAATCATATAATAGTAATATCCATAAGTTAGTGGATATTTCTTTTTATTTTCTTAATGTGAGTGGGTTCTCCACTCACGTAGATATTTCCTTTGCCTTTTCAAGGCACAAGGACGTAAACACTTGAGAAAATCCAACCATCTCGTTTTTGGTTGAAGGCCCTTAAATTATTTTATTTATTCTTGCATTAAATTGAATTAAGGTTTCAATTATGCTTAAATCTTGATTATTTTAATATCAAGATTCCCTCTCCTTCAAAGTGATACAAATGAGATGCCCCTCTCATTTTCTTTGCTCTACATGATGCCAAGAAATATTAGGGACTATTTTGAAGTGGTAATTGCATATTGAATCTTGGGTTTTGGGTAAATTGCACATTACACCAAAACTAGGTTTTAATGCACAAACATAGCTTTATCATCTCTTTCTTGGTACTCAGGCTTGGGGTAGCCATACCTATGCATAATATTCATTCTCATGATGCTTTGACACATGAGGAACATATTATCATACATAATTTGCAATTTAATCCCTCAACTTGGGTAATTTGCACTTTAGTCCAAAACAAGCAAAACATTACTTTCAACATTATTAAAAAAGGACTAAAATTGAAGTATAAGTTCCTCTTGAGCTTTAATTACTTTTCAAAAGATAATATCAAGCATATAACTATCTTTCTTAAACAAAACACCTAGGGTTAAAGCATAACCTAGGTCAGGGATGTTACAAGTTACCCACCCCTTACAAGGATTTCGACCCCGAAATCATCAACGAAAACATTAAGAGAAAAGAGTAGGGTATTTCTTCCTCATTTCTTCCTCTAGCTCCCACGTAGCTTCTTTAATGCCACGGTGATGCCAAAGAACTTTTACAAGAAAAATGTCTTTCTTTTTTAGCTTTTTGATTCTTCTGTCAAGAACCAACACATGTCCTTCAACATAAGATATATCATCATTTAGTTCTACCTCCACATGTTGCATAACTAACTCTGTGTCAGGATGACACTTCCTCAGCATAGAGATATGGAATACTGGGTGCAATCTATGCAACTCAGGTGGTAACTCCATCTTATAGGCTACCTTTCCCATCCTTTCAATGATTAGATAAGGCCCCATAAATCTAGGAGCTAACTTCCCTTTCTTTCCAAATCTCAGGATACCTTTCCAAGGTGAGACATTGAGGTATACTCTGTCTCTAACTTGGAATTCTAAGGGTCTATGACACTTATCAGCATAAGATTTCTATCTATCATGGGCAGCTTTCAACTGTTGTTGTATTACTTTAATCTTCTCAGTTGTTTGCTGTACTAGCTCAGGACCCAAAAGTTGATATTCTCCTATTTCATACCAACATAAAGGAGATCTACAACGTCTACTATATAATGCCTCATATGGTGCCATATCAATAATGTATTGATAGCTATTATTATAAGTAAATTCTATCAAGCTCAGGTGTAGATCCCAACTTCCTACAAACTGAAGGACACATGCCCTAAGCAAGTCCTCCAAGGTTTGTATGGTCCTCTCAAATTGTCCATTTGTCTGTGGGTAAAAGGTTGTACTAAACCTTAATTGCATACCCAAAGCTTTATGTAGTCGTTCCCAAAAACAACTTGTAAACTGGGGACCTCTATCTGAAACAATTTTAGCTGGAACCCCGTGCAAAAGTCCTCCAAGGTTTGTATGGTCCTCTCAAATTGTCCATTTGTCTGTGGGTAAAAGGTTGTACTAAACCTTAATTGCATACCCAAAGCTTTATGTAGTCGTTCCCAAAAACAACTTGTAAACTGGGGACCTCTATCTGAAACAATTTTAGCTGGAACCCCGTGCAAACGCACTATCTCATCTATGTATATCTATGCAAGCTTCTCAGTAGTATAGGTTGTTTTGACAGGAAGGAAATGTGTTGTCTTTATCAACCTATCAACTATTACCCATATGGAATCATGACTTTTGGCTGTTCTATGCAAACCAACCACAAAGTCCATGGTTACATGATCCCATTTCCACTGTGGTATAGGCAGAGGTTGCATTGTTCCTGTGGGATTTTGATGTTCAGCTTTAACCTACTGACACACCAGACACCGCATAACAAACTTAGCTACATCTTTTTTCAAACCAGGGCACCAATACATATCTTTTAAGTTATGATACATCTTGGTGCTCGCTGGATGCATAGCGTACATTGAAGAATGAGCTTCTTCCAAGACTAACTTCCTCAAGTCATTGGCATCAGGTACCACCATCCTATCATAGTAACAGACTACCTGATCATCTGACTCATGAAATCCATCCCATTTCTCACTACCATACTCTGATTTGATCTGTTGGACTACAACATCAGCTTGTTGTGCTTCTTTAATCTGCCGCCTCAGAGTAGGTCTTACTTGCATCTCAGCTAACAGCCCGACTAACAACGACACCTTAAGCTCTATATTGTCTTGCCTTAAGGAGATAAACATATCTCTTTTAGAGCAAACTAAGGAGCTTAACTGTGCTTTATCTAAGGCTGGTGTTGCAGATTTTCTACTTAATGCATCAGCCACTACATTAGCCTTCCCTGGATGATAATTGTACAATTGTAGTCCTTGATTAATTCCATCCAGTGGCGTTGTCTCATGTTCAACTCATGTTGTGAGAAGATATACTTTAGGTTCTTATGGTCTGTGAAAATCTGTAATGTTTCTCCATAGAGATAATGTCTCCAGATCTTCAAAGCATGGACCACAACAGCTAGCTCTAGATCATGCGTCAGATAATTCTCCTCGTGTTTTTAAGCTGTCAAGAAGCAAAAGAAATCACTTGTCTATCCTGCATTAACACGCATCCTAAGCCATTCTTAGATGCATCACAGAAGACTATGTACCCCTTCCCTTGCTCAGGTAACACTAACACAGGTGCACTAGTTAACCTTTCCTTCAGCAACTGGAAAGATTGTTGGCACTTGTCATTCCAGACAAAAGAAACCTCCTTTCTGGTCAACTTGGTCATGGGTAAAGCTATAGAACTGAAGTTCTTAATGAATCTCCTGTAATAGCCTTCCAACCCAAGGAAACTGTGTATCTCCGTCAGTATTTTTGGTTGTTCCCATTGCAAGACAGATTCTACCTTCTTAGGATCAACACGAATACCTGAAGCAGATATTACATGTCCAAGAAAAGAAACTTTTGGTAGCCAAAATTCACATTTGCTAAACTTAGCATACAACTTATGCTCTCTTAGAAAAGTCAAAGCCTGATGGAGGTGCTGCTCATGCTGTTGAGCATCTCTACTGTATATCAAGATGTCATCTATGAAGACTACTACACACTAATCAAGAAAAGGTCAAAAGATTCTATTCATGAGTTCCATGAATGCATCTGGTGCATTAGTTAGTTCAAATGACATAACTATGAACTCATAGTGACCATACCTTGTCCTAAAGGTAGACTTAGGTATATCACTCTCCTTAATATGCAACTGATGGTATCCAGACCCCAGATCTATCTTAGAAAAGATAGTTGCACCACACAACTGATCAAACAAGTCATCTATCCTTGACAGAGGATATTTGTTCTTTATTGTTACTTTATTTAACTGTCTGTAATCAATGCATAACTGCATCGATCCATCCTTCTTCTTAACAAAGAGGACCGGAGCACCCCATGGTGAAGTACTCGGTCGGATAAAACCTTTCTCAAGAAACTCATGTAGCTTCTTCTTGAGCTCTGCCATCTCAGCAAGTGCCATTCTATATTGTGTTTGTGCTATCAGTTGCGTGCCCGGGATTAGATTAATCTCAAAATCAATATCTCGGGGTGGAGGAACACCTAGAAGTTCTTCAAGAAATACATCTTCAAACTCCCTAACAACCGGAACTTCAGAAGGATGAGGGCTCTCGATTGTGGTATCTACCACATGAGCCAAGAATGCAAAGCATCCCTGTCTCATCAACTTCTCAGTTACCATAGCTGACACAAGACATGTTGGAAGAATATTCCTATCTCCCTGAAAGATCCATGTGTCACCATTATCTGTGAACACAACCTACTTGGAACCACAATCTAAGACAACCTTATACTTCTCTAAGGTGTCCATCCCAAGGATTATATCAAAACCATGCATATCAAGTGGTATAAGATCCACTTGAATGTGATGTTTAGAAAAGGAAATATTGTAGGGAGAACACACCTCCCACAACACTACAGATCCCAGCAAAGGGGTTTCTAACATCAAACTATCTGCTCTATGACTGACAATCATGTTGCAGACATGAATCACTTCTCGAGTGATAAAGGAATGTGTAGCACCCGAATCAATTAACATAGATACGAAGAAGGATGAAGACATATCAGAATAAAATAGTTCCATCTGACCTGTCACAACCCGAGGGTTGACTACTGCTTTGGGCTGATTCATGGCATAGAATCTAGTCGTTTCTTGTTGTTGACCCTATGCTTGGTTGTTGGGTGCCGACGGTCCAACTTGGGATGCTTGTCCACATCCTCTAGCATTTTTACTAAAATATCGCCTCTGTGAGCCTTGCTGACTCTGCCTCTGGGGTTGAGTTACAGTTCTGACTTTCTCAGGACAATCTCTCTTCAAGTGTCCTGACCTCCCACACTGGAAGCAGTTGTAACTTCCCAAACTCTACCTGGGTGGTCCTGTCATTGATGCTGATGTTGTATTAGGGGCTCTACTTGGAGGAAAACTATGGCCCCTACCCCTACTTGGCATCCACTGCGTCGGGGTATTAAACCTTGGTGGTGGTGGTGGTGGTGCAGAGAACCTCGGCTTCTTGAAGCTCTCGGAACTCTGTCCTTGAAACTGAGGATACAATTTCTTATTACCGGTCTGTCGCTTTTCGATCACATACCTCTCTATCTTCCTAACGGATTCCACAAAAGTGGCAAATCTCTCCATGTTCTCCAGGGCAGACACAGGAGTAGTCAATTCAGCATTCAACCCCTTCTTGAAATGTTGAATCCTCTCTTCATCAGTAGATGCCATATGCAGACAAAACCGCAAAAGCTCCATGAACCTAGCTTCATACTCACTAATTTTCATCTTTCCTTGCCTCAACCTCTCAAATTGAGAGATTTTCTCATCTAGATACGTCTTAGGGAAGTATCTAGTGACAAATTTACGTCAGAATTCATCACATCCGACTTCAACACCTGGTCTTTTACCTTCTTCGATGGTCCACCAATGACCAGCACTCCCCTTCAGAAGGTATACAACATGCCTCACCTTCTCTACTTCAGGGTTGTTAAGGATTCTAAAAGCTTTCTCTAGCTTCGTCAACCACAAATATGCATCAGCTAGGTCAGCTGTACCAGCATAGTCTGTGTCTCCCACCTGGCGAAGCCGTTCAAAGGTCTTGCCAGCTCCATGAACTTCATTGTGGGATGGTTCCCTTAGTTCAGGTGGTGGCATTCTGTCTGCAATATGTGTCATGGTCGCCATAAACTGCCCGAACAGGGTATAGAAAGTTGGGTTCTCTAATGCAGCTTGATCAAGTTGAGGAATCTCATGTACGGGTTCCTCCCTAGCTTGATCCCTTGCACCTCCTCCTAGTGCAGCAACACTACTCTCAACAACATGTTCATCATGTGATCCAGACATCTTCAAGTTCTTCTCCTCCTATATGAGCAGAAGACACTATCAGATAAACTGGAAGACACTAAAAGAGACTCAACAACCTTAATCCTATGTCTCTATAGACTCAACAAACCTAGAGCTCTGATACCACTAATTTGTCACACACTGTTCGAACCAAACATCATTAATTAAGTGAAGCATTTGTTAACAGCGGATTACTAAAAATCACTAAAAAATAAAACCATTTACAAAGAAATCCATTCTCATGAAAACTCTTTAAACAAGAACCATAGTATTATAATTACATACTGGTCCACATAGTACATTCCATGTACCATCTCTTCTCGAGGAATATATATACAACACTTTGTCTTGATAAAAGAAAAAGTAACAAAATTCTCAAGGCATTCAAACCAAAATCTCAGATCGATTATAAAAACACTATCTACTGACTCCTAGGACCTGAGAGTACAGAGACGACACATAGGACTTTATAAACAAAGCTTGACCGCCAGTATCCCCACCTGGAATATCATTGTTGTCCTTGTTGTTGTTGCTGCTCTTCCCCTGCTATAGAGTTTCTGCCTCTTTGTCTGTGTCTACCTAAAAACGTTGGATCCCACGGGGGTGAGACAATTATAAAATTTCCCCAGCGAGAGATATAACTCTCTGCTGAAAACATTATTATTGCAGTTTAATAGAAATAAAATGAGCAGTGGGATAATATATTTCAATGGCAGATAAATCAATATATTTGCAGATTAGAGCAACATTCCTATTCAAGTATTTCAGCTATAACTTGATAAGGCAGCATGTCTCTTATTCAATACGGAATTAAAGAACATAAGTAACATTTATGTATCAAGGACATGCTAAGCAAGATAACATCAACTAGTGGTTCTCGTATTTCAATCTTATGTAAATACGCTACACGACTGATTACATTTTACAAACATACTTAAGCTCTAAGGAGATGAGGTATACCGCTCATACTCTAACCGACCATTGCGAAGTCGAAATCGGTACCATACAAAGTCAATGGAAGAGCTGACTTCCATGACTTCCCACATCTCAGTCAGTGCAAGATCACATGCAGGACATCTTGTGTCTCTACTACATAGCTTGCTAGGGTATAGTGGCATCTTCACTATAGAGCTACAGTAGCGGCTGCACTCTCTTCGCAATCGAGAGATTTCGTGTTTACCTCCATTGATCCGGCATTAACAACATCGGGAGTTTGTGATACATCCATCCCGAAACATATAATGAAGGATTGAGAGGTTTAATGCTTACCTTCCATCAATTCCCCCCACCACTACAGAAATGGCTTATAAAGTCACTTTTCAAGGTGTCAGTTGTATACAAAAACCGACACATAAACCCTACTGTGTCGGTTTGGAACAGAAACCGACATCCAATCCGTGAAGGTCGACCAGACACGGGTACCGCTTTTATTAAGTGTCGGTTAATTAATAAAAAACTGACACCTAAAATCAACCGCCAAACCCAAAATTCCAACGAAAAAATTGGCTCCAATATTTTACATATTGCGTCGGTTCGTAACTAAATAACTGACGACTAAAGGGTATTCGTGAGATAGGAATAGTTGTCGGTTGTCGTTTAATAAAAAACCGACGACTATAATCTAGTATAGTTGTCGGTTTGTGGCAAAGAACCGACACTGTTGGTTTAGTTGTCGGTTTTTTAAAGAACCGACATGTATTTTCAACTTAATAGCTCACCCTGCCCAAACGATTCTTCCCATTTACCTATTTCGTTCCCGATTTCCCTAGCTCCGGCGATTTCCCTTGCTTCCTGCCACCGCCGCCGCTCCTTCCTCCGTGCTCGCCGCTCATCGCCGTCGAGCGAGAAGCAGTCAGCCTCCCTCTCCGCCCGCCCGCCGGCCTCCCTCTCCGCCTGCCAGCCTCTCCTCCGCCGTCGGCCTCTTCTCCGCCCACCGGCCTCTTCTCCGCCGTCGCCGGTAGCAGCTAGGTCTCCTAGCCTCGCCGCCCTCTCCGCCGCTCCTCTCTTCACCGCCGAAAGCTGCTAGGACTTTGCCTCGGCCGCTGCTCCTCTTCCCTCAAGGTGCCCGCCCTGCCTTCTTCTTCTTCCTCTGATCGTCTTCCCTCAAGGTGCCGCCCTGCTGTTGGGCATTTTTTTTAAATTTATTTACTTCTTATGAGAATCAGTTTTAATTAGGGCTCATACACATATTGATGTCTAACACCTAAATGAATATCTAGTTAGTGTATTTTCCTAGTATCGTGAAAGATTCTCAATCGTGTGTATCAAATGGGATTCTTATATATATTCAGATCTTAATGTTATAAATGGAAGACTCGAATGTTATAAAATCCCATCAAAGTAGGTAGAAACAACTTATATATATTCAGATCTTAATAATTCCATGAAGTGCACATTATCTTACTCAGGAAAAGTATGTGTATAATGTAGGATTAGTTCCATATAATGGTTCTATTTTAGTAAGCACCTAGAAACCCGTCCAAGATTTACTCATTAGGAGCAGTTCCTCATTTGTTCTCTAAGTTCATTTGTAGACTTCTTTTCAAGCTATCATGTCTACCACAATAAAGTTGGTTATGACAAGCAATAAAAGGTTAACTGATGTTATACAACTTTTTCTGAAAATATATAACATCGTTATATGTACTTACACTTTGTTAATACTAATATTGTGCAGTCTCTGTCCACCCATAACAGTCACTATGAACTGGGCCTCTATGTCAATGTTAACGTTCCCTATTGAAGAACAATTGGACATCATCCTAGATGATCGTTCCTTAAACCAATTGGTCATACCCAAACATTGGCGTTTTCTAAAAGGAAGACACTGCATTCCTGGTAAAGCGACCCTAACTTTTGGTAATTATTCACATGTTATCGAGGTTGAGTATGATTTGGCGGGAAATCTGGTATCAAAATTTAGTTGGCGTGATTGGATTCGAGAGCTGCATGTGGTCCATTGGAATAGGATTTTTCTCCATCCAGTTGGCAATAATTCCATCAAAGTTTGGATAACCAACAGCAACTGCGAGACCCCCGATCATCTTCTGCGGTATGAGCGCACGGCGTCGCATATCAGCTCGGAAAAATCTGAATCTGAGGCCCCTGTTAGTTCAGATTCGTCTAAATACAGTGAGGAGCTTCGTGACACAGCTTCATCATCAAAAAGAAGTTACTGATGCATGTGGGACCATGTTGGTGTAGTATTTAGTTGTCTATCTATCTAGACTTGTCTGTAGTAATAGTTTTTTTAATTATGCGCATGTTTAGGGGTACACCAACCCCTTTGTTTAGTTATTGTTATAACTGAAGTGTGTGTTCCCATGAATGGAACTGAAAGTTGCTACATGAATGCTTATAACTGAAGTGTGTGTTCCCATGAATGTTCCCATTTGCATGATTACACTACTATTTTCTCATATTGTTTAGTCTATTTTAATATGACATACTTGCTTATATCTTTCTTAATGATGAACTGTAATGCACACATGTGACATGCTTGGAATGTAAATGATGAAATTTTCCCTAAATTGCCAATCATGCTTTTAAAGACATCAATAATCACCCTAAATTGAAGAACTAGGATTTTAGGTATAAGAATGACAATACATTATTTGTTGGCCCAGAAACCCGTCCAAGATTTACTCATTAGGAGTAAATCTTGGATAGTCCCCGGTTTGGGACTGTTCTTGAACACCTAATCTCTCTTAGGATGTAAGTGTATAATGTGTATTGGGTTTTCAAGAAAATTTTGGCAGCATTTCCCCGTTTGTTCTCTAAGTACATATGTACTTGGAAAACAGCGGGGAAATGCTGCCGAAATTTTCTTGAAAACCCAATACACATTATACACTTACTAGTGAGATTAGGTGTTCAAGAATGGATAGGTGGTACACATTTATTATATATAATAATGACATCACATGTATTTGTTAACCCTAGACCCTAATCTTGTCCTAATATATACTTGTTTTCACTTTGATCATAGAATGGATAGATCATGGATGTCCATTCACAATCGCTGCACCCCAGAGTTTATTTCTGGTCTTCACCAGTTCATTAAATTTGCCGAGGAACATAGGAAACAACCTGGAGATAGGTTCTACTGTCCATGTAGACATTGCGGTAACAACTTGAAAGTCAACACTGGTGACGAAATCATGACTCATGTCATGTGCAACGGGATTATACAAGGCTATACAGAATGTCACTGGCATGGAGAGATTTCAAACCCGAAACCAGTGGATGTCGATAGCAGCACTTGTATGGAAGAAGAAATTGCCTACGATGACGTAGATGTGAATGAACCAGTTCCAGTAGACATCGTTGATGCGATGCTGGATAGTTGTGGGGTAGAGCACACCGATCCACCTCCCATTTTTAGAAACATTGTGCATGATGCTGAGATGCCGTTATACACAGGTTGTACTAAGTTTACGAAGCTTAACGCTGTGTTGAGATTGTATAAGTTGAAAGCTAACAATAGATGGAGCGACAAAAGCTTCACGTCATTGTTGTCTTTGTTGAAAGAAATGCTTCCTGAAGGAAACGAGCTGCCAATCTCAACATACCAGGTAAAGAAATTGTTGTGCCCAATGGGAATGGATGCCAAGAAGATACACGCATGCCCTAATGATTGTGTATTATTTCAAAAGGACTATGCAGATTTGAAAGATTGTCCAAAATGTGGTGCGTCACGATATAAATTGACGACTTCGTGGGAGTCCAAAACTGGTTCTCATGCCAAGGTGATGTGGTATCTACCTATAATATCACGGTTTCAACACTTGTTTGCCAATCCGATAGATGCGAAGAATTTGAGGTGGCATGCAGATGTTAAGAAAATTAATGATGGGATCCTACGACATGCGTCTGATTCCCCACAGTGGAAGAAGATTGATGTATTGTACCCTGAATTTGGTGAAGAAGTCAGGAATCTAAGACTTGGGCTTTGTACAGACGGGATGAATCTGTACGGGACATTGAGCAGCCAACATAGCACTTGGCCAGTCATGCTTGTTATATACAATCTTCCTCCCTGGCTGTGTATGAAAAATAAGTATGTAATGCTGTCGTTGTTGATATCGGGCCCTAAACAACCTGGAAATGACATCGATGTTTATCTTGAACCTCTGATTGATGACTTAAAGAAACTCTGGGGTGAAGGTGTGATGACCTATGATGCTTCACGAAGAGAGACATTTCATTTGCATGCTATGGTGTTTTGCACTATTAATGACTTTCCAGCATATGGGAATTTGTCTGGATATAGTGTCAAAGGAGCTAAAGTGTGTCCTATATGTGAAGAGAACACTGATTCAACAAGACTAAAACATGGCGGTAAGAATGTATATCTTGGTCATCGAAGGTTTCTTCCAAAATTCCATCTGTATCGTAGGAAGCGCAAAGCATTCAATGGATTGAATGAGGAACGCAGTGCACCTAAACCTATACCAGAGGAGGTTGTTTATGAAAGAATAAAAGACTTTGTCAATGAATTTGGTAAGAGATCACAAGGTACTACACGGAGTGACAATTCTTCATTCAAGAAGAAGTCAATATTTTGGGATCTTCCTTATTGGAGTTCTTTGACAGTCAAACATTGTATCGATGTAATGCACGTTGAGAAAAATGTCTGTGATAGCATCATTGGTACTATGTTAAATATACCAGGTAAGACTAAAGATGGGATAAAATCCAGACTGGACCTATGTGAAATGGGAATAAGGTCAGAATTAACAGAAATACGTGAAATGGGTAGTAAAAGAACATACTTACCTCCCGCATGTTACATGTTGTCTAGAAAAGAGAAGAAAGCTTTTTGTGAATGCTTGATAAATGTTAAGGTGCCAAATGGTTACTCATCCAACATCCGTAGATTGGTATCAATGAAAGATCTGAAGTTGATAGGACTTAAATCTCATGATTGTCACACTCTAATGCAACAAATATTGCCCGTGGCAATTCGATCTATATTGCTGAAGCATGTAAGGTTTGCAATCACCAGACTTTGTTTCTTTTTCAACAGTCTCTGCAGAAAAGTTATTGACCCTGAGACTCTCGATAATTTGCAAAGAGAAGTGGTTGTTACCCTATGTCAGCTTGAGATGTATTTCCCTCCTTCGTTCTTTGATATCATGGTACATCTTGTTGTCCACTTGACTAGGGAAATGAAAATCTTGGGCCCGATTTTCTTGCATTGGATGTATCCCTTTGAACGATACATGAGCGTTTTTAAAGGTGATGTTCGAAACTGTTATCGGCCTGAAGGGAGTATTATTGAAGGTTATGTGGCGAGAGAGGTTATGGATTTCTACAATGACTTTCTCAGTGGTAATGACACTCTTGATAATGTCAAGAATATTGACGAGCTATTTGGCAAAGGAATTTTGGGATCACGTGTGAAAGTAATCAGCCGTGAGTAGTTGGAACAAGGTCATTTGTATATTTTACACAACATGGACGAAGTGAACGTTTATATCGAGGAACATACCAATTTCATCAAAAGACAATATCCTGGAGCCAATACAATGTGTCTTGCTAGAGAGCATAACAAGACTTTTATTAAGTGGTTTGAAGATAAAGTCTTACATCAACTATCTCAAACACCAGATGATATTACTGAAACTATCAAATGCCTCACCTTTAAACCAAAGTTGACTGTTATGTCTTATGAAGGGTATGAAATTAATGGATTCACATATTACACAAAGCGCCAAGATGATAAGAGTGTCATCCAAAACAGTGGGGTCACCCTTCAAGCATCGACTATGTTTTTTGCAAGTGCAAAGGATAAGAGTCCACGTGAAGCTAAAATGTCATATTACGGTGTCATTGAAGAGATATGGGAATTTGACTACATAGATTTCAGAATTCCACTCTTCAAATGTAATTGGGTTGATAACACCAAAGGAGTTATAGTGGATGAATTGGGTTTCACTTTAGTGAACTTTGAAAAGATTGGCGAGAAGGTTGAACCATTCATATTGGCATCACAGGCGAAACAAGTATTTTATATCGATGATCCTGCAAATGATAAATGGTCGGTTGTTCTTCATGGTAAAAGACAGTTCATTGAAGATCCTATAGATGAAGAAGAGTACTATGATAAATATGATGACTCCAGTCCATTCTCAGTTGGGTTGCCAACTCCAGAAAATATTGAAGCTAATGATGACTTATATGTGTGCGGAGATCACAATGAAGGATTGTTAATTGATAAAAGATCACAATTTTAGAGGCATGCATGTTTATATTTTTTATTGAAGTTAAATGTTTACTTTTTTAATATCAATATCATTTTCTGATTTGATGTTTCATTATCTTCTAGTTAATACAAATGCTAAACATTGTGGGAGAGTGCTAAAGAACTATAGGACCAATCTCACCCGAGATTACATACACGATGCTGAGAGTAGGTTCTTGATCTATTCCAATTCTAGACATTGATCAGTATTTCACTAACTCTACACTAATAATTTTTGTTTGTATTCTCTTTGAAAAATAAATATAGGAAGAAGGCTATGCAGGATGGACATGACATAGCTATGCAGGATATGCAGGAAGAAGCCCCAATGAAGAGAAGCAGGATACAGATACAATACATAAAGTGCAGCACACACAAGTGGTTCAGATTCATATAACAACATGACAGACTAACACATATATAGTGCATAACAACAACAGCTCTGAATTTACATACAACACTAACTTAGTACATATATAGTGGACTAAGGTGACGATACCACCTGCTAAAATAGGTTACCGACTACATGTTACGACTGGGAGGTCGTGATTCAGCAACGTATGCATTAGCAGGAGGACAAACAGATCACCATATGAGGACAAACATATGGTGATCTATTTGTCCTCCTGCTAATGCATACTGTTGTTGAATCACGACCTCCCAGTCGTAACATGTAGTTGTCGGTAACCTATTTTACCAGGTGGGATCGTCACCTTATAAGTCCCACTATATATGTACTAAGCTAGTGTTGTATGTAAATTCGACGCTGCTCTTGTTATGTACTATATATGTGTTAGTCTGTCATGTTGTATGGACATCGATTGTATTGCTCAGGTATTATATAGTCTCATTAGATAATATGAAATATATCAATCTTATTTATAGATCATTAATTATATATATACATCATTCTCTTTACAGGTGTTTAAAGCTGACCCCACTACAGGAACGGACTTACCAGATGTACATGCTCCCTATACGATGGGAGAATTAAATGAAGTAAGAGAAGAATGGGCAACAACCATAAAAATAGTGGGGATTTTGTAAATGAATTTCTGAATTATAATATGTGTGAATGTTTCTATATGTCTAGATGTTTCTACATGTGTCTGAGTGAAAATGAATGAAAGTGTTGGTTACTCTATGAATGTTTCTACATGTGTGAATGTGAATGAATGGAACTACAGATTTCTAGCTACATGAATGTTTCAAAATGTGTGAAAATAAAATGGAACTGCAGGTTTTATTGCTAAATGCATGTGTGAATATTTTTGTTGTTAAATTTGCAGGTTTGTGGCCTGTTGTTGGCTGATATCAATGGATGTCGTAAAACCTGCAGTTCAGTTAACTGAACTGTAGGTTTCTCATCCTGCAACCAGCCACAGCAGGTCTGCAGGTCTGTTAAAAAAAAAACAATAGGCGTCGGTTATTTAGATATAACCGGCGCCTATTTCCTGTGGCGCGAACATATATGGTGTCGGTTTCTTAATAAAAACCGACACTGATAGTGCCCAAGCTGGCGCCAATAACAGGCGTCGGTAATTGTAAACAACCGACACATAACTTTACAGTGTCGGTTATTTAAATGTAACCGACACATATTCTTTTGGCACGAAGACATATTTTGTCGGTTGTTGGCTTATAACCGACACTGATAGCGCCCAAGATGGCGCCCTTTATGTGGCGTGAAGGGTTTGGGCGTTGGTTTCTTATCTAATAACCGACGCCTATAGTCCCCTGATGGCGCATTTTCGGTCGCACGTGAAGAGTTTGGGTGTCGGTTCTGGAACCGACGCATAATGGGTGACCTTTTAGTGTCGCCCACATAGGCGTCGCTCGGAAACTGACACTAAAGGCCATAAATAACCGACACTAAAGGTAGGTTCTGTAGTAGTGCCCATTAGGACGTACTGATATTTTCGCCCATCGACCCCCACATATTAAAAAATATGCGAACTCTGGGAGATCTCATAGGAAAACTTGTTTCACCATCACCAGCTACTGACGATGATGGATCTATGGTCAGAGCACTACATGAAAAGATTTCTCTTGATTAATTAAGTACATTATCATATTCTTTTAGCATCAATCAAGTTTTCAAACATAACTTATTAGGACAAATGCTATAAAGAAACATGTACGGTTTTCATCAATTACTTCTCAGTCTTTATAAGACATTAGGATCTCAGTCCCTCATTTCAATACTGGGAATTATCATCCCTTCACAAACTCAATGCCATAATCATATGGTTCTGGGTATTCAAACCCTTAGCTCATCACTGAGCACTGTTACCACTTTTTCAGGTAATTATCATCTTCAGGTCATCTGACCAAGGTAAACATGACACTTTCTACACAAGCATCTCTTATGGAACTTGAGGCTCATTAAATATCTTGTTACCATTTACTAAGCAACAAGACATTTTATGGCACACAAGGCCCAACAAATAATTTCAATAAATAAAGCATCATAGCTCATACCTGGATATATTCATCATCTCATGATACCTGCATGATTAGCACACATGATAACAGATATATCAAACATATTTCAGTTCCATGCTATTCAAGGGTAATACCACTATTCCCTTACTAGGGTTAGGGTTTCCCATTTTATTTCAATCAGGGTTACTCATCCCCTTTGTTCAATTAGGACCAATGATTCATCATTTCATTGTCCAAGATTAGAGTTTCTTGCTATATAGTAAAATTCAGAATTAGGGTTTCACACACCTTCACCCTATTTAGAATTAGGGTTTACTATTCACATCACATCACCCTAGATTAGGGTTTATATTCAATAACCCACAATTAGGGTTTACTATTTGTCCCAATTAGGATTTCATATTCAATTACCCATAATTAAGGATTACTATTCATCTAAATTAGGGTTTTACATTTCATAACCCTAACTTAGTATTACTCATGTCTTCACCCTCAATTAGGGTTTCACTATTACCCTAGATTAGGGTTTCACTCAGAATTGCCCTAAATTAGGGTTTGAGTTCATCAATTAACTCAATTAGGATTTCATGATCTCTTTATCAAGGATCATACCTAATTTGTATATCACACTTATTTTGAATGTGTTAGGTTTGATTGCTACATGATTATCTTACATGTATGAATCTCTCTCTCATCCTCTTCTAGGATGTACACTACCTAATTCTTGATTAGATTGAGCCTACTCTTTATTAAAAAACATGTATTTAGGATTAGCATGATGTATTGAATTATTGCATCCTTATGTATCAATGATTAATCCCACTAAGGTTATCAACCATCTAAAATACATTAGGTGTCCAGAAGATTTGATCAATGGAACCTTCAATTACATGAGGTATCCAAATGAATTGACCAATTGAATCTTCAATTACAATGGATGTCCAAGTGGATCAACCAATTGAGTCTTCAATTACATTAGATATCCAAATGGATTAACCATGTTGAACCTGAAATGGTTTTGATTACTTAGACCTTCAACGGTCCTTGTCTCTCAGAACTCAAATGGTTTGAAACCGTTTGGACAAATTTCCCTTGAAACCGTTTAAGCAAGAAATGTGTTGAAACTGAATGGACTTGGATCTCCAAACAGTTTGAGACCGTTTGGACCCAAACGGTCTTGAGACCGTTTGGACTCAAACGGTCTTACGGCTGTTTGATCCAAGCCTTTTCAAAACTGAATGGACCAAAAAGGTCTTTCAACACTTAAACAATTCAAGGTTTTAATCAATGAAATGCCTAGCAATTTAATCCTTGATTCATTCATTAATTGAACTTTTGAATCATCCTTCAATTGGACCACCAATTAGGGTTTTAAAATCAAGGAACCATCAATGGTTAACATTGTGGAACTAATTCCATTGAAATTAATGAATCATCATAAAATTATGATACGACCTGACCTGAAATGGTCTTGAGGTCGTTTGGATGACCTCCAAATGGTCTTGAGACCATTTTCCCCATCCATCGTTAAAATTTGTGAAATTCAATTAGGGTTTGCGTTATTGGATTGATCATCAAATTAGCTATTGATTACATTTCAATTTGATATCTCTGGATCTTCTAATACTCAACCATACTCTACCCTAGACCTCCAAACGGTCTTGGTTGATCTCCAAACGGTCTTGAGACCATTTGGGTGATCTCCAAACGGTCTTGAGACCGTTTGGATTAATAAACCCAAAGTTTTAAATCAACCAATTGACATTTCAGCACTTAACCCGATTAGGGTTTCTAATTGGAGGATTGTCCATATATTGAATCAATCAATTGGATCCATTAGATCATCATCCAACATGTACTAGGGTCCAAACCTCAAATGGTCAACCCATCCAAATAGTCAACCCTTCCAAACGGTTTGGGATCCAAACCTCCAAACGGTTTGCAAACCACTTGGTCTCCAAACGGTTTGGTGAAACTGTTTGGACCAAGGTCTTAAAACTATTTGCAATAGAAACTTGTTGGAATGTGTGCCTAAGATGATGTCATCATCATCAAGCCTTATTCCATCGAAAACTACTGCCATTATCATGGTAAATGCATCAACTTAATCAATGGAATTGTAAGAAGAGCAATTGAACATAATTGATTGAGAAATTGAATTCAATAATAATGAATAGGGGTTCAAGTTATATAACCTGCCTCCAAATGAGCTTCAAAGCTTGGAGCTTCACGTCAACAATGGTGGAAGAAGCTTTTTCACACCACAAGGTTCGTTCCTCAAGTTTTTGAGTGAAAAGGAATGGTTAGAAATGAAGATGGGATAGAGATAAGAAGAAATCATGCATTGATTTGTGATTTCCACCGTGAAATCAAGGTGAACGAAGGTCAAGAAGCTTACCAACAGGTTGGGGGTCGTCCTCCTGCTGCTCCTAGCTCCCCTGGTCATTTTTGCAAGCAAAGAGAAGAAGTGCATTCGAAAAAGCCTTTGGTTTGAGTTGTAAAAGGTGTTTTTATAAAAAAATCAATGAAAGAGAAAATGCCTTATAAAAATATTTTAATTCTGAAATTGGTGCCACCTCTCCCCCCTCGGTTCATTGAATGCAAAGATATCTTCCTCATCTCCGAATTCCCTTCTATTATCCATGAATTAAGGGAAAAGAAATTAAGCACCTTAATCATATAATAGTAATATCCATAAGTTGGTGGATATTTCTTTTTATTTTCTTAATGTGAGTGGGTTCTCCACTCACGTAGATATTTCCTTTTCCTTTGCAAGGCACAAGGACGTCCACACTTGAGAAAATCCAACCATCTCGTTTTTGGTTGAAGTCCCTTCAATTATTTTATTTATTCTTGCATTAAATTGAATTAAGGTTTCAATTATGCTTAAATCTTGATTATTTTAATATCAAGATTCTCTCTCCTTCGAAGTGATACAAATGAGATGCCCCTCTCATTTTATTTGCTCTACATTATGCCAAGAAATATTAGGGACTATTTTGAAGTGGTAATTGCATATTTAACCCTAGGTTTTGGGTAAATTGCACATTACACCAAGACTAGGTTTTAATGCACAAACATAGCTTTATCATCTCTTTCTTGGTACTCAGGCTTGAGGTAGCCATACCTCTACATCGTCTTCATTCTCATGATCCTTCGACACATGAGGAACATATTATCATGTAAAATTTGCAATTTAACCCCTCAACTTGGGTAATTTGCACTTTAGTCCAAAATAAGCAAAACATTACTTTCAACATTATTCAAAAAGGACTAAAATTGAAGTATAAGTTCCTATTGATATTTAATTACTTTTCTAAAGATAATATCAAGCATATAATTATCATTCTTAAATAAAACACCTAGGGTTAAAGCATAACCTAGGTCAGGGATGTTACACAAACATCCACCCTCCCAGATTCATTTGATGTCATCCTTTGTAGAAATTATAAGAGTCAATACCATCAATCAATTGTATCTCCCACAATTATAAGAAACAACAAATTCATTCCATATTGGTAACCAATGCTAGGTTCAAAACTTCACAATACGTGAAAGAATTGATGAGTGACCTCAACTGGACTTGATTTTCAAAAGAAGACATGAGCTATAAAATATAATATATAAAATAACTCAAGATAAAACTATCTAAATCCATAATTATTTCTAAGCACTAAATAGGGGTGGTCCATCAGGTATGGGTGTTGTGGGCACTATTTGGAGTCATTCTTGGTTAGGCCTAAATGCAGGCTCTAGACCCTACTCAAAATTACTTTTGGGTCTTGTCTTTCTAATTTGAACCAAAGAAATTTTCTTCATATCCTTATAAAATGAAAATTTGTATTCATTATCCATAATGATAATATATTAGCAATATATTTGTTTTGTTGATGTTTGGTTTATCTTATTCTCAACAATTGTTTCTACCATTATATGGGGCAAGCAAACCAATTTTCAATGTGTCTAGAAATATTTTCATAATTTGAATACACTTAGCAAGACATCATGTTCATATTACAAACTTGATCCAACATCATATACTTTTAATGTTAGTTTGGGTTTTGAACCACATACGATTCGTTGGACAAAAATTTGCAAATTGTATCCACAATAATCATATAATATCATATATGATATTATACATATGTGTATTACACAAATCCATGTGAGATCTTGAAAATCATTTTATTTGGTGGATATGGATATGGCAATTCAGTTTTGTGGTGTAATTTAAACATGTAATATAGTCATTTTGATTTTGATCAAGAGCTATGTAACATGTATAGTTTTGCATGTGATGCCTATCTCTATTCATTCTTTATGTAAATTTTTTATGTAATTAGAATAGGATTATGTGAAGAGATCACTGGTGGACCTTTGTGACAAAGTGAGTTTTTATAATATTTTTTCTCTCTCTTAAAAGTTTATTATCAAATTTGTTGACCAAATTACCCTCATATACTTCCCTCACTTAATTGGACAAATATGTGTCACAAATTGCAAAAAATATGTGAACCCTAGTATGCTTTTATGATAAAATACATGTGTTAATGTATTTAGTAAACGAGAACACCAAACTTTCGATTTTGGATCTCAAATTCATACCATAGTAGCATAATGACATCATAAAATTAACCCTAAAATTTTGTTTTAATTGGGTAAACCAATTGGGAGATATGACCAATTTAATTTGGTGCATATTCCATTTATTTTGAACCCTATAACCTAAATTCCAAATTTCCTTTTATTTAAATGTGTCACGCGGCCCATTTAAGGTTGGGAGCGAACCACTTGGAGGAAGGCCAATCCTCAGCCACCCAATCTGATGGTCACGGATCCACATAAGGATCCAAGGGACCTGGACCCGTCATCTACCTCCCGCAAAGGGCAGGTAGAAGAGGTTGAATCTGAGCTCTAGCAAGATGCCAACTCACCCCCTATTTCATGAATTTTCTTCAAATGGCCACCTCCGACTCATCAAGGCAAGGTCAACCACACTTATCTCGACTCCCCTCGCCCTCGGAGCAGGGAGAACGACCTCCCCCTAATTTTTTGTTCTCACTCCAGCGGCGGCCGCGAAGCCCAGGACCCCCCAACCAACCCTAAACCTATCCCCGAGCCTATAAAAGGCCCCTTGACATCACCGCCACCTTCCTTTACCTCGATTCACTTCCTCCCAAGCTTTAAACTTCCCCAAGTTCTCCAGTCAACCCTAGAACTACCTTGTGGCGCCGCCGCACTACCACTGCTAGGTTTTCACACCTCCGCACCCCCTCCTTCTCAATAACCTGCTGATAACCTCCAATTTTGTGATGTTATCTTAGTATTTTTCTTCCATTTTCTACACTCCTCTTTAGATATATTAGACAAAATCCCTAGCTATCCCCTTTTATTGCAAATAAATTGTTAGATTAACTTTTCCCCTTTTTATTTGCAGAAAAAGACACAAAAAAATCATAAAAGATTCAACTAGCCTCAAGACCGCATGGGCTCAAACGGTCCCAAGACCGCATGAAGCCAATCGGTCCCGAGACCGCATGGAGTCACACGGTCCCAATACCGCATGAAGCCAATCGGTCCCGAGACAGCATGGAGTCACACTGTCCCAAAACCGCATGAAGCCAATCGGTCCTAAGACCGCATGGAGTCACACGGTCCCAAGACCGCATGAAGCCAATCGGTCCCGAGACCGCATGGAGTCACACGGTCCCAACACCGCATGAAGCCAATCGGTCCCGAGACCGCATGGAGTCACACGGTCCCAAGACCGCATGAAGCCAATCGGTCCCGAAACCGCATGGAGTCACACGGTCCCAAGACCGCATGAAGCCAATCGGTCCCGAGACTGCATGAAGCCAAACGGTCTTGAGGTCCAAATGGTCTTGAGGTCCAAACGGTCTTGAGGTGCAAATGGTCTTGAGGTCCAAACGGTCTTGAGGTCCAAACGGTCTTGAGATTCAAACGGTCTTTAGGTCCAAACGGTCTTGAAGTCCAAACGGTCTCCAAACTGTTTGGACTTCACTTCAGGCCTATAAATAAGACCCCAAGGCTCCTCAGAAGAAGGAGGGGAGGGAGACGTCCAGAGGCTGCCTCAATCACTCCAGAGAAAATCCGACTTCCATCCTCTGCCCAGGGGCTGCCAGTCTGAGATCCACACTCCATTTCAAAGCTGCTTTCTCTCTCTTTGCCAAAGAAGGTGGGAAGAGGGGATCTCGTCATCACGCAACCTGTGAAGCTAGTTGATCGTCTCTCTATCTCTCTAAGTGGTTGACTTTCCTCTACCCTTTGTGGGGATGACGCTCTCTCTCTTTTCTTGCCTCCTTCTTTGTCCTAGTTATGAACGAGTAGTCTTTTTCACTAGGGTGCGGGGAGTAGCCCCGCTGCCCATGTTTTCATATCGTGTAAATGTAATCCATAGTTTGTAATATAGAGTTGTTATCTTTTCAGTTCAACATCAAACGTTTAATGAATGCTTGTTTCTTGATCACCAACTTGTGTTATCTTTTATCTTTTAGTATGAATTTTCTACGTTTGCACTATTAGATACGAAACTCGTTTGTATGTTGGTTCTTGGTGCACGTATCCACCATGCATCTGTATCAATATCTAGGAGTGTCTTTCAAGAAGTGGAGTATACTCACTCCCATCATTGTACTTTCATGCTATGAAATGGAATCAGTTGACGTGTGAAAGTACAACCTTGGTAAGTTGAGGAACACACTTTGAGAAGGGAACGATGCAAAGCAGTTGACCATTCATTCGGGGATGGTTGGCGTTGTATCATTCCCACACTTCTTGTAGTTAGTTCTCCGAAAGGAAACTAAATCTATGAAGATACTAACTGACTAAAACTCTTGTTGCAGGCTATGTTTTACTTTGCATGTCTTGATCCATGTGTAGTGGCGGTGAAAACCGATCACACCCTAGTGACTTTAATCATTGTTTAACTTCTTTAAATTTACTTGCTTGCTTTATTTTACATGTTCTTAGTTTATAAACAACAAAACCAACCTTTCGATCTAAATACCAACTAATAAGTGATTAAGTGAAATTCCAACATTTTCTATCTTGTTGTAACCAACAAGACCGTTGTCCCATGGATTCGACCCTTAACTATACTACGATAAGACTTCCACGTATCTTAGCATATGTGGGTGAAGTTCTCTATCTAGTATAAGCAAGGCTAAACCTAAAGACTTACCATCCTTAGGATTTTTAGTGGTGCGCGTAATTCCACGTAAGTGGAAGCTCCATCAAAAATTGGCGCCGTTGCCGGGGACAACGAAACGTTTTAATTTCATTTAGTATCTTGTTAGTTGGTTAGGGTTTTTCACTTTCTTTCAATCATTAATCCATATCTTCTTGAAATCATTATATCTTTGCCATCATCTAAAAGGTGTTTTCTTTTCTCTATTCAGGTTGAAAACGTGTATGCAATCATCGCATAACCGTGGATTCTCCCCTGATCCAGAGTACGACTCTGAGGTAGAGAGAAGCTTCCTTCGCCGCATTAGACTCAATCGCCAAACAGCCAGGAAAATGGCTGAAGATCAACGCCAGGATGCATTGGTGATGGAGAGGGTCAATGCCACCATCGCCGCTCAAAGAGCACAACTCATCGCCAAGACTCGTGCACAGATCCAAGCAGAGATTCACATGGAAGAACAAGCTCGCATCAGAGCTGAAAATGAGGCAGCAAACCAAGCTGCTCAGTTGGAACTAAGGAACAAGCAGTTGAGGGATTATGTTGTCCCAAAGAACTACGAAGACAACCATCTGGTCCGACCTCCAATCATCAACATTCCAAACTTTGAGATCCGGACCCAATGGATTTAGATCATGCAGGGCATCTCATTCTCTGGAGGTTCTGGAGATGACAGCATGGATCATCTGAAGAGGTTTAAGGCACTATGCCGACTGGTCCCGCAAGCCGGAGTTGCCTTTGATGAAGTAATGCTTCATATGTTTCACTTCACTCTATCTGGGAGAGCTCTGAGCTGGTATAACTCACTTGATAGAGAGCCAATAATCACCACATGGGCTCCCCTGGAAGAAAAGTTCTTGGAGAAATTCTTCCCCCCTTCACTGACTTACGAGATTAGGGGGCAGATTAATCACTTCTCTCAACTTCCCGGAGAATCACTTGTTGAAGCATGGGAAAGGTTCAAAGAACTTCTGCGAAAGTGCCCTCATCACGGAATCTCCCAAAACCAACTAATAGAAACATTCTATAGAGGAGTGAGTGATGACATAAAGCAATTTCTGGATTCCTCATCTGGAGGAAACTTTATGAGAAAGAATTACGAGGATGCCTGGAAAATAGTCACACTCGGAGCTGAGAATCAGTCCAACTGGGGACGATCAGCTGGCAAAGGAGTCCTCAAGGTCTATAAAGCTGAAGAATCAATAGAGATGAAGGCTATTGCTGAAGCCTTGAAAACCATAGCTCATAAGCAACAAGCTCTCAAAACTTCTCTTGGAGAATTTGACAAGATGAAAAATTCTCAGGTTCAATAGGTCAAGGCTGCCACAGGGACCAGTGAAGCCTGTCATGCTTCTGATCATCCAACCCTTTCATGCAGAATGCTTTACAATGTGATGATGGATATGCATCCACCACCACAACAATATGAACCAATCACTGACCAGTATGAAGAGCAATTGCTAGAACAAGTCAACTCTCTTCATACCATTCTTGGACAAGTCTATTATAACCCAAATCAGCCAAGGAACCACCCAGGATTCCAATACGGGAACCCTGCTGGGACCACAAATCCACAACACCAGATGCAGGGCGGATCTTCCAGTAGGTTGCCACATGGATTCCCAAGCAACTTCAATCAAAACCAAGGGAACCCCAGGAATAACTTTCCGAGATCCAACTAGCCCAGGAATCCGTCTGCCTACTATCAATATAATCATCCTCCTCTCCACCCACAGCTGCACCCTCAGTTGCAGCAACCTCAGTTAGCACTACCTTCAAAAAAACCTCAACAAGGACAACAACAACTCACTCAGAAGAATACTCCTTCTCAGCCAGAGGATGAGATGACTTTGATAAGGCAGATGTTGCAGTCACAACAGACTATGCTTGCTAATCAACAAGCTCAGTAAAAGGCAGTAGAGGCTCAACTTGCCCAAATTGCTGCACAACTGAAGCCTCCAGTAGGCACATTTGCAGGGCAGCCTGAATCGAATCCTAAACATGGATAGAACAGGCCTGAACAGTTGAATGATGTTACTACGAGATCTGGACATACCCTTCATGAAACCACCAGGATCACCATTGATGATGATAATACACCTACCTTTATGATAAATGAAAGCCCGAAGCCAGGAACGGAGAAGTCCATAGAGAATGAAAAGGGAAAAGGAAAAGAACAAGTGTCCACAGAGTCGGAAATCTTACAGTATAAACCAAGGATCCCATATCCAGGAAGACTGCGAGAAACAAAAATGGATACCAGGTTCCAAAAATTCAAGGAGGCGATGAAGAAACTTTACATCAATATCCCACTGCTTAATGCCCTCTCTGAGGTACCGGCTTGGGCAAAATACCTCAAAACTCTGTTATCAAGGAAGTACATCACTAAGGAAAAAGAAATTGTCAAGCTTGCCCAAACCACCTCTGATATCATCCTGAATAAAATGCCATAGAAGAAAAAGGATCCAGGTTCCTTCGGAATTCAATGCTGCATTGGAAATGCATCAACCAAAAAGGGATTAGCTGACCTAGGGGCCAGCATATCCATTATGCCCTATTCTATGTGCTAATGATTAGGTTTCACCGAATTGCTGCCTACAGCAATGACAATTCAATTAGCTGACTCTACAATCACCTCACCTCTTGGAATTATTGAAGATATTCCAGTTAGGATAGGCAAGGATGCCTATGTCCCGTGCAACTTTATCATCATGGATATTAAGGAAGATCTGAGATACCCGATAATTTTTGGCAGACCCTTCCTCGCTACTTCCAGGGCGCTTATCGATGTTGAAGCTGGTACCATCATTCTAAGGCTCGGAAAAGAAGCAATTCAATTTCGAGTCCTCAATAACATGAAAGGCCCCAACATCCAAGGGGAGGTTTTTCTTCTAGACGCAATACAACAAATGTCTCAATTAGAAATATCTGAGCCAGCGGATGAGTTAGAGAATGTCCTAACCAACCCAGAAGTTGAATTCTCTGCAAATGAGTTGGTTCAATAGTGTCTGCAACACTTAGAGAAGGCTGAAGAAGCACCGACGGCCACCTTTGAAGAACTCAAAGTTGTCACCATTACAGAAGCAACTGAGCCACCTAAGGCTCCTGAGATGAAGACTCTGCCCATGGGACTCAAACATGCCTTCTTGGACGAGGAAAAATTATGCCCGATCATCATTAGTTCCACCTTAACAGAAAACCAGGAAGCAAGACTTATGGATGAGCTGAAGAAACACAAAAAGTCCATTGGATATAAGATAAGTGACCTGACGGGCATAAATCCTGCCCTATGCATGCACAGACTACCCATGGTCGAAGAATTTAGGCCATCACGCGAACATAAGAGGAAGCTGAACCCTAATCTCAAAGAGGTAGTTCGCCTGGAAGAAATCTGGCATAATCTACCTGATTTCTGACTCCCAGTGGGTCAGCCCCGTCCAAGTAGTTCCTAAAAAGGGAGGCACGACTGTCGTGCTTAATGACAAAAATGAGTTAGTACCCACCAGGACGGTGACAGGGTGGAGGATGTGCATCGACTATAGGAAATTAAACAAATCCACACGGAAAGATCACTACCCTCTGCCCTTTCTAGACGAAGTCCTAGAATGCCTATGTAACATCCCTGACATGGGTTATAACCTAACCCTAGAAGTTTTGCCTAAATATGTAATTATATACTTGTGAATACTCCCTGGCATGTAATTAAGTTCCTCAGGAACATTTACTTTCAATTTTGCTCCTTTATATGTAAAGTTGTAGCATTGTTTTGTAGTGTTGGGACCTATGTGCAAATTACCCAGTTAAAGGGGTTAACTTGCAATGTTCACAGGTTAAGATGTTTTTATGATAATAAGACATCATATGAGTAAATATGATGAAGTAAGAAGGATTTTCCAAGCTTGGGCATCAAGATGCAGCTTGTGGAATGATCCTTGTGCTTAAAAACCCTAATTTGGAGTAAAGTGCAATTTACCCAAATTGAGGGATGTAATTTGTAAAATTCACCTTCTAGAACATCTTTTATAACTCTTGCCATCATTTAGAGTAGAAATGATGAAAAGGGGACATCAAGGAATAATCAGATAAGAAAAATGATCCTTGTGGTAAAAATCACCTAATATGGGTATGGAAACCTTTCATGTATGTACCTTAGTTGAAAGTTGGCTTTCTTTACCCTTAGATCTTGAGATTTAATGAGCTTTGCATAAGTTTAGATGAGTTTGGACTTGCCTTGATCAAGGAGGGACTTAGATGTAAATTCCATACTTTAGAGGTCCTTATGGTGTAAAAAGGCCTAAAGTATATAAGCCCTTTCCTTGTAACAAGTGAATGAACCTTTCATTTCCTTCACTTCTTCTCTTCTTTCTCAACCGACCAAGGCTAGCTCTGGAGCAGAGAGGGACGACCAAGGGTTCTAGGTAAGTTTAGATCATCCCTTTTGCTTGAATTCATGGAGGAAACTCGTTTTCAAGGTTGGATTCATGGCTAGCTCACCTAGCTCTATCTTTCTAGCCTTTCCTTTCCAACGTTTCCTTGGAGAATTCACCTTGGCCGAACCTGTGGAGCTCAAAGACGCCATTAAAGCTTGGATCTTGAAATCTTGGAGCTCAAGGAACGACCTTTAGGCGGGTTTTATAACTCTAAACTCTTTGCTTTATATGCATACTTAGTTCTTGCAAATTAGCATGATACTTCTTCTTCTACCTCCCTTCTTCCTTGCACTTTTGCAAGCAAAACGGTGGAATAACCGACCTTAACAAAGGTTGAAGATGATGGGCGTGAATTCCTATGCTACTTTATCAAACGACCTTGGACCCTTTTGGTCCAAACGGTTGCAAACCGTTTAAGGTCAAACGGTTTCAAACCGTTTGCTCTCAAACGGTCTTGCAAGACCGTTTGGATTGAAACGGTCTCAAGACCGTTTGATAGGGTTGACCAAGGGATGACCGTTTGAGGGTCTGTTGGTAATATGTTGAATTTCATTCCTGCAAAGAATCAAAGATTAATTCTTAACCAATTGAGAGTTGAAGGCACTTCAACATCCTAACCCTAATCGGGTTGAAATTACTGTTTTAAAGCATAGATCTTGTTGAGTTTTGGGTTGAAGGACCCAAACGGTCTCAAGACCGTTTGGGGGTTCTTCAAAACGGTCTCAAGACCATTTGAGCACAACCCAAGACCGTTTGGAGGTCTAGGGTTGAGATAATCTAATGGTTTGAAGGTCCAATTGCAATAAATTGATGAATTGATAAAAATGCTGATTTTAGACCTAATTGGAGTTCAACCCTAATCCAACCGACTTGGTTTTTGGTCAAACTTTGGGCAAATGGTCTCAAGACCGTTTGGATGATGTCCAAACGATCTCAAGACCGTTTGGGCCAAGTTTGGGCCCAATTAGAGGTTAATTGATAGGTTCAACCTTGAATTGATTCACATTGTTGAATATTGATGACTATCCGATTTGAAACCCTAATTGAATTAGAATTAACCCTAATTTGATTTCAATTGAGGGATATTTTAGTGTCCAATTGATTGAGGCTCATCTCAATTGACTCAATTTATAAGTGGTTAACATGGCTTTGGCCAATTGAGGGCTTCAACATACTTAACCATAAACGTTTGTAACTTTTGAACCTTGTTGGAGGTCCAAACGGTTTGAGCCCATTTAGACCAAACGGTCTTAAGACCGTTTGGATCCAAACGGTCTCAAGACCGTTTGGGCTCAAATGATCTCAAGGTTGTTTGGACCAATCGATCTCAAGATACTTTGGTCAACGGTTTCAAACCGCATGAGCTTCAAATGGTTTGAAAGTCAAAACGGCCAACGCATCCAAACGGTCTCAAGACTGTTTGAGAGCAAATGGTCTCAAGACCGTTTGACACCAAACGGTCTCAAGACCATTTGGTGGTTGAAGGTTGAAACCGTTTGAAGGTGTTCAAGGTGGTTTGTACTTAATCAATTGATGGTGTAATTGGTTCAATGGTGATCTAACATAAACCTTAATGGTAACCTAGGTCATTAAGGGATTAAGTGATTAATGAGTTGACCCATGAAGGTGATCATGAGGTCAAATTACCAAAATACCCTTGAGGGGTTTAATTGAGCAATACCTTGTTCTAATCAAACCCTAATCACATGATAGTGATGATTTGGCTTATGCTAGTCAATGAGGACTTAACCCAACCTGATCGCGAGTGGTGTTATCACCATCTACTAGTAAGAGTAGAGAGAAAGTATCCTAAGAGAGAGAGAAAGTAACCTTTTATGGTGGAAACTCAATTAAAATGCTTTCAATACATATGAATGTGCATAATTAGGGTATGATCCACCTATGAGAGATCATGGAAACCCTAATTATGATGTTTAGCGAATCTTAATCTTATTTAAGAGCTTTAATGATGATGTTTCTCATACATGATGATGTTAAGAGCTCAATTCACCTTGGAGTGAATAGTAAACCCTAATTCTAGGGTAATGACAAGTAATATGAATAGTAAACCCTGGTTGATGAAAATTGGGGAACTTGATTCTTCTATGAGTGTGAGAGTGTAACCTCTAGAATGAATTGCTTACTATTATCAGTTGAATTAACCTTGCAGGTTGTCATTAGATGATGACCATATCCAGGTATGGATTATGAACCTATATTCATTAAAAGCATGCTTTAGCTTTATGAATAGTGATATATCAAGTTGCCTTGTTAAAGGCAACCTATGAATTAAATGGGCTATGAGAGCCACAAATACCATCAAGGTCAGGCTTTAGAGATGACTTGTGATGAAGGTATTGAGAAATGATGATTGATAAGAGTTAGGCTTGTTACATTTAGTATTCTCATTTTATAGTTGTTATGCTAATGTTATTGTTTGAAGAACAATGTTCGATGTTAGAAGAATACTGAATGTACCTAACTAATCAAGTATAATGTAGAGCCCTGATCATAGATCCATCATTGTCAGAGACCAAATGATGGTGAAATAGGTTTTCCCAAGGGAACTCTTGGATCACATACTCTTGAGTATGTGGGGGAAATGGATGCGTAAATCCTTACATCCTAGTGTAGGAATTGATACCGTCAATCCTTCACTACAAAACCAAATGGTGAGATGTATCACAAATCTCCCAAAGAAAACACAAACACTACATCGGTGAGAGATAAACAAGAAATCTTCCGATGACGAAGAGAGTATAGAACGCCACTGTAAATCTAAAATAGCGAAGGACCAGTTTACCCTGGTAAGCTATAACAAAAGACGTCTTGCCAGATGTCTAGCAAACAATCCTCTAACTGACTGAGGAAGGTGAGGTCATAAGAATCCGGCTCTTTTAATGACCTATGTATGATACTGATGTGACTTCTTAGCAATCAGTTGGAGTATGAGTGGTATGCCTCATCTCCACAGGGCATAAATATGTTTGAAAAACATAATCAACAGTGTAGTATATCTGTTAGGGTTAACTACGAGTTACTTGATTGATGTTACATTGAATAATGTAGATGTTCTTCATATTTCAGAAATGCTGAACTCTTGTTTATTATAAAAATGGCTATTGAATACTTTGAAAGCTTTTACTGCTTAAGTTATTCTTTGTTCTGCTTATTAAGCTTCTAGTGGAGAGTTATAACTCTCGCTGGGACAATTATTCGAAATTGTCTCACCCCGTAGACTTCAACTTTTTAGGTGGTCGTCGAAGACGGAGGAACCAGAATACCGGTGATCAATCCCAGCAGTAACAACACCAGGAGCAGTAGTAAATCTCAGGTGGAGATTCAGCCTGCTATGTGGTGTAGTTAGAGTCAGTTCTATGTGTCCTCTGTACTCTCAGGTCTTGGAGTCTTTTGGTTATGAGTTCTTGAGATTTTGTATCTTGATGTGTATAATTACTCAAGAAGTAATTTGACAGTGATGTATACAGTTTAAATCCTTTTTCTATGGAAAAGGTTTGTGGTTTCAGGATCTTATCTCGAAAAGTTTTAATTTCCCGTGATTTTTGTCTTCCGCTGTTAATCGATTGCTTCCGCTCGTGTTTAAATCATGTTTATATCGTGGTTTGGAGATCGGAGCCCACAATTAAGTGGTATCAGAGCTCCAGGTTCGCCGAGTCTACAGAGGCATAGGACTTAGGAAGTCAAGTCTATCTCTAGTATTCCTTTCTTATCTAATAGAATCTTCTGCTCCTCAGGAGAAGAAGATACATAAGGATGGCTGAGCCACAAGATGAGTACGTGGCATAGAGTAGTGCTAGTGCACCTCGAGGCGGTGCAAGGGTTCCAGAAATAGAACAGCCTGCACCTGAGCCACTCAGGGAGCCACCCCAGTTTGACCCAGCTGATATGGGTAACCCAGCAGTAAAAACGATGTTCGGGAAGTTTATGACTGCCATGACACATATAACCGACAGGATGCCTATGCCTGCACCTAGGGAACCTACCCAGCCTAAAGGACAAGGTATCGGTAAGACGTTCGAGCAACTTCGTCGTGTCGGAGCTACCGAGTACTTTGGGACTGCCGACCCTACAGATGCTGATCTGTGGTTAACAGAGTTGGAGAAGGCTTTTAGGATTCTCAATATCCCTGAAGCTGAGAAGGTTAAACACGCTGTCTATCTTCTCAAAGGAAGCGCTGGTCATTGGTGGACAATGGAAGAGCAGAAGAGACCTGGAATGGAGATCTCGTGGGAAGACTTTCAATGGGAATTTGTTCATAGATATTTCCCAAAGACCTTCCTAGACGAGAAGATCTCTCAGTTTGAGAGACTGAGGCAGGGTATGATGAATATTAGCAAGTATGAAGCTAATTTCATGGAGTTGTTGCGGTTTTGTCCGCACATGGCTACCACAGAAGAAGAAAGAATTAGGAGATTCGAGAGGGGTTTGAATGCTGACATGACTACCCCTGTCTCTGCCTTAGAAAACCGAGAGAGATTCTCTACCTTCATTGAGTCAGTCCGAAGGATAGAGAGATCTGTGGTTGGGAAGAGGCAAACTCAAAAAAGATATCCACAGTTCCAGGGTTCTTCATCTAGGGACTTTAAGAAGCCTAGATCCTCTTCACCTAACCCTCCACCACCTAGATCTAGTTCTCAGACTTAGTGGTCTCCAAGTAGAGGTAGAGGATGAAGACAACCACCTCAGGAGACTCAGAGTTCTGCATCAATGTCAGTTACTGGACCACCCAGACCGCAACAACTGGAGAGAAGTTGCTACAACTGTGGTAAAGTGGGACACTTGATGAAGGACTGCCGATCTAAGCATGTCAGTGTGACACAGCCTCCGAGACAGAATCAACAAGGATCTCAGAGAATGCAATCTCAAGGAGCAACTCAAGGACGTGGATAAGCGTCTCAAGCTGGATCATCAACACCACCTCAACACCAGGCGACAGCGAGGTTCTATGCTATGAACCCACCAGAGGCAGTGGTCGATCCACAAGTGGTGACAAGTCAGATGGAACTTTTATATTCTGATATGTCTAAACCTTGTGTAGTATCTGTTCTGATTGACCCGGGTGCTACGCTCTCTTTCATCACTCGAAGAGTGATTCACAACTGCAATATGACAATTAGTCATAGGGCAGATAGTTTGCTGTTGGAGACTCCGTTGAGAGGGTCTGCCGTTCTGCAGGAGGTGTGCTCTCCCTGCATCCTCTTCTTTTCTGATCATCGCATTCAAGTGGACCTTATACCACTTGATATGCAAGGATTTGATGTAATCCTCGGGATGGATACCTTGGAAAGGTATCGAGTTGTCTTGGATTGTGAGTCCAAGTTGGCAGTGTTTACTGATGAAAGCAACACATGGATCTTTCAAGGAGAAAGAAAGATTCTGCCCACTTGTCTTGTATCATCTATGGTTGCTGATAAGTTGATGAGGCAAGGATGTTATGCATTCTTGGCCCATGTGGTAGATGTTACCAAGGAGAGTCCCAACTCTGTTGAAGTTCCTATAGTCAGGGAATTCGAGGACGTGTTTCCTGAAGAACTTCCTGGTATACCACCACCTAGGGAGATTGATTTTGAAATCAATTTAGTCCCAGATACAAAACCTATAGCCCAGACTCCTTATAGAATGGCGCCTGCCGAGATGGCAGAACTCAAGAAACAGCTTCAAGAGTTACTTGAGAAAGGTTTTATCCGACCGAGCACTTCATCTTAGGGTGCTCCGGTTTTGTTTGTTAAAAAGAAAGATGGATCAATGCGGTTGTGCATTGACTATAGACAACTCAATAAAGTTACAATAAAGAACAAGTACCCTTTGCCGAGGATTGATGATCTTTTTGACCAGTTGCGTGGTGCAACAGTCTTCTCAAACATAGATTTGAGATCTAGATATCATCAACTCCGCATTAAGGACAGTGACATATCCAAGTCTACCTTTAGGACAAGATATGGTCACTATGAGTTCACGGTTATGTCATTTGGACTAACCAATGCACCAGCTGCATTCATGGAACTCATGAATAGAGTCTTTCGACCTTTCCTTGATCAGTGTGTTGTCATTTTCATAGATGACATACTGATTTATAGTAAGGATGCTCAGCAGCATGAGCAGCACCTTCGCCAAGCTTTGACCTTGCTAAAAGAACACAAGCTGTATGCAAAGCTTAGCAAGTGTGAGTTCTGGCTGCCTGAGGTATCTTTTCTTGGGCATGTGATATCTGCCTCGGGAATTCGTGTTGACCCTACAAAGGTAGAATCTGTTCTACAATGGGGACAACCAAAGACACCGACGGAGATTAGAAGTTTCTTGGGATTAGCTGGTTACTATCGAAGGTTTATTAAGAATTTCAGTTCTATAGCCTTACCTTTGACCAAGTTAACCCGGAAAGATGTACCTTTTGCCTAGAGTGATAAGTGTCAACAGTCTTTTCAGCTGTTGAAAGAAAGGTTGACAAGTGCACCTATGCTTGTGCTACCTGAACAAGGAAAAGGATATGTAGTCTTCTGTGATGCCTCCAAGAATGGACTTGGATGTGTGTTGATGCAGGATAAACAGGTGATTTCTTTTGCTTCCCGACAACTTAAGAAACATGAGGAGAATTATCCGACACACGATCTAGAGTTAGCTGCTGTGGTCCATGCCTTGAAGATCTGGAGACATTATCTCTATGGAGAAACCTTCCAGATTTTCACAGACCACAAAAACCTTAAGTATATCTTCTCTCAACATGAGCTTAACATGAGGCAACGTCACTGGATGGAGTTAATCAAGGACTATGATTGTACAATTGATTACCATCCGGGCAAGGCCAATGTGGTTGCAGATGCCTTGAGTAGGAAATCAGCAACATCAACCATGGATAGAGCACAACTAAGTTCCTTAGTATGCTCTAGGAGAGATATGCTTATCTCTTTAAGGCAAAACAATGTACAGTTGAAGGTGTCATTGTTAGCTGGTTTGTTAGCTGAGATGCAGATTAAACCTACCCTAAGAGAGCAGATAAAGGAGGCACAACAAGTAGATGCTGCAGTTCAGCAGTTTAGATCCGCGTATGGTAGTGAGAAGCAAGAAGGTTTTCATGATTCATATGACCAGGTGGCATGCTATCATGGGAGGATGATAGTACCAGATGTAGATAACCTGAGGAAGATAGTTCTAGAGGAAGCTCATTCTTCAATGTATGCCATGCATCCAGGGAGAACCAAGATGTATCGAAACTTGAAGGATATGTATTGGTGGCCTGGGATGAAGAAGGATGTAGCTGAGTTTGTTCTAAGGTGTTCTGTGTGTCAGCAGGTCAAGGCTGAGCACCAGAAACCTACAGGAACAATGCAACCCTTACCCATACCACAATGGAAGTGGGACCATGTGACCATGGACTTTGTTGTTGGGCTACCCAGGACAAACAAAGGACATGATTCCATTTGGGTAGTTGTTGATAGGTTGACAAAGACAGCACATTTCCTACCTGTCAAAACAACCTATTCTGCTGAAAGGTTATCACAGTTGTATGTACAAGAGATAGTGCGTTCGCACGGAGTTCCTGTCACAATAGTTTCTGACAGAGGTCCCCAATTTACAAGTTGCTTTTGGGAGCAGTTACACAGAGCCTTAGGCACCAAACTAAGGTTTAGTACAGCCTTTCACCCACAGACTGATGGACAGTCGAAAAGGACTATACAGACCTTGGAAGACCTGTTGAGAGCATGTGTTCTCCAGTTTACCGGGAGTTGGGATCTACATCTGAACTTGATAGAGTTTGCCTATAACAATAGCTATCAACATAGTATTGATATGTCACCCTATGAAGCTTTGTATGGTAGACGTTGTAGATCACCCTTGTGTTGGTATGAGACTGGTGAGCACCAGTTGTTAGGTCCTGATCTTGCGTAGCAAACTACAGAGAAGATTAAAGTTGTACAACAACAGCTTAAGACTACACAGGATAGGCAGAAGTCGTATGCTGATAAACATCGTAGACCCCTAGAGTTCCAGGTTGGAGACAGAGTGTATCTCAAGGTCTCACCCTGGAAAGGAGTCCTTCGTTTTGGAAGAAAAGGAAAGTTAGCTCCTAGACTTATGGGACCTTATCCAATTGTTGAGAGAGTTGGAAAGGTGGCCTATAGACTAGAGTTACCTCAAGAGTTGCAGAAGTTACATCCTGTGTTTCACATTTCCATGCTGAGGAAATGTCACCCAGACACCGAGTCAGTTCTACAACCAATGGAAGTAGAATTATATGATGATATAACATATGAGGAGGGACCAGTGTCAATCCTTGATAACAGAACTAAAAAGTTAAAGAAGAAAGATATAAGCCTCGTGAAAGTCCTCTGGAACCATCGTGGTGTTGAAGAAGCCACTTGGGAACTAGAGGATGAGATGAGAAGGAAATACCCTGCTCTTTTCTCCTAATACGTTTTATCGATTTCGGGGACGAAATCCTTGTGAAGGGGTGGATAATTTGTAACATCCCTGACCTGGGTTATAACCTAACCCTAGAAGTTTTGCCTAAATATGTAATTATATACTTGTGAATACTCCCTGGCATGTAATTAAGTTCCTCAGGAACATTTACTTTCAATTTTGCTCCTTTATATGTAAAGTTGTAGCATTGTTTTGTAGTGTAGGGACCTATGTGCAAATTACCCAGTTAAAGGGGTTAACTTGCAATGTTCACAGGTTAAGATGTTCTTATGATAATAAGACATCATATGAGTAAATATGATGAAGTAAGAAGGATTTTCCAAGCTTGGGCATCAAGATGCAGCTTGTGGAATGATCCTTGTGCTTAAAAACCCTAATTTGGAGTAAAGTGCAATTTACCCAAATTGAGGGGTGTAATTTTTAAAATTCACCTTCTAGAACATCTTTTATAACTCGTGCCATCATTTAGAGTAGAAATGATGAAAAGGGGACATCAAGGAATAATCAGATAAGAAAAATGATCCTTGTGGTAAAAATCACCTAATATGGGTATGGAAATCTTTCATGTATGTACCTTAGTTGAAAGTTGGCTTTCTTTACCCTTAGATCTTGAGATTTAATGATCTTTGCATAAGTTTAGATGAGTTTGGACGTGCCTTGAGCAAGTAGGGACTTAGATGTAAATTCCATACTTTAGAGGTCCTTATGGTGTAAAAAGGCCTAAAGTATATAAGCCCTTTCCTTGTAACAAGTGAACGAACCTTTCATTTCCTTCACTTCTTATCTTCTTTCTCAACCGACCAAGGCTAGCTCTGGAGCAGAGAGGGACGACCAAGGGTTCTAGGTAAGTTTAGATCATCCCTTTTGCTTGAATTCATGGAGGAAACTCATTTTCAAGGTTGGATTCATGGCTAGCTCACCTAGCTCTATCTTTCTAGCCTTTCCTTTCCAACGTTTCCTTGGAGAATTCACCTTGGCCGAACCTGTGGAGCTCAAAGACGCCATTAAATCTTGGAGCTTGAAAGCTTGGAGCTCATGGAACGACCTTTAGGCGGGTTTTATAACTCTAAACTCTTTGCTTTATATGCATACTTAGTTCTTGCAAATTAGCATGATACTTCTTCTTCTACCTCCCTTCTTCCTTGCACTTTTGCAAGCAAAACGGTGGAATAACCGACCTTAACCAAGGTTGAAGATGATGGGCGTGAATTCCTATTCTACTTTATCAAACGACCTTGGACCCTTTTGGTCCAAACGGTTGCAAACCATTTAAGGTCAAACGGTTTCAAACCGTTTTCTCTCAAACGGTCTTGCAAGACCGTTTGGATTGAAACGGTCTCAAGACCGTTTGATAGGGTTGACCAAGGGACGACCGTTTGAGGGTCTGTTGGTAATATGTTGAATTTCATTCCTGCAAAGAATCAAAGATTAATTCTTAACCAATTGAGAGTTGAAGGCACTTCAACATCCTAACCCTAATCGGGTTGAAATTATTGTTTTAAAGCATAGATCTTGTTGAGTTTTGGGTTGAAGGACCCAAACGGTCTCAAGACCATTTGGGGGTTCTTCCAAATGGTCTCAAGACAATTTGAGCACAACCCAAGACCGTTTGGAGGTCTAGGGTTGAGATAATCTAATGGTTTGAAGGTCCAATTGCAATAAATTGATGAATTGATAAAAATGCTGATTTTAGACCTAATTGGAGTTCAACCCTAATCCAACCGACTTGGTTTTTGGTCAAACTTTGGGAAAACGGTCTCAAGACTGTTTGGATGATGTCCAAACGATCTCAAGACCGTTTGGGCCCAATTGGAGGTTAATTGATAGGTTCAACCTTGAATTGATTCACATTGTTGAATATTGATGACTATCCGATTTGAAACCCTAATTGAATTAGAATTAACCCTAATTAGCTTTCAATTGAGGGATATTTTAGTGTCCAATTGATTGAGGCTCATCTCAATTAACTCAATTTATAAGTGGTTAACATGGCTTTGGCCAATTGAGGGCTTCAACATACTTAACCATAAACGTTTGTAACTTTTGAACCTTGTTGGAGGTCCAAACGGTTTGAGCCCATTTAGACCAAACAGTCTCAAGACCGTTTGGATCCAAACGGTCTCAAGACCGTTTGGGCTCAAACGATCTCAAGGTTGTTTGGACCAATCGATCTCAAGATACTTTGATCAACGGTTTCAAACCACATGAGCTTCAAACGGTTTGAAAGTCAAAACGGTCAACACATCCAAACGGTCTCAAGACCGTTTGGTGGTTGAAGGTTGAAACCGTTTGAAGGTGTTCAAGGTGGTTTGTACTTAATCAATTGATGGTGTAATTGGTTCAATGGTGATCTAATCTAAACCCTAATGGTAACCTAGGTTATTAAGGGATTAAGTGATTAATGAGTTGACCCATGAAGGTGATCATGAGGTCAAATTACCAAAATACCCTTGAGGGGTTTAATTGAGCAATACCTTGTTCTAGTCAAACCCTAATCACATGATAGTGATGATTTGGCTTATGCTAGTCAATGAGGACTTAACCCAACCTGATCTAGAGTGGTTATATCACCATCTACTAGTAAGAGGAGAGACAAAGTATCCTAAGAGAAAGAAAGTAACCTTTTATGGTGGAAACTTAAATAAAATGCTTTCAATACATATGAATGTGCATAATTAGGGTATGATCCACCTATGAGAGATCATGGAAACCCTAATTATGATGTTTAGCGAATCTTAATCTTATTTAAGAGCTTTAATGATGATGTTTCTCATACATGATGATGTTAAGAGCTCAATTCACCTTGGAGTGAATAGTAAACCCTAATTCTAGGGTAATGACAAGTAATATGAATAGTAAACCCTGGTTGATGAAAATTGGTGAACTTGATTCTTCTATGAGTGTGAGAGTGTAACCTCTAGAATGAATTGCTTACTGTTATCAGTTGAATTAACCTTGCAGGTTGTCATGAGATGATGATCATATCCAGGTATGGATTATGAACCTATATTCATTAAAAGCATGCTTTAGCTTTATGAATAGTGATATATCATGTTGCCTTGTTAAAGGCAACCTATGAATTAAATGGGCTATGAGAGCCACAAATACCATCAAGGTCAGGCTTTAGAGATGACTTGTGATGAAGGTATTGAGAAATGATGATTGATAAGAGTTAGGCTTGTTACATTTAGTATTCTCATTTTATAGCTGTTATGCTAATGTTATTGTTTGAAGAACAATGTTCGATGTTAGAAGAATACTGAATGTACCTAACTAATCAAGTATAATGTAGAGCCCTGATCATAGATCCATCATTGTCAGAGACCAAATGATGGTGAAACAGGTTTTCCCAAGGGAACTCCTGGATCACATACTCTTGAGTATGTGGGGGAAATGGATGCGTAAATCCTTACATCCTAGTGTAGGAATTGATACCGTCAATCCTTCACTACAAAACCAAATGGTGAGATGTATCACAAATCTCCCAAAGAAAACACAAACACAACATCGGTGAGAGATAAACAAGAAATCTTCCGATGACGAAGAGAGTACAGAACGCCACTGTAACTCTAAAATAGCGAATGACCAGTTTACCCTGGTAAGCTATAACAAAAGACGTCCTGCCAGATGTCTAGCAAACAATCCTCTAACTGACTGAGGAAGGTGAGGTCATAAGAATCCGGCTCTTTTAATGACCTATGTATGACACTGATGTGACTTCTTAGCAATCAGTTGGAGTATGAGTGGTATGCCTCATCTCCACAGGGCATAAATATGTTTGAAAAACATAATCAACAGTGTAGTATATCTGTTAGGGTTAACTACGAGTTACTTGATTGATGTTACATTGAATAATGTAGATGTTCTTCATATTTCAGAAATGTTGAACTCTTGTTTATTACTAAAATGGCTATTGAATACTTTGAAAGCTTTTACTGCTTAAGTTATTCTTTGTTCTGCTTATTAAGCTTCTAGTGGAGAGTTATAACTCTCGCTGGGACAATTATTCGAAATTGTCTCACCCCGTAGACTTCAACTTTTTAGGTGGTCGTCGAAGACGGAGGAACCAGAATACCGGTGATCAATCCCAGCAGTAACAGCACCAGGAGCAGTAGTAAATCTCAGGTGGAGATTCAGCCTGCTATGTGGTGTAGTTAGAGTCAGTTCTATGTGTCCTCTGTACTCTCAGGTCTTGGAGTCTTTTGGTTATGAGTTCTTGAGATTTTGTATCTTGATGTGTATAATTACTCAAGAAGTAATTTGACAGTGATGTATACAGTTTAAATCCTTTTTCTATGGAAAAGGTTTGTGGTTTCAGGATCTTATCTCGAAAAGTTTTAATTTCCCGTGATTTTTGTCTTCCGCTGTTAATCGATTGCTTCCGCTCGTGTTTAAATCATGTTTATATCGTGGTTTGGAGATCGGAGCCCACAATTAAGTGGTATCAGAGCTCCAGGTTCGCCGAGTCTACAGAGGCATAGGACTTAGGAAGTCAAGTCTATCTCTAGTATTCCTTTCTTATCTAATAGAATCTTCTGCTCCTCAGGAGAAGAAGATACATAAGGATGGCTGAGCCACAAGATGAGTACGTGGCATAGAGTAGTGCTAGTGCACCTCGAGGCGGTGCAAGGGTTCCAGAAATAGAACAGCCTGCACCTGAGCCACTCAGGGAGCCACCCCAGTTTGACCCAGCTGATATGGGTAACCCAGCAGTACAAACGATGTTCGGGAAGTTTATGACTGCCATGACACATATAACCGACAGGATGCCTATGCCTGCACCTAGGGCACCTACCCAGCCTAAAGGACAAGGTATCGGTAAGACGTTCGAGCAACTTCGTCGTGTCGGAGCTACCGAGTACTTTGGGACTGCCGACCCTACAGATGCTGATCTGTGGTTAACAGAGTTGGAGAAGGCTTTTAGGATTCTCAATATCCCTGAAGCTGAGAAGGTTAAACACGCTGTCTATCTTCTCAAAGGAAGCACTGGTCATTGGTGGACAATGGAAGAGCAGAAGAGACCTGGAATGGAGATCTCGTGGGAAGACTTTCAACGGGAATTTGTTCATAGATATTTCCCAAAGACCTTCCTAGACGAGAAGATCTCTCAGTTTGAGAGACTGAGGCAGGGTATGATGAATATTAGCAAGTATGAAGCTAATTTCATGGAGTTGTTGCGGTTTTGTCCGCACATGGCTACCACAGAAGAAGAAAGAATTAGGAGATTCGAGAGGGGTTTGAATGCTGACATGACTACCCCTGTCTCTGCCTTAGAAAACCGAGAGAGATTCTCTACCTTCATTGAGTCAGTCCGAAGGATAGAGAGATCTGTGGTTGGGAAGAGGCAAACTCAAAAAAGATATCCACAGTTCCAGGGTTCTTCATCTAGGGACTTTAAGAAGCCTAGATCCTCTTCACCTAACCCTCCACCACCTAGATCTAGTTCTCAGACTTAGTGGTCTCCAAGTAGAGGTAGAGGATGAAGACAAACACCTCAGGAGACTCAGAGTTCTGCATCAATGTCAGTTACTGGAACACCCAGACCACAACAACTGGAGAGAAGTTGCTACAACTGTGGTAAAGTGGGACACTTGATGAAGGACTTCCGATCTAAGCATGTCAGTGTGACACAGCCTCTGAGACAGAATCAACAAGGATCTCAGAGAATGCAATCTCAAGGAGCAACTCAAGGACGTGGATAAGCGTCTCAAGCTGGATCATCAACACCACCTCAACACCAGGCGACAGCGAGGTTCTATGCTATGAACCCACCAGAGGCAGTGGTCGATCCACAAGTGGTGACAAGTCAGATGGAACTTTTATATTCTGATATGTCTAAACCTTGTGTAGTATCTGTTCTGATTGACCCGGGTGCTACGCTCTCTTTCATCACTCGAAGAGTGATTCACAACTGCAATATGACAATTAGTCATAGGGCAGATAGTTTGCTGTTGGAGACTCCGTTGAGAGGGTCTGCCGTTCTGCAGGAGGTGTGCTTTCCCTGCATCCTCTTCTTTTCTGATCATCGCATTCAAGTGGACCTTATACCACTTGATATGCAAGGATTTGATGTAATCCTCGGGATGGATACCTTGGAAAGGTATCGAGTTGTCTTGGATTGTGAGTCCAAGTTGGCAGTGTTTACTGATGAAAGCAACACATGGATCTTTCAAGGAGAAAGAAAGATTCTGCCCACTTGTCTTGTATCATCTATGGTTGCTGATAAGTTGATGAGGCAAGGATGTTATGCATTCTTGGCCCATGTGGTAGATGTTACCAAGGAGAGTCCCAACTCTGTTGAAGTTCCTATAGTCAGGGAATTCGAGGACGTGTTTCCTGAAGAACTTCCTGGTATACCACCACCTAGGGAGATTGATTTTGAAATCAATTTAGTCCCAGATACAAAACCTATAGCCCAGACTCCTTATAGAATGGCGCCTGCCGAGATGGAAGAACTCAAGAAACAGCTTCAAGAGTTACTTGAGAAAGGTTTTATCCGACCGAGCACTTCATCTTAGGGTGCTCCGGTTTTGTTTGTTAAAAAGAAAGATGGATCAATGCGGTTGTGCATTGACTATAGACAACTCAATAAAGTTACAATAAAGAACAAGTACCCTTTGTCGAGAATTGATGATCTTTTTGACCAGTTGCGTGGTGCAACAGTCTTCTCAAACATAGATTTGAGATCTAGATATCATCAACTCCGCATTAAGGACAGTGACATATCCAAGTCTACCTTTAGGACAAGATATGGTCACTATGAGTTCACGGTTATGTCATTTGGACTAACCAATGCACCAGCTGCATTCATGGAACTCATGAATAGAGTCTTTCGACCTTTCCTTGATCAGTGTGTTGTCATTTTCATAGATGACATACTGATTTATAGTAAGGATGCTCAGCAGCATGAGCAGCACCTTCGCCAAGCTTTGACCTTGCTAAGAGAACACAAGCTGTATGCAAAGCTTAGCAAGTGTGAGTTCTGGCTGCCTGAGGTATCTTTTCTTGGGCATGTGATATCTGCCTCGGGAATTCGTGTTGACCCTACAAAGGTAGAATCTGTTCTACAATGGGGACAACCAAAGACACCGACGGAGATTAGAAGTTTCTTGGGATTAGCTGGTTACTATCGAAGGTTTATTAAGAATTTCAGTTCTATAGCCTTACCTTTGACCAAGTTAACCCAGAAAGATGTACCTTTTGCCTAGAGTGATAAGTGTCAACAGTCTTTTCAGCTGTTGAAAGAAAGGTTGACAAGTGCACCTATGCTTGTGCTACCTGAACAAGGAAAAGGATATGTAGTCTTCTATGATGCCTCCAAGAATGGACTTGGATGTGTGTTGATGCAGGATAAACAGGTGATTTCTTTTGCTTCCCGACAGCTTAAGAAACATGAGGAGAATTATCCGACACACGATCTAGAGTTAGCTGCTGTGGTCCATGCCTTGAAGATCTGGAGACATTATCTCTATGGAGAAACCTTCCAGATTTTCACAGACCACAAAAACCTTAAGTATATCTTCTCTCAACATGAGCTTAACATGAGGCAACGTCACTGGATGGAGTTAATCAAGGACTATGATTGTACAATTGATTACCATCCGGGCAAGGCCAATGTGGTTGCAGATGCCTTGAGTAGGAAATCAGCAACATCAACCATGGATAGAGCACAACTAAGTTCCTTAGTATGCTCTAGGAGAGATATGCTTATCTCTTTAAGGCAAAACAATGTACAGTTGAAGGTGTCATTGTTAGCTGGTTTGTTAGCTGAGATGCAGATTAAACCTACCCTAAGAGAGCAGATAAAGGAGGCACAACAAGTAGATGCTGCAGTTCAGCAGTTTAGATCCGCGTATGGTAGTGAGAAGCAAGAAGGTTTTCATGATTCATATGACCAGGTGGCATGCTATCATGGGAGGATGATAGTACCAGATGTAGATAACCTGAGGAAGATAGTTCTAGAGGAAGCTCATTCTTCAATGTATGCCATGCATCCAGGGAGAACCAAGATGTATCGAAACTTGAAGGATATGTATTGGTGGCCTGGGATGAAGAAGGATGTAGCTGAGTTTGTTCTAAGGTGTTCTGTGTGTCAGCAGGTCAAGGCTGAGCACCAGAAACCTACAGGAACAATGCAACCCTTACCCATACCACAATGGAAGTGGGACCATGTGACCATGGACTTTGTTGTTGGGCTACCCAGGACAAACAAAGGACATGATTCCATTTGGGTAGTTGTTGATAGGTTGACAAAGACAGCACATTTCCTACCTGTCAAAACAACCTATTCTGCTGAAAGGTTATCACAGTTGTATGTACAAGAGATAGTGCGTTCGCACGGAGTTCCTGTCACAATAGTTTCTGACAGAGGTCCCCAATTTACAAGTTGCTTTTGGGAGCAGTTACACAGAGCCTTAGGCACCAAACTAAGGTTTAGTACAGCCTTTCACCCACAGACTGATGGACAGTCGAAAAGGACTATACAGACCTTGGAAGACCTGTTGAGAGCATGTGTTCTCCAGTTTACCGGGAGTTGGGATCTACATCTGAACTTGATAGAGTTTGCCTATAACAATAGCTATCAACATAGTATTGATATGTCACCCTATGAAGCTTTGTATGGTAGACGTTGTAGATCACCCTTGTGTTGGTATGAGACTGGTGAGCACCAGTTGTTAGGTCCTGATCTTGCGCAGCAAACTACAGAGAAGATTAAAGTTGTACAACAACAGCTTAAGACTACACAGGATAGGCAGAAGTCGTATGCTGATAAACGTCGTAGACCCCTAGAGTTCCAGGTTGGAGACAGAGTGTATCTCAAGGTCTCACCCTGGAAAGGAGTCCTTCGTTTTGGAAGAAAAGGAAAGTTAGCTCCTAGACTTATGGGACCTTATCCAATTGTTGAGAGAGTTGGAAAGGTGGCCTATAGACTAGAGTTACCTCAAGAGTTGCAGAAGTTACATCCTGTGTTTCACATTTCCATGCTGAGGAAATGTCACCCAGACACCGAGTCAGTTCTACAACCAATGGAAGTAGAATTATATGATGATATAACATATGAGGAGGGACCAGTGTCAATCCTTGATAACAGAACTAAAAAGTTAAAGAAGAAAGATATAAGCCTCGTGAAAGTCCTCTGGAACCATCGTGGTGTTGAAGAAGCCACTTGGGAACTAGAGGATGAGATGAGAAGGAAATACCCTGCTCTTTTCTCCTAATACGTTTTATCGATTTCGGGGACGAAATCCTTGTGAAGGGGTGGATAATTTGTAACATCCCTGACCTGGGTTATAACCTAACCCTAGAAGTTTTGCCTAAATATGTAATTATATACTTGTGAATACTCCCTGGCATGTAATTAAGTTCCTCAGGAACATTTACTTTCAATTTTGCTCCTTTATATGTAAAGTTGTAGCATTGTTTTGTAGTGTAGGGACCTATGTGCAAATTACCCAGTTAAAGGGGTTAACTTGCAATGTTCACAGGTTAAGATGTTCTTATGATAATAAGACATCATATGAGTAAATATGATGAAGTAAGAAGGATTTTCCAAGCTTGGGCATCAAGATGCAGCTTGTGGAATGATCCTTGTGCTTAAAAACCCTAATTTGGAGTAAAGTGCAATTTACCCAAATTGAGGGGTGTAATTTTTAAAATTCACCTTCTAGAACATCTTTTATAACTCGTGCCATCATTTAGAGTAGAAATGATGAAAAGGGGACATCAAGGAATAATCAGATAAGAAAAATGATCCTTGTGGTAAAAATCACCTAATATGGGTATTGAAATCTTTCATGTATGTACCTTAGTTGAAAGTTGGCTTTCTTTACCCTTAGATCTTGAGATTTAATGATCTTTGCATAAGTTTAGATGAGTTTGGACGTGCCTTGAGCAAGTAGGGACTTAGATGTAAATTCCATACTTTAGAGGTCCTTATGGTGTAAAAAGGCCTAAAGTATATAAGCCCTTTCCTTGTAACAAGTGAACGAACCTTTCATTTCCTTCACTTCTTATCTTCTTTCTCAACCGACCAAGGCTAGCTCTGGAGCAGAGAGGGACGACCAAGGGTTCTAGGTAAGTTTAGATCATCCCTTTTGCTTGAATTCATGGAGGAAACTCATTTTCAAGGTTGGATTCATGGCTAGCTCACCTAGCTCTATCTTTCTAGCCTTTCCTTTCCAACGTTTCCTTGGAGAATTCACCTTGGCCGAACCTGTGGAGCTCAAAGACGCCATTAAATCTTGGAGCTTGAAAGCTTGGAGCTCATGGAACGACCTTTAGGCGGGTTTTATAACTCTAAACTCTTTGCTTTATATGCATACTTAGTTCTTGCAAATTAGCATGATACTTCTTCTTCTACCTCCCTTCTTCCTTGCACTTTTGCAAGCAAAACGGTGGAATAACTGACCTTAACCAAGGTTGAAGATGATGGGCGTGAATTCCTATTCTACTTTATCAAACGACCTTGGACCCTTTTGGTCCAAACGGTTGCAAACCATTTAAGGTCAAACGGTTTCAAACCGTTTTCTCTCAAACGGTCTTGCAAGACCGTTTGGATTGAAACGGTCTCAAGACCGTTTGATAGGGTTGACCAAGGGACGACCGTTTGAGGGTCTGTTGGTAATATGTTGAATTTCATTCCTGCAAAGAATCAAAGATTAATTCTTAACCAATTGAGAGTTGAAGGCACTTCAACATCCTAACCCTAATCGGGTTGAAATTACTGTTTTAAAGCATAGATCTTGTTGAGTTTTGGGTTGAAGGACCCAAACGGTCTCAAGACCGTTTGGGGGTTCTTTCAAATGGTCTCAAGACAATTTGAGCACAACCCAAGACCGTTTGGAGGTCTAGGGTTGAGATAATCTAATGGTTTGAAGGTCCAATTGCAATAAATTGATGAATTGATAAAAATGCTGATTTTAGACCTAATTGGAGTTCAACCCTAATCCAACCGACTTGGTTTTTGGTCAAACTTTGGGAAAACGGTCTCAAGACCGTTTGGATGATGTCCAAACGATCTCAAGACCGTTTGGGCCCAATTGGAGGTTAATTGATAGGTTCAACCTTGAATTGATTCACATTGTTGAATATTGATGACTATCCGATTTGAAACCCTAATTGAATTAGAATTAACCCTAATTAGCTTTCAATTGAGGGATATTTTAGTGTCCAATTGATTGAGGCTCATCTCAATTGACTCAATTTATAAGTGGTTAACATGGCTTTGGCCAATTGAGGGCTTCAACATACTTAACCATAAACGTTTGTAACTTTTGAACCTTGTTGGAGGTCCAAACGGTTTGAGCCCATTTAGACCAAACAGTCTCAAGACCGTTTGGATCCAAACGGTCTCAAGACCGTTTGAGGCCAAACGGTCTCAAGACCGTTTGGGCTCAAACGATCTCAAGGTTGTTTGGACCAATCGATCTCAAGATACTTTGATCAACGGTTTCAAACCACATGAGCTTCAAACGGTTTGAAAGTCAAAACGGTCAACGCATCCAAACGGTCTCAAGACCGTTTGGTGGTTGAAGGTTGAAACCGTTTGAAGGTGTTCAAGGTGGTTTGTACTTAATCAATTGATGGTGTAATTGGTTCAATGGTGATCTAATCTAAACCCTAATGGTAACCTAGGTCATTAAGGGATTAAGTGATTAATGAGTTGACCCATGAAGGTGATCATGAGGTCAAATTACCAAAATACCCTTGAGGGGTTTAATTGAGCAATACCTTGTTCTAGTCAAACCCTAATCACATGATAGTGATGATTTGGCTTATGCTAGTCAATGAGGACTTAACCCAACCTGATCTAGAGTGGTTTTATCACCATCTACTAGTAAGAGGAGAGACAAAGTATCCTAAGAGAGAGAAAGTAACCTTTTATGGTGGAAACTTAAATAAAATGCTTTCAATACATATGAATGTGCATAATTAGGGTATGATCCACCTATGAGAGATCATGGAAACCCTAATTATGATGTTTAGCGAATCTTAATCTTATTTAAGAGCTTTAATGATGATGTTTCTCATACATGATGATGTTAAGAGCTCAATTCACCTTGGAGTGAATAGTAAACCCTAATTCTAGGGTAATGACAAGTAATATGAATAGTAAACCCTGGTTGATGAAAATTGGTGAACTTGATTCTTCTATGAGTGTGAGAGTGTAACCTCTAGAATGAATTGCTTACTGTTATCAGTTGAATTAACCTTGCAGGTTGTCATGAGATGATGATCATATCCAGGTATGGATTATGAACCTATATTCATTAAAAGCATGCTTTAGCTTTATGAATAGTGATATATCATGTTGCCTTGTTAAAGGCAACCTATGAATTAAATGGGCTATGAGAGCCACAAATACCATCAAGGTCAGGCTTTAGAGATGACTTGTGATGAAGGTATTGAGAAATGATGATTGATAAGAGTTAGGCTTGTTACATTTAGTATTCTCATTTTATAGCTGTTATGCTAATGTTATTGTTTGAAGAACAATGTTCGATGTTAGAAGAATACTGAATGTACCTAACTAATCAAGTATAATGTAGAGCCCTGATCATAGATCCATCATTGTCAGAGACCAAATGATGGTGAAACAGGTTTTCCCAAGGGAACTCCTGGATCACATACTCTTGAGTATGTGGGGGAAATGGATGCGTAAATCCTTACATCCTAGTGTAGGAATTGATACCGTCAATCCTTCACTACAAAACCAAATGGTGAGATGTATCACAAATCTCCCAAAGAAAACACAAACACAACATCGGTGAGAGATAAACAAGAAATCTTCCGATGACGAAGAGAGTACAGAACGCCACTGTAACTCTAAAATAGCGAAGGACCAGTTTACCCTGGTAAGCTATAACAAAAGACGTCCTGCCAGATGTCTAGCAAACAATCCTCTAACTGACTGAGGAAGGTGAGGTCATAAGAATCCAGCTCTTTTAATGACCTATGTATGATACTGATGTGACTTCTTAGCGATCAGTTGGAGTATGAGTGGTATGCCTCATCTCCACAGGGCATAAATATGTTTGAAAAACATAATCAACAGCGTAGTATATCTGTTAGGGTTAACTACGAGTTACTTGATTGATGTTACATTGAATAATGTAGATGTTCTTCATATTTCAGAAATGCTGAACTCTTGTTTATTACTAAAATGGCTATTGAATACTTTGAAAGCTTTTACTGCTTAAGTTATTATTTGTTTATCTTATTAAGCTTCTAGTGGAGAGTTATAACTCTCGCTGGGACAATTATTCGAAATTGTCTCACCCTGTAGACTTCAACTTTTTAGGTGGTCGTCGAAGACGGAGGAACCAGAATACCGGTGATCAATCCCAGCAGTAACAGCACCAGGAGCAGTAGTAAATCTCAGGTGGAGATTCAGCCTGCTATGTGGTGTAGTTAGAGTCAGTCCTATGTGTCCTCTGTACTCTCAGGTCTTGGAGTCTTTTGGTTATGAGTTCTTGAGATTTTGTATCTTGATGTGTATAATTACTCAAGAAGTAATTTGACAGTGATGTATACAGTTTAAATCCTTTTTCTATGGAAAAGGTTTGTGGTTTCAGGCTCTTATCTCGAAAAGTTTTAATTTCCCGTGATTTTTGTCTTCCGCTGTTAATCGATTGCTTCCGCTCGTGTTTAAATCATGTTTATATCGTGGTTTGGAGATCGGAGCCCACAGCCTAGCCCATCAGAAATACTTCTGCTATCTAGATGGTTATTCTGGGTTCTACCAAATACCTATACACCCGGAAGACCAAGAGAAAACTACCTTCACCTACCCTTTTGGAACCTATGCTTTTAGAAGAATGCCTTTTGGGTTATGTAATGCACCCGCTACCTTCCAAAGGTGTATGTCCGCCATTTTCACAGGATTAATAGAATCCATAATGGAAGTGTTCATGGATGATTTCTCAATTTACAGAGATTCTTTCGATAACTATTTTTATGAACCTTGGACAAGTTTTACAACGTTGCGAGGAAACGAACCTTATAGTGAATTGGGGAAAATGCCACTTCATGGTAACTGAAGGTGTCGCCCTCGGGCACAGAGTGAGTGACAGAGGGATTGAGGTCGATAAGGCAAAAATCGATGTTATCTCAAAGCTGTCGCCACTGAAAGATATAAAAGGAATAAGGGATTTCTTGGGTCATGCGGGGTTCTACAGAAGATTCATTAAGGATTTCTCAAAAATAGCAAAACCCATGACCCAACTCCTGACCAAAGATACTAAGTTCATCTTTAACCAAGACTGCATGCAAAGTTTCTCAACTCTCAAAAATGCTTTAATTTCTGCACCCATACTGAGAGCTCCATATTGATCGCAACCTTTTGAAATCATGTGTGACACTAGCGATTACGCCATAGGGGCAGTGTTAGGACAGCGGATCGACAAGAAACCCTACGTAATTTACTACGCATCTAAAACACTAGATGAAGCGTAGAAGAACTACACTACTACAGAGAAGGAGTTCCTGAATGTCATCTATGCGTTTGAGAAACTCCGCTCCTATTTGATTGGATCCAAGGTTATCGTTTACACCGACCACTCCGCCATTTGATACCTAATTCAGAAGCAAGATGCTAAACCCAGACTTATCCGCTGGGTGTTGATGCTTTAGGAATTCGATTTGGAGATTAAAGATAAAAGTGGAGTGGATAACGTAGTAGCCGACCATATGAGTCGCATTGAAGTTGAAGATGAAGATAAAATCCCTATCCGAGATTCCCTTCCAGACGACCAACTGATGAAAGTTACTTATGGATTCCCTTGGTATGCGGATATTGTCAATTATCTAGCTACATGAATCATTCATCCATCCACTTCCCACGATGACAAAAGGAAATTCCTCCATGACATAAAGCAATATTATTGGGATGAACCTTACCTATTTCACCTTTGTGCTGACGGACTTTTCCGTCGCTACTTACCGGAAGAGGAGATCACCCCCCTCCTAGAGCATTGCCATTCAGGACCCACGGGGGGCACATGATTGCAAAGAAAACCGCTATAAAAGTTCTGCAATCTGGTTTCTTCTGGCCAACCACAGCAAAGGACTCCTATGATTTTGTGAAATCTTGCAACAAATGTCAATTTTCCGGTAACATATCCAAAAGGAACGAAATGCCCCTCACAATGTGGCAAGAAATTGAGCTATTCAATGTGTGGGGGATAGACTATATGGGCCCTTTTCCTTCTTCCTATGGTTTCTCTTACATCCTGGTTGCGGTGGACTATGTCTCAAAATGGGTCAAAGCTACACCCACTATGTCCAGCGATTCCAAACCAGTTATTAAATTGTTCAAATATATCATTTTCCCCAGATTTGGAGTCCCCAGAACTATCATATCAGATGGCGGGATCCATTTCCTGGAACGAAGTTTTGAATCCCTGTTAAAAAAGTACGGAGTCAACCACAAAGTAGCAACGCCTTACCATCCACAGACCAGTGGTCAGGTTGAGGTATCTAATAGAAAACTAAAGGTGATCCTAGAAAAAATAGTCAACAGATTCCGCACTGACTGGTCCGCCAAGCTTCCCGATGCCCTTTGGGCATACCGAACAGCCTATAAAACACCAATAGGGACAACCCCATTCCATTTGGTATACGGAAAATCATGTCATATTCCAGTAGAACTAGAACACAAAGCTTGGTGGGCCATCAAACAGCTAATTTTTAATCTTAAAAGTGCCGGAGAAAATAGACAACTCCAGCTGCAGGAGCTCGAGGAGCTTCAAATGACCGCTTATCAAAGTGCCAGGATTTATAAGGAGTAAACTAAAATGTGGCACGATGGTCATCTTAAAAGGAAAGACATCGCCATCGGTGACAAAGTGCTCCTTTTCAACTCCAAACTCAAGTTGTTCCCCGGAAAACTCAGAACAAAATGGTCCGGGCCCTTCACCATAAAGCATATATACCCAACTGGAGTTGTCATAATTGTAGACAATCACGGAGGAGAAAGGACGGTCAACAGACATCGTTTGAAAAAATATTACACTCCAGCAGATAAAATGCCAAGACACACCATCGAAATCAGAGACGCCACGTCGTCAGCATAACAAACATCAAAGCTTCATCGAGCCAGCGACGTAAAACCCAGGCGCTACTTGGGAGGCAACCCAAGATTTCAGCTTCTTCTTTTATTTTCCGTTCTTTTATTTACCTTAGGTTTATCTTCTGAAAATATAAAAATTTCACATAACCAAAACAAACATAAAAATATAAAAATCATCTCGACCTTAACCCTCCCAAACGGTCCTGAAACCGTTTGGAACCAAATGGTCTCCAAACCGTTTGGGACCAAACGGTCCTGAAACCGTTTGACCTGGAGAATTTGTAGGGTCGACCCCCGATCCCTATAAATATAAACCCTACCCCCTCGTTCTTCTCTCTTTGACATTCGAGATTTCTCATACTTTCATGCAAGTGTTGTTCCATTGCTTCCGTCTCCTGCCTCCGTCGACCTAGTTTCCGTGCTTCTTCACGGCGACCTCACCTCAGTACCACCGCTCTCCGCTTCTCTGTCGTCATCTCCACCAAATAGCCATAAGGTAGTCCCACTACCATCACCGACGCCTGCATGTGCCACCATGACAACTTGTCCGACCTTTCTGTTTTCGCAACAATCTTTACCTCCGTCAACGTCTTCGGCGCCGCATTCATCTTTATCACCGTCGGCTCCACCGCGATCATGTTTACCATCACCTTTATCGCCGTCAGCTCCACCTTTTCCATCATCGGCTCTGCCTCTATCACCGTCGGCTCCTCCTTCTCCATCGCCGCCTTCATCTTTATCACCGCCGGCTCCGCCGCGATCCTCTTTTCACCGACCGCTTCATCTGACGTTTCACCTTCCAAACGGTCTTCAAACCGTTTGGAACCAAATGGTCCTGGAACCGTTTGGGAACAAACGGTCTTGAAACCGTTTGGGACCAAACGGTCTTCAAACCGTTTGTTTTTTTTCAAAATCGCTTGCTTTTAATAAAAACACATAAACACATCTTTTATTTTAAATAAACTTCTCTTTCTAACACATGACTATCTTACTTTCAGTAATGGCATCACCAGCAAAACAACCCACCAGATGTGAGGCTGCTCCCTTCTGGACACCAGAGGAACTCATAGCGGACTGAGCCAAGCTTCAAAAGATCATAGATAACTACAACGCGATTGGAAAGGGCCCTCCAAATGTCAAAATCATGGCGGTTCTGTGTGAAATTGACCGTATAAACAAATTCCTAGTCGAGGCACCTGAAGAAGAAGTGGAAGAAATTTCTTCCGATGATGATGAAGGCTCAGAATATGAGCTGAATCCTGAGGTGGAATCCCCCACCACAAAGACCAAGTCGAAGCGGAAGGCCCAGGAAGCCGCTACAACTCAACAACAAAAGAAACGGGCAAGGAAGCATGTTCATCCTGCCACTGCAAGGGAACAAAGCCTAGCTGGGTATGTCCCACCAACCACTACCACCACCATTACACCTCCCCCTCCTACCACCACCATCACTACCCCCATCTTCTCAATTATCACCACCACTGCACCACCACCAGAAAACCTTTTCATCCACACCATCCAGTCCACTGAAAAAATCCTCAAACCCACAAAGTACGTCTGCTCCAGCGTACTCCTTAAAATGGGGATCCATGACCAAATTTTAAACATGCTAGACAAAGCCAACCTTGCAAGGCTATGTTTGGTACCTGAGATCTCATATTCTGAATCCACAACTGAATTCTTCACCTTTCTTAACAAAGAGCCCGTCGACAGCATGGATAGATCACGGGATGGAGGTGACCATGGGCTGGTCACCAAACGTTTTGGAAGCAAGGTTGTCATAACAGAAAACATGCTGAATGAAATTTTTATTGACAACCAGGAGCAGCTAAAGAAAGCCAAGGATGTGGGAACCAAGAGTCCTAATTTCAACAGGCACAACTTTTGGAAATCTCTGATTGGGTTCCCCACTTATGATGTGAAGACATGCAAAGCATCGAATATACATTCTGGACTAGTGCACACCTTACACAAAATCCTCGCAGGCTCACTCTTCCCCAGGACAGAAGGAGGAAACGTTATAATATTGGATCTCTTTGTTCTCTGGTCCATTCTAAATGGATTTCCAGTCAACATTGGACGACATATGATCTAGAATTTATCTGCTTACACCCTGGCGAAGGAAATTTGCATGGGAGGTCATGTCACATCCATCATCAAATATCTCAAGATGGACAGACCTCTACCCATATGCAAACAAATACAGTGCGACATCCTCACCAATGAACAAACCTTGAAGAACTCATTCATCATCAAGGAGAAGGATGTGAAACTACATTATGTTTTCTGCCCTACAGTCAAATCATCCAGAACCCTGCTACCGCTGTCGGAACTCGCAGACTACGACAAGGAAAAGATCCTCTTCACTGACGAGGAGCTTACCAAACTCTTAGCTACGGTAAAACCACCAGCAAAGAAATTAAAGGTCGGGAAGACTGAACTCAGCATCAACGCCCCGATAGCTAGAATATCAAAAATTCCTATGAAACGACCATCCATAAGACTTTCACATAATCAACAGTTGTCGGGGACACCAACTTCAAAACCACATCCAGTAGAAAACCCACTTCCCGACGATCACATCACCTCCTCATCTTTAGACTCGTTCATTATGAGTCTAAATGTTGAGCTAACCACCACCACCTCACCACCCTCCACCTTTCCAACATCCACCACTCTTCCTTTTTGCACCACATTTACACAACCACCCGCATCCTATTTCTCACCCCCTTTCCCTTCGGGCTCTCCCTTCTCCACTCATATGCCCATCTTTACCACTTTCCCCTCCACCTCCACAATCTCTACCACATCACTATCACTTCCACCACTTTCACCAGAGATACCACCACCTTTCTCATCCACCACCACCGCGACACCGCTGGTGACCCCATCCATAGTCACCACGCAGTTCGCGCCACCACCAATGTCTCTTCCGCAAGGCTCTACCACCCTCCCACACAGACCCCAGCCACCCCACCCTTCCGCCTTTGGGGTCCCCTTTCCCAATATCGGTGAGGAATTCAGACGTCAATTTGACGTCATCTGAAACCTCCTCACCAATCCTTCTAACATTTTACATTCTATTTTTTCTTGTGTGCAGGGATTATCTAAACAGGTGGCCACGATCGACGAACAGAACCGCGCCTTGCCCAACATCCTCCAAGGTTTTCAGCAATGACAAGATGAGGTGGCTAAGCAAGTTGATCACATCAATAGACACTACAACAACCTGCCCGAGCTGGTCCTTGAAGCGAAGCGCCAGCAAGAAGCGATGGCTAAGCAAGTCGATGAGATCTCTACGTAGACTCAACCTCTGCCTGAGACTCTCCGCGAGCTCATGCAGCAACAAGCAGCTCTTAGCACGGGCTTGGACACCATCAGCAGCACCCTCACACACCTAAACAATCGCCAAGATGAGTCAACAAATAATGAAATCCAGCAACTACATGCTCAAGTAACAGATCTTATAGCATGACTCCTCTCCGCCGAGGGCCGATATAACGATCTCAAAGAAACACACGACGCACTGCTCGAAACAAACGAGCATGTGCAAGTGGCATTCGATGAGTTACAAGCCACCCATCGGCGGTGTAAAATGAAAGCAAACAAGAAGCTAGCAGAAAAGGAAGCAGCTGACAAAGATGGTGATAACAATGACGAAGAAGACTCCGACTCCTCTGCTGACTCTAACAACGATACTACCTCCTCAAATGACAAATCTGATGATGGAGAGGATCCTGGCCAAGTAGCAGAACCTTCTCAAAAAGGTTATGACAAAGATCACCAAGAAGGCAGACACCTTCCCAAGTCCCCCACCCACAACGATAATGTAAACATGTCATATGGGGACCAATTCCTTGACTACTCTAATTTGGGATCCATTGGGGAGTCTGCTAAAAATGTGGCTTTCACTGAGATTCACCAATGTCTATTAGGAACCAGCGCAAGCCCACCCGCAACAACCGCTCAACCTTTCTCCGCACTTGACATATCAATGCCTTTCCCCGATGACCAGGACGAGTCAGAAGGAGTGTGATTAGATACGGATGAAGAACTCGATTCTGCTTCTGACTCGGATGATGATCTGCAAGGCTATGCAGAAGTCCTAGAACAACCTTCTTCTCCCCCTCCTCCGCAGGAGCTTCCCCCGCCACCACCTCTATCGCACAAAATGCACGATTAGATATGGCGGCCATCTCCACACTAGATTTTCAGGATATTTTTATAGTGAACACTATTGTCGACGATGCAAAAGCAGGGAAGACATCATCTATCATAACACAAAAACTAAGCGCAAGTTGACACGAGAAAACTTCCGCAACATCCTGCGACCACGATCCACGATGCCAATGGCAATCTTCCGTGTCCTACTCGCCAACAGTATAGAAGTGTACAAAAGATCTAAGAGGTAGCAGCCAGTTTTTAACGCCTCACCTGCTCTATCTATCGGCCTTTTATACAAAGATATACGAGTAAAATCCATAGAGTAGTTGCGTGCTGGTTTAGCACGACGGGCACGTTATCTCACAGTGCCCTTCCAAGTTTCGGACCACTGGCTTTTTATCATTGTAGACACTGAGGCTCGGGACGCCAAGGTTTATAATTTTTGCGGCACTGAGCTACCTGCCGGTACAATAAATTTTGTTGGTGAAGAAGCAGGTGAAGCACGATGCATACCTTTCAGGCTTCTCAAGTTAATCTGGGCTGTGCGCCCATCCCTCCACCAAGACTGGAGCCAACCCTGGTTCCAAATTATTAACCCACATGTTCAAGCTGCTGAAGGATCTGGGGACTGCGCTTTTTGCACCATCTGTCACATCCAAGCGCTGAACCAAGAAATCCCTTTTGCTAATCTATTCGTTGAAGATTTTCACTCCTTGCGAGGACGTTACACCATGGAGCTCATTTGTGATAGAAGGTTCTTCAAGGATCCGAAAATGGCACCAGATGACGTCCCTCGTTACCTTTTTTCAGCAATACAACGGCCGCAGAGGCAACCTTTCCGACAAACTATGAAAGAGTTGGAGAAATCCAAAGCGACAACCACAACTCCCAAGCAAAGAAAAAGTGACATAGATCCTTTGTCTTCCATAGAACCAACTTTCCCGGACTTTGACCTCAGTGCTTGCAAAGGTCTCTCCGACATTGAACTATGCCTCATCATGTCGAGGCTCTCCGCCGAGAAAGATGAACTCGTATTCATGTCTAGTGACATTTTAATAATGGCAGACACGCTTCGAGAGACTATACAGTTTAAAGGATCTCTCGCCGTCATCTTAATGGTCGCTTATCAATTTCTCCTCGGCCAAAATAACCCCACAACATATATGGCATCCCCATACATAAAGGATGATCTTTTAAAGCTAAAGAACTTCAGAACAACTGAAGCACTGATCTCCTTTCTACAACACACAATGCCGAAATTCATCATGCTACCCTTCCTTTATCACGAGCACGGGATGCTCCTGGTAACAAACCTACCAGAAGGAACAACTACAATCTATAACAGTTCCGACAGCCAGTACAATCCACGACAGAGGAATTATGTCGTGACACCAAAGATGCCCATAGAGGTAGTAGCGAAGGAATGCGCTGACAAATTAATCACCTTTTTAAGTCAGTATTCAAGGGCTTATGGCAAAGAACATTTTCATCGCCCAACCTTCAACCACAAATGTCCACAGCAAATTTTCCAGTCAAATGACTGCGACGCCCATGTCCTCTACTGGATGTACACCATCATGGCCCTTCAAAGACCAGTAGAGGATATGACAGATGTGGATTGCCACACCCTTCGCGGAAAGTTCACTGCTAACCTACTCCGCACACACAGTTCAAACAAAGGATTAACAGAAGCATGATGCCCTTGTCCTTGTACTTCTCATCCTATCACCTTGACACTCTACGGACAGAGTGAGTGATAAGTTAGGGGGGGGAGTACACTGGACAAGTGCAAGGTATCATTTCTATAAACCTTTCTTCTCAATTCTCCCTTCTCTTTAATTTTGTACAAATTCTTTTACACTTTTAGTCTTTATTTTTTTAGATTTCCTAACAATAAACCCCACTCATATAGAATAGCATCCCTCTTGGATCAAGATCAACCCCTACTGACTTAAGAATCCAGTAGTCCTCAAGAATAAGAATAATATTAGCATAAAGGCATGTAACTGCGAGTTAATAAATTTCCTTCACGCTTGACTTTCATGATTTTGCTTCAGTTCTACATCAGACTCTTCAACAAGTCAATATCAAAGCCGAAGCAAGCCAAATATTCTCAAGGACAGGAGGGAAATCAGTGAAATCCAAATCAAGGAACCTCGCAAGTGGACCACCAACCAGAAAATAAGTGCATGTCAGGAAATTCTAAGAACAGTTTTCTTCTTTTTAATAAAAGAGGCTTGGCCGCCCAACCAAAAACCCAAATATCCAAATCCCAAGCCTGTGAGTTTTCGAATAAAAGCCAGAGTGTTGAATAAAAACATGAGAGTTTTGCCATGCATAAGGACTTATATGAAGAACCGATAAAGGTCTCACCCGGCCGATACATTCAGCTGCCCTCACAAAGGCAGATGTGTCGTGCCCGGTAGTGAGATCCTAAGGTCTCCAAATATATGAAAAGGCTGATAAAGGGCTCGCCCGGCCAGTACATTCAGCTTCCCTCATGAAGGCATATGTGTCGTGCCCGGTAGTGAGTTCCTAAAAGCATAGATAAACCCTCTCCCGCTAAAAGGGAGAGTTACACAAAAGCCCTTAGCCAACCCTCATAACCACTCTAGTTTCTGATAGGTTTTCAAAATAAGTACAAAGCTGATTAGAGTCAATGACATGCACATAATAACATCAGCAAAAAGGTGGTCCCAATACGAGCTACATGATTTAGAGGAAACTTGAGATCCACGCAACTCTCTATACCTGAAAGAATTAAGACAAGAGAAGCTCTAATATGACCTCAGGAGATCTCTGATTTAGAACTGAAGCAAGACTATGGAAATCTTAACTAAATAAAACCACCTCACCATTACATGCCTCAGCTCAATCTAGCTTGAGGACAAGCTAGACTCTAAGTTAGGGGGGGTGATAACCTCCAATTTCGTGATGTTATCTTAGTATTTTTCTTCCATTTTCTACACTCCTCTTTAGATATATTAGACAAAATCCCTAGCTATCCCCTTTTATTGCAAATAAATTGTTAGATTAACTTTTCCCCTTTTTATTTGCAGAAAAAGACACAAACAAATCATAAAAGATTCAACTAGCCTCAAGACCGCATGGGCTCAAATGGTCCCAAGACCGCATGAAGTCAATCGGTCCCGAGACCGCATGGAGTCACACAGTCCCAAGACCGCATGAAGCCAATCGGTCCCGAGACCGCATGGAGTCACACGGTCCCAAGACCGCATGAAGCCAATCGGTCCCGAGACCGCATGGAGTCACACGGTCCCAAGATCGCATGAAGCCAATCGGTCCCGAGACCGCATGGAGTCACACGGTCCCAAGACCGCATGAAGCCAATCGGTCCCGAAACCACATGGAGTCACACAGTCCCAAGACCGCATGAAGCCAATCGGTCCCGAGACCGCATGAAGCCAAACGGGCTTGAGGTCCAAATGGTCTTGAGGTCCAAACAATCTTGAGGTCCAAACGGTACTGAGGTCCAAACGGTCTTGAGATCCAAATGGTCTTTAGGTCCAAACGGTCTTGAAGTCCAAACGGTCTCCAAACCATTTGGACTTCACTTAAGGCCTATAAATAAGACCCCAAGGGTCCTCAGAAGAAGGAGGGAGGGAGACGTCCAGAGGCTGCCTCAATCACTCTAGAGCAAATCCGACTTCCATCCTCTGCCCAAGGGATGCCGGTCTGAGATCCACACTCCATCTCGAAGCTACTTTCTCTCTCTTCGCCAAAGAAGGTGGGAAGAGGGGATCTCATCATCACGCAACCTGTGAAGCTAGTGGATCGTCTCTCTATCTCTCCAAGGGGTTGACTTTCCTCTATCCTTTGTGGGGATGACGCTCTCTCTCTCTCTTTTCTTGCCTCCTTCTTTGTCCTAGTTATGAGTGAGTAGTCTTTCTCACTAGGGTGCGGGGAGTAGCCCAGCTGCCCATGTTTTCATATCGTGTAAATGTAATCCATAGTTTGTAATATAGAGTTGTTATCTTTTCAGTTCAACATCAAACGTTTAATGAATGCTTGTTTTTTGATCACCAACTTGTGTTATCTTTTGTCTTTTAGTATGAATTGTCTACGTTTGTACTATTAGATACGAAACTCATTTGTATGTTGGTTCTTGGTGCATGTATCCACCATGCATCTATTTCGGTATCTAGGAGTGTCTTTCAAGAAGTGGAGTATACTCACTCCCATCATTGTACTTTCATGCTATGAAATGGAATCAGTTGACGTGTGAAAGTACAACCTTGGTAAGCCGAGGAACACACTTTGAGAAGGGAACAATGCAAAGCAGTTGACCATTCATTCGGGGATGGCTGGCATTGTATCATTCCCACACTTCTTGTAGTTAGTTCTCCAAAAGGAAACTAAATCTATGAAGATACTAACTGACTAAAACTCTTGTTGCAGGCTATGTTTTACTTTGCATGTCTTGATCCATGTGTAGTGGCGGTGAAAACCGATCACACCCTAGTGACTTTTATCATTGTTTAACTTCTTTAAATTTACTTGCTTGCTTTATTTTACATGTTCTTAGTTTATAAACAACAAAACCAACCTTTCGGTCTAAATACCAACTAATAAGTGATTAAGTGAAATTCCAACGTTTTCTATCTTGTTGTAACCAACAAGACCGTTGTCCCGTGGATTCGACCCTTAACTATACTACGATAAGACTTCCACGTATCTTAGCATACGTGGGTGGAGTTCTCTATCTAGTATAAGAAAGGCTAAACCTAAAGACTTACCATCCTTAGGATTTTTAGTGGTGCACGTAATTCCATGTAAGTGAAGCTCCATCATCTGCTCTCCTCAACTCTCCAACTCCGGACGAAGCCGGGCGGCTGATTCAAACCAAGGACACGGGCCTGCTACCCCTTTCTACTTGTCACGCAGGCGACCCTCTGCCGCAATCTGAAGACTGTTTCGCGTGAAGAGACGCTGACCAGGACGGGGCCCAGGGCGCCTAGGTGGACCAACCTCCGAATGCAAAACCAGCCACCCAATCTTCCCTTGCAAATCCTAGGATTAACCAGAGTCGTCGATCCAGAAGGATCTGGCCGTTGATCAAGGTAAAACCCTTACTTTTATTTTTATTTTTATTTTCTTTTATCTAAGAAATGGTTAATCTTAGAAAAATCCTAGAAAATTCTAGGATTATCAGAAAATGTCAAACCTATATATCATTTTGATCAGAAAATTATTCTCTATCCAAATAAAATGCTACCAGGACCTAGATCCGTTGCCTTTTCCAAAAATAGTTGCTTAAAGCCTTAATGACCCCTTAATTATAATTAATTTTTGATGATAGTTTTCCTTGATGATATCTGATCTTCTAAGGTGTGATTAACCCTAGGTAGAACTATGTTTCTAAATAACTCGAAATTCTATTCTAAGATGACAAATGATCAAAGGATTAGGAGAAACCCTAGAACTAGTTTCTCTTTCTACATGGAATTAAAGATATATCTTTATAATAAAAATTAATATCACTAGATGATAATTAGTGATTATGATTGGTCTGAATCATTAAAACGAACGCTGATGTTATGAATGGTTAATATGTTGATGGTTACTCTCCCTTTTTGCTCCAACCATCTTAGAAACCCTAATTTTTGGAAATCTTCTAATTGATCAATTAAATATTATCTTTTTATCAAAATCATTTATGATGGATCAGACCTGATGCTATCTCTAATCCCAATTAAAATATGGAAAATCCCTGGTCTGAATTAGATAACATAAAAGGAATAATAATGAAAAACATATCTTAGTCTTAGTCACATGGACCAATAGTAATGTTGTACCCTTGCTTTCTATGCAGGGTGACTAAATTCCTGATTGATTCTAAATCTTTGGACAACTGATTTAACAAGCAGGTACGTGGTCTTATACGTATAAGACTAGTTTTCTGGTTTCCTATGCTATATAATATCTTGAATGTTCATATTTGGATATGATTGTTGGTTGAACTAGTATGAGTTATACTTCGCCAAATTTAAGAGAAACATAAATGACTATGATGGGTTGTATCTACTAGAGCACATAGCCTGGTGTGGATGTATGTTGCCTAACATGGATGTATGATTCCTTGGCCCATGTTAGATGTATGATGATATTCTATTGCCCACACTAGATGTAAGTCAAGTGCAATAGGTGTAGTACAACCGCATCAAAATGAATGTAATAAAAGGGTGTTTACTTGATTTTCTCCTTAAGAAATGGTTTTATATCTCTTTACTTCTTTTCAAAATATTTTCCTTTATGCAACCTTATTAATGTAACTTTTACCACGTACCAGCCCTACTGATGTTTTGTTTCTCGTATTTTCTAGGTGCAAGGAACAATTGAGAACAAAATGAATTGCATGCTCAAAGTACCTGAAGGCATAAAATAATGAACATGGAGGATGTATTAGATAGATCTTTTCCTCTTATCTCATTTCTTGCTAGATGTTAGTTTATTTCTTTTCTTAGTGATATCGAGGATGATTGAAATCCTATGTAATAAAGTTAACTTTCTCTAGAACAATATTTTCTCTCCATATGTAATGACTTTTATTATCTTTATGAATGAATAATTGTGTGGCATTATATGATGATGTGGACTAGATCTTGGCTTAATCTCTGTTTTAGTTGACTACCTTAATCTCTTATATTTTCCCTTTTGACATCTATAGATATGAGTGCACGCATATCTATGAATGTCAGAATGGAAAGTATATAGAAATTGGGGGACGTCACGACCTTGGTGCTAAGAAGGAGATGATCAGAATCCAATGCTAAACAGGATGATCCTCAGAGGGTTTGTAATCAAGATGAGATAATGAATCCATTTACAGCACAAGACCTTCCCAACATAGGGAATTTCAATCGCCTGACTGGCTTGCCCGATCGGGTGACCTGACACCCTGAAAGGGATATATTAGGATTGTATTTAGATGTGAATATCTTTGTTGTTTTTCTACAACACTTGATGCCTCAAGTTGTTGTACTAGTTGCTATATCTTATTTTATCGCATGTGGTAATTTTCATAGTATATGATGTGTTTATTAATGTATATGTAATGGTAATTGGATACTTATGGATATATATAAATTATTTAGTAAAATATTTGAAGATGTCTTCCAAGAACAACACACATGAAAAGCTTGTTTGACTAAGTGTGGGCACGCTTAGCGTGGTGCACTGTCTACTTTGGGGAAGTGTGATAATAAGTATTTGGTCCTACTCAGCAGCATTTATTTCATATTGTATTGGCCTTGGGTTGGACCTAACTAGGTGATCTGAATAGGATTAAGAACCTAGAGGCATAAAGATGGCATATATTTCATATGATGATATATTGACATGGATTTGTGCAACCATATATCCAAAAATTGCATTGGATTTGGTTGGTAATTGTTACCTACCTTAATAACTAAGTTGTGAGCGTTCAACCATAGTTGACTTGTGACTTAAATGTATTTTAGAACCTAGATCACTAGAAGATTGCTTATTATAATTAGCTGAATTAAAAATGAGGGTTATTCATTTGAATAAATAGTGAGAGAATAATTAATTAAGTTCAATTTAATTCTATCAAATCATTATTTTTAAATTAATATTAATTTTCAAATAATTTTTTGACTTGTGAGAAATATCCTCTATGTAAATCAATGGCAAACACTAGAAATAATCCTCTTCCACTATGATTTATCCTTGAGAAAATAAAATTAAATATGAATAACTTTTAGCACTCCTTCAAGTGTTGAAAATTATTCACACACGAGCATAATATCTATGACCTAGACACACCATTACCTAATGAGTGAACTTTGAATGTCCCTAGGGAAGAAAGGGAAGTTCATGAAAAGAATTTCAATGATGTTATGGACATGAAATGCCTCATTATATTCTCCATGAATCATAAGATTCAAAAGAAATATGAGAATATAGATTTTATTGAGAGGATAACTCATCAGGAACATGTGTCAGGAACAAATAAGATAGTAGAGGTATGATGTCTTCAAGGCATTGTTTAAGTGCAAAATGGTGTAAGGTGATCCAGTTGGACCCTATGCACTCAAGTTAATTAACTATGTGGAAAGTCTTGCAAGATTGAGATTTCTTTTGGGTCAAGAGTTCTCCACAGAAGTGATCCTACAATCATTTTCATATTCATATAAATAACTTGTCATTAATTACAACATGAATAATTTTGATAAGCCATTGATAGAGCTACTAGGAATGTTGAGAATTGTTAAGTAACAAATGAAACACAAGTCTAAATCCATGTTGATGGTCAATAAAGGAAAAAGAAAGTCCCTGAGAAAAGGAAATGATAAGAAAGGTTCTAAATCTGACCCCAAAAATCTAAAAGTTTTTGCACTTAAAGAAAAAAGAGGAGTGGAAAGGGGAGGAGATTGTCACCATTATCACCAGGCTAGACATTGGAAGAGATATTGCCCTTTCTACCTAGTGGAACTAAAGAACAAGAAGTAGGGGATAGACAAATCCACTTGAGGTATATGTATATTGTAGAAATAAACTTATCTACTTCTTCATCATGGATATTAGATGTGGATCTCATATATGCTCGATTATGTAGGATCTAAAAATAATTACACCCTTGAACAAAGGGGAGGTAAAAATATGCATTCAAAATGGATCAAGAGTTGTTTACACTATTATAGGAACCTATTTTATCTCTGCATAGTGTTATTGTAGTAGATTTAGAGAACTTCTATTCGATCTTGAGACATATGTATATAACATAAATACCAAGAATCTAAAACTCAATCACTCAAACAAAATGTATCTTCGGCAATGTCATCTAGGCCGCATAAATGATAAGCACATATCTAGAGTCCATAAAGATGGTTATCTGAACTATTTTGGTTCCAAATAAATAGAGACATGTGAGTCTTGTTTATTAGTCAAGATGACAAAACCACCTCTCACCGAAAATAGTGAGAGAGCTAGTGACTTATTAGGACTCATACATATTAAAGTGTGTGGACATTTTAGCACAAGTTCTACATATAAATAGTAGTACTTCATCACATTTAATGATGATTTCCATATATTTGGATATGTGTATCTAATGAAACACAAGTCAGAACCCTTTAAAAAGTTCAAGGAATTCACGAATGAACTACAAAATCAACTTGATAAGAAAATGCACTTTGATCAGATCGAGGTGGTGATTACTTAATCCAAGAGTTTGAGTCTCTTCTAAGGAAACATGGTATTATATCACAATTGACACCACCAAGAACACAACAAGATAATGGTGTGTACCCTTGTTGGACATGGTATGTGTAGGGAAATATGGCTACGGTGATCGTAGTGGAAACAAAAAAAAATCTTGCCATATTCTCCTTGACCAGACGATCACGTCAACAAATATGGATAACAAAGGAAGGTTTCAAGGCATATACCTAGTCTTGGAGCAAGTCTAGTGACTATCCTTGCAGTGGCATGCTTCTTTCACAAGCAGCACCTGGACGGTTGTCGGTGGAGGCCTCCTAGTGTAGCACCATGAACTGTGGTTGATGACGTCCTCCTAGCGGATCTCAACAGCCTATACACCTCTACATATTCCACGCTATCATTCTTTTAGAACTGACAAGAAGGAGTTGTTCCTTTAATTTCAACATGATAGTGCTGACTTGTTTTCACTACCTATCTCTCCTTTTTTACAAGTAAGACTTGCGTTGAGCTCTCATGTTACCAACAACGATGAGAGGACAACATTTTTCAGCATTACTTATGTCTTCTGAATGACTTTACTACCCCACCTATATATAGGAGAGTCAGTGTTAGGGTTTCAGATCAGTTCAGAGTCAAAGAGATGGATTTTCATGAAACTATGGCTCCTATCAATCATGAATTAGTCAGTTCACTTCTGAACCGGTCGGCTCACATGTTAATTGGTCAATTCAACACTTGAATCGATCGGTTCACTTTCTTTCTTATTCAAAAACATATTGGCTTTCAATGTGACTACTAATGCATAAGATGACATCAACATCAATCCCTGATCTAATCTTATTGATCATTGAACTGGGCGATTCACATACTAAACCAATTGATTCATACTTTAAATCGGTCAGTTCATATTTTGAACTGGTCAATTCATTTACGATTTCAACCAACCAATGTTCAACCAACATTGTTCAAATTGACTCGACACTTGAATCGGAAAATTCAACATTTGAGTCGGTTGACTCACAGTCTTAGTTAATCAATTTTCAACCAATCTTGTTTAAATTGAATACCTAAACACTTTAGTAATCAAGTTAAACCTTACTCATGAGTAAACCCCTACTCTAGGTGTATCATATGTGTGTGACCCTATAGGTCCCAAGTCACATTGGCAGTGAATGTCCATAACTTACTTATGACATTACAAGCAATGAGTGGTATCCAGAAACACATTATTACTACCCAAGTAATTTGGAAAGTTGGATAACAAATTCAACCTACAATTCATGATCAGTGTTATAGTGATCGTATGGTTCTTTTGTCCCTTATATCCATATTGAACTTGAGGCATGGAATCATCATCCTCTCAATGTTCAACTCATGTTCCTTGAACTAGAGAAGCATGTCTGAGATGCATGTGATCACATATCATATATTCATTCACGTGAGTATGTCCATACGTTTAACAATCTTTTTTATCAAGTGGCTAGGATATCAACTCCAGTAGGAGGGACAAATCCCATATACATCACTCAAAGACATTCCCCATGTCTCACAATGTACCTGAGAATCACCTTTATGGTAACCCTTATTCAAGGTCATGTTGGATGGTGTCAAAATACATCAAACGACCTATGATGAGTGTAGTGACTTCATGTCTAAGAAGAAAAATCACCACTATCACTATGAGAGTTGATTCTGACTAGCATTCAAAGATTTTCGTGTATCACTCTCAAGGTGGGTTGATGCGATGATTTTGAGTCGCATTTATAGACCTTTTTCATATGTGTTTTGTGCTCTAATTACTCATTTTTATGGATAATATTGCATAATTCACTCATTTCGGTCTTTGCCAGCATTCTATGTCAAATCCCCTTTTGTGTTACCATTCTGAGCATTATTTATCATTTTATCATAATTTGTGTGGATTTACTTGGTCTTATTGTGGAATTTCAGGAAAAACAAGTATCTTCTTCCGTCGATACCATCGACGGAAGTCGATACCATCGACCAAGACACAGGTTGCCAGCCGAGAGGAGCAGCACAGAGTCGATACCATCGACGAGAGTCGATGCCATCGACACATGGAGAGCTACAGCGTCGCTAAACGACAACAACCGACGCTAAAGAGAGTCGATACCATCGACCCAAGTCGATGGTATCGAGATGACCATAGGCGCTCAGACGAAAAGAAAAAGAAAGCTGCCGCTAATACGCTGGGTCGATACCATCGACCCGCGTCGATGGTATCGACGCCGGCAGATATGCGTTGGATTCGTTTTGATCTCAATCGGACGGCTGGAGTTATTTGACGACCTAATTAGGGACTTATACCTAATGACAGCCGCCCAGAGGGGAGGATGATCATTCTTTTGCATTGCACGAGTGTCGAGGAAGGAGAAAAAGGAGAACGGAGACCAGAGGCTCATCCCGGGTGATTCGGACGCTGCCGAAGACGAATTCCACCACCGATAGGCGGGGAAGCTTGTATTCTACGCCAAGGATCTACCGGTTCTTCTCCGTTCAGGGGTTTTCCCACTTGTTTCACGCTTTTCTTATGAATTCCCCTATTTCTACCATGTATTCGTGTGAGATGAACATGAGAGGCTAAAACCCTCCATCTTTAGGACCGGGAGTAGCCCGGGAATGCATTGTATGACAATTTTATATTGATGATTCATATTTTCTCTCTTAAATCCGTGGTATAGTTTCGTTTTCTCCATATATATTGTTATGCTTGATCACCATAATAATAATCTAATTCCCTTAATCACTTCGACAGAAGGATTAACGGTTGAAAAGAGACGAAACCTACATTAATCAATAAATCCCTTGACAAAGGAGGTGTAAAATTAATGGTGGAAACTGAGAGACCGTTTGTAATGCGCTTAGTTTAGGGGAATGATTACTACGATGGTGGAATCAACCTAAACCTAAGTAGTGAATTACACCACGACAGTGGGTAATTCTGTTTTCAGGCCACTACCCGGATAGAGAGAGAAGAGTGAGGAATCATATAAAACTTAATACAATGTTGACCCGCGGTGAAACCGCAATCCTAAAGATACTCTTTTGAATTGATTAAATTAATCTTTAATCGATTGTTTTCTTTGTTTCATTTTGTTTTCTTTTTAATTTCGACAACAAACCCTATTTTGTCATTCGGCCTAGCTGATTGCGATTAGTTAGTACGAGTCTACAATAATTCACGTATCCCTGAGTTCGACTCGGGCCTCACAAAGGCCTATATTAATCGACGTGTATACTTGCGTTTAAGCGCGTAGTAAAATACACGTCATGGGTCTATCTGATACATTGTTCTCTGACAAGTACCTATGTGTTTGGTTTGATATCGTATATCATGAATAATGAGATTTTATCATCAAACAACACACACTCTAGCCTTATGTGTTATTGTTGTCTATTAGCTTCCACAATGACATTGAACTAGGGACATCACAAGAATGTATGTACTCTTATCATACATATCATCTCATTGCTCGGGTCCTCAACCTGAAGAATATGTCATTGAGTAACATCATTCTTCAGACATCTATCATGTTATACTATCATCTCATAATTCAACAAACATATAGACAAAGATTGCATTTATTATTAATCAAATCATTTACAAGATACACCATTACAATCATCATATGATTAACTCTCTGGGCATACATACCAACAGACTCCCACTTGAATTTAGATCCAATCACCCATGGACTTAATCCCAAGTGATCTAACATGACCTTCATGCTTCTGTTGCAAAAGTGTTTTTGTGAAGGTGTCAACAACAATGCTTTTATTTGGTACTCTGTAAATATTCACATCTCTTGGATGTATGATCTCTCATATGAGATGGAATCATTGTTTTATGTTCTTGGAACATTGGTGTGATCTAGATTCCTTAGCTTGTGTAATAGCTCCATTGTTGTTACAATACATCTCTATTGTATCGTTGATGCTTGGAACCACCCCAAGTTCAGTGATGAACTTCTTGATCCAAATAGCTTTCTTTTCTGCATTGGAGGTAGCAATATATTTGGCCTTCATTGTAGAATTAGCAACTATTTCTTACTTGGAACTCTTCCAGCTTATAGCTCCATTGTTTAGGCAAAACATAAATCCAAACTATGATCCAAAGTCATATTTGTCAGTTTGGAAGCTTGCATTGGTGTAACCCTTTACCACCAACTCTTCCTCGCCATTGTAGATAAGGAACTAATCCTTAGTTATTCTTGAGTACTTAATGATGTTCTTTATGGCATCTAGTGACTTTCACCGGGATCTTTCTGATACTTTTTAGTCATACTTAAGGTATATGAGACATTAGGACAAGCACATAACATTGTGTACATGATAGATCCAAAAGCATATGCATATGGAATCTTACTCATGCATTCATTCTCTTAACAAGAACTAGGACATTAAGATCTAGAGATACTAACACTATGAGAAATGGGTAAGTTTCCTCTCTTCTAGTTCTCCATGTTGAACCTTTTCAACACTTTATCAATGTATTTGCTCTAGCTTAGGCTAAGAAGCCTTCTAGATCTATCTCTATATATCTTGATTCCTAGAATATAGGATGATTCACCTAAGTCTTTCACAGAGAATGTATTTCCTAGTGAGTTCTTTACCATCTATAAAGTAGGGATGTCATTTCCCATTAATAGTACACCATAAACATATAATATGAGCAATACAATCATGCTCCCAGTAACCTTCTTGTAAACACATGGTTCATCTCCATTTTAACTAAATCCAAACTCTCTGATTGTTTCTTCAAATCAAAGATTCTAGATCTGAGATGCTTGCTTCAATCCATAATTGATCTTTGTAGCTTACAAACTTTATTTTCATCCTTTAGACTTATAAAACCCTCGAGCAGTTTCATGTACACATCCTAAAGAAGATTCTATTAAGGAATGTGGTTTTAACAACCATCTGCCAAATCTCATAGTCATAATAAGATGCAATGACAAGCATGATCATGATGGACTTCACCATTGGCAACTGGAAAAAAGGTTTTGTCATAATCAACACCTTGAACTTGTCTGAAACCCTTTGCAATCAATCGGCATTTGTAAGTTTGTAAATTACCATCCATGTCACTCTCCTTCTTGGAGATCTACTTGCACCCTATGGGTTTTACCCCTTCAGGTGGATCCACCAATCTCCATACCTTGTTGGTATACATAGATTCCTTCTTATATCTCATGGCCTCAAGCCACTTCTCAAACTCTAGTCCCTTAATAGATTCTAGGTAGGTAGTTGGCTCATCATCAATGACCAACTCATCTCCTTAATGAGTCACAAGATAACCAAATATTTTAGGCTCAAGGAGTGTCCTACTATATTTGCAAGGTTCTTGGGTTACATGAGGAACTTGAGATTCCACAAAAATTTGTGGCTCTTCATCTTCCTTGTGCATGTAACGTCCCAGGATTTGAGACCTCACATAAAATGTTTGTAAAAGGAATGATTGGACTACCCATATCACCAAGGTGCACCTCCTTTACATGGATCCCATCACTAAAGAAATCCATAGTTAAGTGTGCTCAGTTTGGAGTAGTACTAGGATGGGTGACCAGTCAGGAAGTCTATCCTGGCTTGCACGTGAGTGAGGACAAAAAGCACAGTTAAGGCTAGTGGTGGTCTATGGGGCCAGTAATCATTCCTGAAACTCTAATAGAGTCTTGGGCAGTGGGCCTAGGAATTACAAATGGTATTAGAGCCATAACCCCTCCAGTAAGTGGGGCCCACATGGGCATGTGGCGTGCTAGTCTTGAGTTGTGCGGTCCAGGAATGTTGGAAAGGGTTGTCCATGGTGATGTAGTCGCCCTTGCGCTGGTATTCCGTGGTCGATAGTTGGGTTTCCATGGGCCATACTGGGTCTACATTGAAACAGAGAGATATTATGATGCCATATAGTTGATCCTTGATGAGGGCATCAAGAGTTTAAGTGGAGGAGATTATAACGTCCCAGTATTTGAGGTCTCACATAAAATAAATCTTAAAAAGAATGATTGTACTACCCATATCACCCATGTGCACCTCCTTTTTAGGGATTCCATCACTAAAGAACTCCATAGTTAAGTGTGCTCAGCTTGGAGTAGTACCAGGACGGGTGACGAGTCAGGAAGTCTATCCTATTTTACATGTTATAAATGGCATCAGAGCCATAACCCCTCTAGTAAGTGGGGCCCACATGGGCATGTGGCATGCCAGTCTTGAGCCGTGCGGTCCAGGCATGCTGGAAAGGGTTGTCTGTGGTGATGTAGCCACCCTTGCACTGGTATTCTGACATCGGGAGCTGGGTATCCATGGGACATTCTAGATCTGTACTAAAATGGGGAGATATTATGAGTCCATATAGTTGAGCATTGGCGAGGATGCCAATAGTCTAAGTAGGGGAGATTGTAACGTCCCATGATTTGAGGCCTCACATAAAATAATCTTAAAAGGAATGATTAGACTACCCATATCACCAATGAGCACCTCCTTCATCACTAAAGAACTCCATAGTTAGGTGTGCTCAGCTTGGAGTAGTACTAGGATGGGTGATGACTTGGGAAGTCTATCTTGGCTTGTGTGTGAGTGAGGACAAAGAGTGCAGTTAAGTCTAGTGGTGGTCTGTGGTGCCAGTCGTCATTCCTGAAATTCTACTAGAGCCTTGGTCAGTGGGCCCAGGCGTTACAGTGTACCTCTATAGGTTCAATGTTTTCTTGTTGGTCTTGAACCTCTTTGAGTTCTTCTTTTCTCCCACATATTCCTTTATAAATGAATTCCTTTTCTAGGAATATAGCACCCTGTAACAAACACTTTGTTGTCATATGGAGCATAAACTAGTATCATTTAGTTTTCCTAGGATATCTAAAAAAATAACATTTATTCGATTTGGGTCCAAGCTTTTTAGGAATCTACTTTCTCACATAAGCTTCACATCTCCAAATTTTCATAAAAGACACATTGGGATGCTTCCCAAACCTTATCTCATATGGTGTCTTTTGAACCAATTTAGATGATACACAGGTTAATATAAACGATGTGGTTTCTAGAGCATGCCAACAAAAGGAAGTTGTAAGACTAGCAAAACTCATCATTGATCGCACCATATTTGGTAATGTATGGTTCCTTCTTTCTGATAAACCATTATGTTGTGGTGTTCCAAGTGGAATCCATTTTGATATGATACCATAGTCTCACAGACGGTCCTCAAACTCTTAGCTTAAGTACTCTTTACCTTGATCAGAACAAAGTGCTTTGATACTTTTACGATGTTAGTTTTGTACTTCATTCATGAATTCATTGAACTAATAGCATGGTTCTATCCATTTCTAATAACGTGGTTCTAGCCATTTCTTGTAAAGAACAGTTTTTCCTTTTAATGAAATCGTTCCATTATGGATTGTGTGGAGTAGAGAAATTGTGAGTGTACCCTTTATATGAGCAAAAACTTCAAAATTATGGTTTTCAAATTCTCCTCCATGATCACTCCTAATGGTGCAAATTTTATTTTGAAGTTGATTTTCAATCTATGAGTCAAACTGAATAAATATTCCAATAGTATCATCTTTGCCAAAAATAAAATGTAACCAAATTTATCTACTATAGTCATCAACAATTACAAAACAATATCCCTTTCCACCTATAGACTGTGTTCTCATAGGTCCAAATAAATCCATATGTATGAGTTCAAGAGGACTAGACGTACCAAGGAATTGTTTTACTTTAGAAGAAGTTTTAGTTTGTTTTCCTAATGTTCAAGGTTCACAATTTTCAAAATTATCAAAAGAAACTTTAGGCAACCCAAGAACTAGATCATGTTTAATTAATTTTTTAATAGCATGAGTACTTGCATGTCCTAATCTTCTATGCCATAGATTTTGAGTATTATCATTTGCAATAAGGCATTTATCAACAATTGATTTCATAAAGTTAGGCGTAAGAACATAAAGATTTCCCACTCTTTTTTCTTCACATGCTATATCATTTATGTCTTCTTCAAGTAATTTGGAGAAAGTTTTATTGAAAAATAAGTCATAACCACTATGACATTATTGAATAACACTTAGCAAATTGTGGTGCAAACTTTCTACTAATAACAAATTCTTAGTTGTGAGATTTTTTCTGATATTACCTATTCCCATGATGGTGCATTTGTTGTTGTCTCCAAATTTGACTGGTCCTCCATTTTCTTTTCAAATGAATGAAAATATTTCTTATTTCTAGTCTATGTTTGGAGCATCCACTATCAACCACCCATTCATGCAATTTAAAAAGTCTTTGGTACTCAAGTAGAGCCCATGATGGTTAATACATGAAAATTATATTATCAATGCCAGAAAAATCATTTAAAATAATCAAACTTAAATTTCTGACATATTTTCAGTTGAACTGTTCTTCAGTCGAGAAGTTACTCAGTTGAAAAAAAAATTGATCGAAATAAATTTCATACTTTTTATTTTAACAATTTACACAAGATATACAAACGAATATTTGTTTAAATAAAGGATATCCAAATGAATATCAAATTGGATTGAGATGAGACTTAAATGTGTTGATCAAGATAAGCATAAGTCAAATCTCAACAAGTTCTCCTTTTTTGTCTTAAGTTGGAGGTTTGGGAACCCAAATTATGTCAATTGCTCCTTTATTTCAATATTCACATGAGAAAGAATAATGACCTAAACATTGACAGTAGTGACGTGATATAAAGGATATTTCATTTCTCTTTTGAACATGTTGATAATTTACAACTTTAGTTTAACGTATATATATATTTCTAGTCTTAGGAACATATACCTTTCTAGTTTGGTTTTAAGGTACATATCCTAGACCTCTTCTTCCTACTTGTTTAGAAGAATTTTCTAGGATATTATCAAGGTTTTTGTTTCCTTGCATTAATCTAGAAACTTGTTTTTGTAATTCATCATTTTAGCAAGCTTTTTAGTTATATCCGAATTTTCTTGAGCAAGATTTGAAGGTAAAGTATTTGTAACAGCATGAATTTAGGATTTCAGACACCAAAGGTGTCTACATAGATTAATAGACCTAGAGATCATGAAAACCCTAGTTGAGGTAGAATTAATAGTTTTACAATGTATGAATTCCATGGAAAGGAATGAAAATATGGTATCATGAAACTTGGGACAACAAAAGATATGATTATAAGGATAATTTAAGCATTTGTTAAGTGGTGAGTGATGGTGTTTGTTAAATGAGTAAATCATATTAGTGGACTTATGAGACTAGATGTTTGTTTATATAGTTGTGTAGTCAATTGAACTTATGAATACATGTTCTCATCACTTGGCCTTGCCTTGATGATCGTAATTGGTATCCAAAGGTTTTCTGATTTGTTTGGATATCGATGGAAATGTTTTTCCCAAGGGAAAGTAAGTATGTAATCATAATGGCTAGATCTTTGAAGTAAGGAGGATACATGGAGCTACATAAGTCATACCTTATATGGGACTTGTAGTTTTTTTACTACTGTGATGTAGATAAAATTGTCTAAGAATACTTTAAGAAATGAGCCCAGGGCAATGGAGGGCTTCTTCCTCTACAAAATAGAAGTAATACATGTAGCCCTGAGTCTCTAATCATATACTTGTATATCCCGATTCAAATACCATGGTTTGTGGAAAACCAAACAAGGTCTGGTCTCTAGGTATATATATACACATGTTCTTACCCTCGCCAGGCACTCTCAACCACAATCCTAGGGCCTTGCAGTTTATGTACATGTATATTTCAAGACCTATAGGTTGGAGTTGAATTGTAGGTTTTGTTGATGAGCAAAGGATCAACACCAGTAGGGATAATGATACACATGGTTGTGGCAGGTAAGAAGATATCATGAGTAGTCATAAGAACATGATCATGGATGACACATTGTGACACTCAAGATGACTTTGCACCTTCAGATCGCCATGAACACCATATCCCTCCCACTGTGTGGCTCCACCTAGGCGTCATCCCTAGTGCTAGGAGGTGGCCGCCCTATGGTTAGGGTTCAGTGCAAATTGGGGAATCTCTACATCAGTATGGGTATCTAGAGATCATAGTAAGGATTCAAAGACGAGCTGTCATAGTAGACTGGCGCATCAACTATCCATCCCCACTCCAAGTCCCTTTCAGGGCGCCTGTAGGTTCCATGTTGGTCGTGCAACCATAATTGAGGGCATTGTTAACCTCTGGAGAAGAGCTCATTGATAGAAAACTTCAAGCGGGCATCATTTGTGGCAAGCTGGCGAGGAAGCTGAAAATAACTGACTACCCACAGCTTCTTAGACCCATGGTCGTGCGCCTCTATATACGCCACGACTGGATCTGATCGCCATGTCTTCGGATGACCATAATCCTCTCGTGCAGCGGCCCTTAGATTCTATACAGTAGAAGATATAGTAAGGGATAACGTCGGCTGGGTCTTGGAGAGTTGTTGTGGTTGGGGAGATCTTCCTAGGGTCTAAGGGTGGTCGGAGCCGCCACCAGGCTTCTGTTAGAGTAACCGACCAGGTGACCCCTATTTAATAGGGCAAATAGAGGAGGCACACTCTCCATCCGCAAGTCACTGAGATTGAGGGGATCGCGGGTCAAGCAGATCCCCACCCAAGGTGGATGCTGCCCAGATCTAATTAAACCAAATATATGGTAATTGGTGTTCAATGTATTCAAATAAGGTTTCAAATTTTAATTTAAAAAATTAATAGGTATGTCCAATGGGGTCAATTTATATATGTATTTTGTTTAGTTTTTCAAGATCTAGATGGTGGACTTGGATTCAGAGTCTATTTCAACTGTAAGTTTCCATGTTTTAGCCAGAAACCATGAAACCCTAGAAACTATAATGACTGCAGTTGTTAATGAAGGATTATTGAACAGGGTGATTAGGATTCATCAACTCCAAGAACATGATTAGGACTTATTCAACCCAAGAAAAGCAATCATGTTTTCTTCAAGAGAGGTAAGTGGTCCATGCCCATGAATGTTCATATTTAAAGATCAGTACATTTACATGTTTCTTAAATATCATGATCCAATGTTCTAAGATTTTAAAGTTAACATATGCAAGCAAGAATTTCTATAATTTTATGATTATGTAGCTCAGTATCTCAAGTAGAGATACATCATTATGATATCATAGAATATTCAAAGTGTGTAAATTATGTTCATAAGAAGAACAAAAGAATATATTTCCATCATATTTCTTAGTAATGTTATGTGGTAATGCTCAAGACTAAATGATATGAAATGCAATTAAGATTATCATACTTCCATGGTTATATGTTATAACCATGTCCTTAAGATTTCAATAGAAATATTATATTAAGATATCTTCTTGAGATTGGAGAACTAAGAAGTTATTTATATTTCTGAGAATGACTAATATTTAAGAGTTTAGTAAAATATCATGATATAAGTTCTAAATGTATTAAGATGCATGCCTAACATTTAAGATTTTAAGCTTACATGATGGTATTAAGATTCATGTAAGATCATATTCAATGAGACTTCCAAGAGATTGGGCTATCTTGTCAAAAATCATATTTGAGATATTTGATAGTTAAGTTATTTTCATGTACTTGGAATTTCTATATTAAAACTAGATTATTTTCTTAAGCCTTTAACTCAGATGTCAAAAATATGATATAGAGTTATGTTAAGCCTGCATGTTAAAATATACCTTCAGATAAAGATTTATCAAATAATAAGAATATTAGATTCTAGATCTAGAGTTAGATTCAATTTTGAATTAAGAATAGAGATATAGATACAGAGATAATAGAGTAGATTCAGAGATCAGAGATTAAGAGTTAGAGATAAGAAATTAAGAATAGAGATATAAAATGACATCAGAACATTAATACATTATAAGATAAGTCCTCACCATATAATCATGGGTCAATTTAGTGGGCACATTGCGCCAGACATCGTGGGTGTCACAGAGGGTGTGTTGTTCCAATAGAGGATGTGTTGCACCATAGAGGACACTTCAGTTTCAACAGAGGACATGTTGTGCCAAAAAAGGTGTTTTGCACCATAGAGGACACTACAGGTGTCAATAGAGGGCACTTAGTTTCTACAGAGGGCACTTTGTTTCAACTGAGGGTCTGTTGCACCATAGAGGACATTGTGGTGCCATAGAGGAGGAATTATTGTATAATGATGGCCACAATCAGATAAAATTTGTAAATAAAAGATATTTTAGTTCAGAAAATGTACATAATCTCATTTAGAAGTATGATATAAGAGATTTAAGATAAGGGAGACATGACTCAGGCCCTGTGTGCAAGTCTTGTGGCCCAGGCACCAGAGTGCATGTCGATCCAGATACATAACCTAGGAACCTTAGTGCAGAACGTGAGACCCATGTACCAGAGTACAGGTCTCCAGATAAAGATAAAGTAGAAAGATAAGAGCTAATTTAAAGAAAGAAGAGTTATTTATGTTTTGTTTTTTTATAGAAAGGTTAATGTTAGTTTCATATTTATAATGTACAAGAATCTTTTGTGGCATTTTTATCACTTATATATTAGAATACTCATGCCACTTACGCTAATAATCATTTTTCCTATACATGGCTGGGGACGAGATGTCCGCAGGTGAGGAGCAGGAGCAGAAGTAGCACCCTGAGACTTGGAGCACAAAGATTAACATGATAAGATCTAGTAGGTGCCAACTATAAGATGATCCTCAGGTTTATAGACTCATCTATATGTTTCCATGTTTAGAAATTTAGAGTAGAGATTGTCTCAAGATGTTAATTGATTTTTCCATGTAATAACCATTATGTTCCTTTTATAAGAAAATTTTTGAGAATGTGTAATATTTTCAGTTTGTATGATTGATTATATTGTTTCTATGAATGGCAGTTTTATGTAATTCCCCCTTGAGTGTATGAGTTTTGCATAAATCAATGTTGCTTCCGCTATGTACATGTGTGTACTTAGGGAGGTTGCTACAAAATGGTATCAGAGCAACATTATAGTTGGCCACCAGATAAATTCTCATGTTTTTACTTAAGATCACCCTTTAAGAACTTAAGTTAGAGGTGAGTGTAGATTCAAAAAGATAACTAGTAGCCCTAATTATTAGAAGTAATTGGAAGGTATTACAAATCAAAGTAGAGCTCTAGATAGAAGATAAAATTTTAGATAAGCATGAGGGTTATGTGACTATTTCTTTTTGGATTTTATGTTTACTCTCGAATTTCATATAGCATGCTCTCTCTCTTTCCCACATGTTTGTGGTATGGGACACAAGCTTATGGGATTTTGTAGAGAGAATGTTATGTGCATAATCATGCTTGTCTGGTCCTTTCAAGTGCATGTGGTATGGGACATGTGCATGAAGGGGTGCTAAGACAAGTGTGACAAGACATATCACCTCTGAATATATGACCAGCCGGCATGTATCCAAAGGCGACAAAGAAAATAGAGTTAGAATTAAGAGTTTGAGACATATAGTCATCTAAACCTAATCAGATACTTAGTAAAACCAAGGATGCATAAAAAGGATAGATAATTTGAAATAGATAAGTTGGATAGATTTAGGGTAGAACCAGAATCCTAATCCAACTTCCTTAGAAAAGAGGTAAATAAGGTCCTTTTCCATGTAGATGATGGTGATGATGTAAGATAGAACCTAAGATTCATTAGTAGAATATTTACCTGGTGATTTCTATGATGAGGTTAGACATTGATGCTTAGCCATGAGAAGGCTACACCTTGAGTATGTAATCTTTTAAGATAATTTGAGTGAGTTAGTATGCAAAACGTTAAGGTGGTGTAGTCTAATTGAATTTTGAGGACCAAATTCCTAGAAGGTGGGTAGAATTGTAACACCCTAAATTTAGGGTTTTAGAACCCAAAGATGTTTGCATAGATTAATAGACCTAGATGTCATGAAAACTGTAGCTGAGGTAGAATTTATAGTTTTACAATGTATGAATTCCATTGAAAGGAATGAAAATATGGTATCATGAAACTTGGGACAACAAGAGATATGATTATAGGATATCTAAAGTATTTGTTAAGTGGTGAGTGATGATGTTTATTAAATGAGTAAATCATATTAGTGGAATTATAAGATTAGATGTTTTTTTATATAGTTTTGTAGTCATTTGAACTTCTGAATACATGTTATCATCACTTAACCTTACCTTGATGATCATAATTGGTATCCAAAGGTTGATTTATTTCAATATCGGTGGAAGTGTTTTCCCAAGGGAAAGTAATTATGTAATCATAACGGCCAGGTCTTTAAAGTAAGGAGGATACATGGAGCTACATAAGTTATATCTTAGATGGGAGTTGTAGTTTTTTTAATTATCATGATGTAGCTATAATTATCTAAGAATCCTTTAAGAAATGATCCCAGGGTAATGGAAGGCTTCTTCCTCTACAAACTAGAAGTAATATTTGTAGCCCTTAGTCTCTAATCACATACATGTGTATCTCAGTTCAAATAGAAATCTAATAGAACACTAGATACCATGGTTTATGGAAAACCGAACAAGGCCTGGTCTCTAGGTATATATATACACAGGTTCTTACCCTCTCCAGGAAGTTGCAACCACAACCCTAGGGCCTTGCATTTCATGACCATGTATATTTCCAGATCTACAAGTTGTAGTTGAATTGAAGGTTGTGATGATGAGTGAAGGAATAACACCAATAGGGATAACAATACACATGGTTGTGGCAGGCAAGAAGATATCATGATTAGTCATAAAAAAATGATGTGGATGACACATTGCAACACTCAAGATGACTTTGCACCTTCAAATCTCCATGAACACTGGAACCCTTCCACTGTGCAGCTCTAGGCTAGGTGCCATCACCATCTCTAGGAGGTGGCCGCCATACAATTAGGGTTTAATGTGAATTGGGGGAATCTCTACATCAGTATGGGTATTTGGAGATCATAGTAAGGATTTGGAGACGAGTCGTTGGAGTAGACTGGCACATCAACTATCCATCCCCACTCCAAGTCCCTTTCACAGTGCATGTTAGTTCCCTATTAGTCATGCAACCATAATTGAGGGCATTTCTAACCTCTGGAGAAGAGCTCGTTGATAGGGAACTTCAAGTGGGAATCATTGTGGCAAGTTGACAAGGAAGCTAAAAACAATTGACCACCCACAACTTCTTAGACCCATGGTCATGCGCCTCTAGAGCCGCCATGATTGGATCTGACCGCCATGTCTTCGGATGGTCACCATCCTCTCGTGCATCAGCCCTTGGGTCCAAGACGGTAGAAGATAGAGGAATGGATAACATCAGTTGGGTCTTGGAGAGTTGTTGTGGCTGGAGGAGATCTTCCCAGGGTCCAAGGGTGGTCAGAGTCACCACCAGGTTTCTATTAGAGTAGTCGACTAGGTGACCCTTATTTAACAGGGGAAATAGAGGAGGCACAATCCCCATCTACAAGTCATTGAGATTAAGGGGATCATGGGTCAAGAAGATCCCCACCCAAGGTAGATGATGCCCAAATCCAATTAAACCAAATAGAAGGTAATTGGTGTTCAATGTATTCAAATAAGTTTTCTATGTTGAATCATAAAAATGAATTGGTATGTCCTTGGGGTCAAGTTATATATGTATTTTGTTCAATTTTTTTAGATCTAGATGGTGGAGTTGGATTCAGAGTCTATTTTGACTCTGAGTTTCCATGTTTTATCAAGAAACCCTGAAACCCTAGAAACTACAATGACTACAGTTGTTAATGAAGGATTATTGAATGAACAGAGTGATTAGGATTCATAAACCCCAATAACATGATTAGGACTTATTCAACCCAAGAAAAGCAATCAAGTTTTCTTCAAGAGAGGTAAGTGGTCCATGCCCATGAGTGTTCATATTTAAAGATCAGTATATTTACATGTTTCTTAAATATCATGATCCAATGTTCTAAGATTTTAAAGTTAACATATGCAAGCAAGAATTTCTATACTTTTATGATTATGTAGCTTAGTATCTAAGTATAGATACATCATGCTTATATCATAGAATGTGCAAGGTTTGTAAATAAAGTTCATAAGAAGAACAAAAGAATATATTTCCATCATATTTCTTAGTAATGTTTCATGGTAATTCTCAAGACTACATGATAAGAAATGCAAGTAAGATTAAAATACTTCCATGGTTATGTTATATAACCATGTCCTTAAGATTTCAATAGAAATATGACATTAAGATATCTTCTTGAGATTGGAGAACTAAGAAGTTATTTACATTTTTGGGAATGACTATTATATAATAGTTAAGCAAAACATCAAGATATAAGTTTTAAATGTATTAAGATACTTGCCTAAGATTTATGATATTAAGCTCGCATGAATGTATTAAGATTCATGTAAGATTAGATTTAGTGAGACTTCCAATAGATTGAGTTATCTTGTTAGAAATCATATTTGAGATATTTGATAGTTAGGTTATTTTCATATACTTGGTATTTCTATATTCAAACTTGATTATTTTCTTAAGCCTTTAACTCAAATGTCAAAAATATGATATAGAATTATGTTAAATCCTCGTGTTAAAATAGACCTTCAGATTAAGATTTATCATATTATAAGAATATTAGATTCTAGATCTAGAGTTAGATTTAGTTTTGATTTAAGAATAGAGATAAAGATACAAAGATAATAGAGCAGATTCAAAGATAAGAGATTAAGAGTCAGAGATAAGAAATTAAGAACAAAGATATAAAATGACACAAGAACATTAATACATTATAGGTTAAGTCATCAGTAGAGAGTCATGGGATGATTCAGAGGGCACATTGCACCATACACTACGGGTGTCACAGAGGGCATGTTGTTCCAATAGAGGGTGTGTTTCACCATAGAGAACATTGTTGGTGTCAACAAAGGGTACTTTGTGCCAACAGAGGGTGTGTTGCACCATAGAGGACACTATTGTGTCACAGAGGAGGACTCGTCATATAATGGTGGCCACAATTAGATAAAATTCATAAATAAAATATATCTTAATTCAGAGCATTTACATAATCTCATTTAGAAGTGTGATATAAGATATTTAAGATGAGAGAGACATGACTCAGACCCTTTGTGCAAGTCTTGTGGACCAGGCTCCAGAGTGCATGCCGATCCAGATACATAACCTAGGCACCTTAGTGCAGAACATGAGACCCATGTACCAGGGTATAGGTCCCCAGATAAAGATAAAGTAGAAATATAAGAGCTAATTTAAAGAAAGAAGAGTTATTTATGTTTTAGATTTTATAGAAAGGTTAACTTTAGTTTCATGTTTATAATGTTCAAGAATATTTTGTAGCATTTTATCACTTATATAAATTAGAATACCCATGCCACTTATGCTTGTAATCATTTTTCCTATGCATGGCTGGGGACGAGATGTCCACAAGTGAGGAGCATGAGTAAAAGTAGCACCCAGAGACTTGGAGCACAAAGATAAAATGTGATAAGATCTGGTAGGGTGCCAACTATAAGATGATCCTCAATTTTATAGACTCAGCTATATGTTTCCATGTTTAGAAATTTAGAGTAGAGACTTTGTCTCAAGATGTTAAATGAGTTTTCCATGTAATAACCATTATGTTCCTTTTGTAAGAACAATTTTGAGAATGTGTAATATTTTCAGTTTGTTTGATTGATTATCTTATTGTTATGAATGCTGGTTTTATGTAATGCCCCCTTGAGTGCATGTGTTATGGATAACTCAGTGCTGCTTCCGCTATGTGCATGTGTGTACTTAGGGAGGGTGTTATAGTATCTCTTTATTTTACCAAAATATCATAATCTAAATGTGTACATAAGATAGGTTGAGTTTGATAATCATTTAATTTCGCAATCATATCAATCTTTTCTTGATAAAGAAGATTATTGTTATTTGTAAGAACAAGTATTTGTTCCTTATAACTTTCAATATTCTTTTTATGCATTATTTGAATATTTAGAGTATCATTTTCAGAATTAAGGTGATCTAAATTATTGTAAAGTTCGTCAATAACTTTAGTAAGTTTCTTCATTTGTTTCTTGCAATCAATATATTTTTCATGAATTTCTTTAAGAATAGTAACTAATTTTTCTTTAGATAATTCCAAAATATCTACCTCATCAGTTTCTTCATCTTCTGTTGCCATGAGGCATTCTATCTTTGCTTCTTTGTTGCTTCCATTTTCATCACTTGATTGATCCCAAGCAGGTTTGTAGGATTTATCTCCCTTGTCTTTCTTATTGAATAAGGACCTTCTTCTTGAGCTTTGGGCACTCATTCATCAAGTCACCCTTCCTTCCACATTTGAAACACTTGGAAGAATGAAAACATTTATATTTCTTACCATCTACAATTAGAGCATTTTCTTCATCGTCACTGCTTGTGTTGTTGTTTTCTTGAGTGGAGTTTTTTTATTGTGTCTTGGAGACAGCTTTAAGTGCAAGTTCCTTCTTTCTTTCCCTTTGTTTTTTAACCTCGATTCTTTCTTCTTATAGAGTGACTTCATGTATCTCTGGGTTCCCAATAAGGTTCTCCATCTTTAGTGATGTGAAATCATTCACTTCCTCGATAGTAGTCACCTTTGATTTGTATATGGGAGGCAATGATCTAAGTATCTTGGATACTTGATCTTCCTCTCTAATTTTCTTCCCCAATGCACTTTGGTTGTTCACAATGTTAGAAAATCTAGAATACATCTCTACAAAGCTTTTGTCAGGATCCATAAGAAGTAATTCAAATTTATGTTTTAACTTACTAATTTTAGTATTTTTAACTTGAGTAGTTCCTTCATGTGTTACAGCTAATTTATGCCAATTTTCATGAGTTGTTTCACATGAGGATATGTGATTGAGTTCACTAATAGATAAAGAACCATAAAGAATGCTTACTGCCTTTGCATTGAGTGTGGCTTGTTTTTCTGTATCAGGATTCCATATTTCTAACTTTTTTGTTGGAAGTACATATGGGTGATCTATCATTTTCCATAGTTCAAAGATCCTTGAAAGTATAATTGCATCCTCCTCTTCCAGTAGGTGTATTTAGATCCATCAAACATCGGTGGCCTGCTCACGTGAGTCCCTTCTAGGTTGAGGTTTTCAAGGATGTCTTCCCCCTTTCTTCAAGACCAGTTATAGATCCTTGAAGTCCTACTTTGATACCAACTGAAAAGGATCTAGAGGGGGTGAATAGAGCCTTATAAAAATTAAAGCAAAAAATGAAATGAAAAAGGCAAGCAACCACAATGGAGATAGGATTTAGAGTGGTTCCGTCTAAGACGTTAGTCCACTGCCTAGTCATTTCCAACTAGGATTTTACAAAAAATAATTTTAGTAACTTATCAGTTAGGACAAATTATAAAAGTACTTGTTGCAACAAAACCTTCTTCTTTACCGGCCACAGAAGAGTACCATACAAACCTCTTCTTTAACGAATGACAGAAGAGTATTGATCTTCTCTTCTTTGACGGATGATAGAAGAGCACTGCAACACCTCCTCTTCTTTGATGGTCGTAGAAGAGGACATGTGTGAAAACTCCTTCACCTGTGATATCCCAGACAACCTCCTCTCCTTGGAGTAGTCCCACTATAGTTCACAAATAGAGAATGAATATTGGAGAACTGATGTATCTCAACAATGTCCTAGATCAGTCTTATGGACCAATGCCACTAAATATTAGACAATTGTAGGTGGTGGTGTTGAGAAGCTATGAGTAGGACACAAATATGGCAGTTGTAGAAGCTTCCAAGTGGATTGCTATAGCTTAAGAATGTCAATGGTTTCTCAACTCTTGTATCTCAAGTGTGCAAGTTGTAATTTGGGTGTCCTATGACCACCACTATTTATAGGAATGGATTATAAGTGGCTAGGACTTATGGGAGTCTTTAGAGTGTTCTATAATGATAAATAGTTGTTATAGGTTAGTCAATATAGATGAAACATCTAATTTGGTCATTGATAAATTATCATTCCATAATCCATCTCAGTTGACAATATTTTCGACCGGGACTGACTCGGTCGAGAAATTATTTGACCAGTTTGGTCTAAGAGTCCAACTTGATTCTAACAACTAAGTGTCATTCTAACTACTTTGTCAACTTGTTTAATGGTCTTTCCTCGGTCCACAAATTCTTTGACTGGGAGTGTTTCAGTCGATAATATTTTTGACTGAGAATGACTTAGGACTAACAATTTGTAAAAGTACTTCTAGTGCTCTAAGTCCTCAACTGAGGGGATTGTCAGTCAACAATTTCTTCAACTGAGAGAGTCTCAATTGAAAAGTTTCTTGACCAAAAAATCTTGGAAATTGATTTGCAATTTTTTGGAAAACCTATCTAATGAATTTTCTAATGCGACCTACCAATCTTAGACACTTAGTTTTGACATATCAATAGGTTTAGGATAGATGGGGTTGGTCTATAGCTTAATTTTACATGAATTCTAAATATGTGTACATTTACACTACAAATAAGTACATGTACACAATAATTCAAGCATTTGATACTCTAATCTTGGTCATTCTTTCTCAAGATGTACTTGGCACCTGAAACACTTAGATAGAATGTTAAATCCATAAATAAGAAATGTTTGTCATGATCAAAAGATAAGATGAGCTAGCGTCAAATTTAGCCAACACTAAAACCTAAAACACTAGGTGGTTGATGCCTATGACCTGCAACATCTGATGCTCCTACCGCCAACTCAATCATCATCATCACCTCTCTATTACTCAACTAGATTTTCACACCACCAAACCCACTACCTCCACTAGATCTCAAGCACCCTCCACCCATCAGACACCATGGATCTATGGCTTCCTATGATCATTTAAGATGACTGGCAGCTCCTCCATCCTTGTCAACTAAACTCGCTAGCATAGACCTACAAAACCTCTGACCAACTCCCCTTCCTTCTCCAGTTTCAACCAATGAAACAGAGATGATAGGTCTCCCACCTGATCGCCATCCCTTCCGCTAGGAGATCTATTGATTTCGACAGCATTGTGAATCCACATACTTGTTTTCATCACCATACCTGATCTATATACATCCACAGTAGACATGCACCATGTTGCCATTATCGTCTCTGACCCACCTGTTCTACTTGATCCAACCACTAGTCATCATTGTAGTCTATATGTGATCTAAACCTCTATAATCTTGACAAGTTGACACATCAAAATTTTCGCGTCATGATGTCGAGATATACAACTTCTTCAATCTCACAATATCACCCTGCATGTTTAGCTACTTCCTGGCTTCTCTATCATGGAAAGCCTTGAATCCCCGAAATCCCATAAAACTCTACAAGCAATGACCAATGAGAAACCTTCCTTGACACCTCTAAGCCCAAGCATTTCCCTCCCTTCACTTATATAGCCCCTAGACCTATCATGACCCAACAAATATACAAGATGGACACACCTACAACACCAGGATGCCATCCATAGAACCTAAAAAGAATGGATGCAACAGCCCTCTACAGTGATGAAGCCTATTGATACAAAATAAGTAACATGAAGCTGCCCATGTGAGATCCTCTATAACATCCCAAATTTCATATATAAAATTTTAATGTGGGTTTTCCTAATGATATTTCAGTAAGGGGGCAAATAAACCTAATCATAGTTTAATATGCAATGAGTTTATAAAAGTTGTATTATTTGCCACATGGCACACCAATATACACATAATGTCTTAAATGTGTAGAATTAGTTATCAGGTGTGTATGAATATGAATGAATGTTTCATATGGACATCAATGTAACTAATAAATACATCATGGTAATTTGAGACATTAAATGTGTTTCTAGGACATTTCAGATATATTTTACATTTAAATGCAATGGAGTATAGTTTAGAGGATAATTAAGTGTACTTAAATTTTTTGATATCTAAAATTAGAAATATGTTTGATATCAGACTTGAAATATTCTCATATGATAAGAAGCTAGCCTTAATGGAAAATTTTGGAAAATAAATGATCAACCTATGACTTATTGGAAAGTATTAAAGTTTAAACAACATTAACTTAATTCATGGTGTTGTAATTTCCAAATATAGAATATAAAATAATGAAAATTATCTAGACACAATATTTAACATATGGTCAAATTTTGGTTGAGGTTGGGTAATCCTAACTATCCTAATTAATTTTAAGAAGGAAGGGTATTATTAAGCCATTGTTTGACCTAAGTATGCAATTTATGTATCCAATTTATCTATTTATGCCTAAGATAATGTTAGGTCAGGTTGTCACACAGATTTAGTTTGCATTGGTAACTCAGACCTATGCTTTGACCATTGGATGGGTATCTGAGGGTCAAGATGGTGTCTTCTTCACCATGTAAGCAAGAGTCCAGCGGGAATAGAAGTCCGGACAACATGGACTCTGGACTTCCCCAATTTTCTTGTGATAATGCAGATGATAAAATAAAGTGAAAGTTCCATTGGTTTAAGGAGTGAATCTCATTCTTATTAAGATCCAACCATGAAGATGACTCTATTGATCTGCAACATTAACTTCACTGTGCGGATTGTGAGGGACTCGACGGGGACCAGATGTGGGTCGGATGTGATGAGGATAGACGCTTGCTTCCTTCAGCTATGCCTCCAAGTCAGGTGCCAGAACTGGCACCGGGATGATGATAACCATACTACATCTTGGGGAGGGTTCATATAGGTTGTCTTGGGGCCAGAACAGGTGGAAGAAGGTGATTCAGAGTACTACAATCCTCCTAGTGGACCGAGTATGGCCGGAGAGCCCCTAGCCTTCCTGCCCAGGCAGTGACCTGGAAGTCCTCTGTATAATAAAGGAAATAGAGGGGACAAACCCCTATCTGTGAAACACTAAGAGAGGGGGTGTGTGTCAAGTGGATTCAGCCCAAGGAATATCCTATCTCGACCCATTCAGATCCACATGAGGTAATTCATTATTTGATTGATTCAAATAAGGCCTCAAGGTTGTATAAATCATAACAATTAATTGGTATGTCCATTAGGGTCAAGTTATATATGTATTTTGATCTATTTTTCGATATATAGACAATGGGATAGGCCACAAGGCATAATTTGGCTTGGTTTCAAAAAGTTGTAGAGTTATCATAATTAGGATTTAGAAACCTAATTAAGATTATTTGGGTGACTATCACATGTTGATTAAGAGAATTGAGATCAGGGATCTAGGAGTTGTTTTTCCTATTAATTCAGGTAAGTGGTCCATGCCCATGAGTATTCATATTGAAAGCTCAGTACATTTATATGTTTCTTAAATAAGACTTTCAAGGTCCAATGTTCTAAGATTTTAAAGATATGCAAGCAAGGTTTTCTATACCTTAATTATTATGTCAATTCATATGCTCAATACCTCAAGTTATATCATAGAATGATTTAAGATCATGAATTAAGTTCATAAAAGGAATAAAAGATTATATTTCTATTAATTTCCTAGTACTCTTTCGTATTAATGCTGAAGACTACATCATAAGAAACACAAGTAAGATTGTCATACTTCCATGGTTATGTGATATAACCATGTACTTAAGATTTTCAAGTAGAAACATACTATTAGGATTTATTATATAGATTGATATATGAGAACTAAGAAGTTATTTAGATTCCTTAGAATCATTAATATGTAAGATTTAAGTACAATACAACAATGTAAGTTTTGAACATATTATGACATGATCAAGTCTTCAACATAAAGATTATATTAAGATCAGAATTTATTGAGAATAGAGTTCATTCTAATATTATAAGATTAGGATGTACTAAGTAATGATTAAGTTCCAATATAAGATTCTACCAAGATTCATGATTCAATTTATAAGAGTAAGATTATGAGGATAAAGTGCTTCAAGATTTAAGATCACATGAATTCATTAAGGTTCATGTTGAGATCAGATTTAATGAGACTAAAGAGATTGAGTTATATTGTCAGAGATCATATTTGAGATATATGATACTTAAGTTATTATCATATACTTGATATTTCTATATTCAAATTAGATTATTTTATTAGCCTTTAACTCATATGTCAAAAATATGATATAGAATTATGTTAAGTCCTCATGTTACAATAGAGCTTCAGATTAAGATTTATCGTTAATATGAATATCATTTTAGATCCAGAGTTAGATTTAGTTTAGAATCAAAGAATAGAGATACAGAAACAGAGATAATCGATCAGATTTAGGGATAGAAATTAAGAACAGATTTAGAAATTAGAGATTAAGATTCAGAATAAGAAATTAAGAATAAAGATAGAAAATGACATCATAACATTAACTAATTACATTATAGGATAAGTTCTCACTAGAGAGTCCTGGGACGATTTAGAGGCACACTGTGCCAGACATTGTAGTTGTCACAAAGGGCATATAGTTCCAACAAAGGGTGTGTTGCACCATAGAGGACACTTTGGTGTCAACAGAAGGCACATTGTGCCAACAGAGGGTGAGTTGCACCATAGAGGACACTTCAGTATCATAGAGAAGGACTTATAGTATAGTGGTGGCCACAATTAGATAAAAGTCATAAATAAAAGATATCATAATTTAGAGCATGTATGTAATCTCATTTATAAGTATGATGAAAGAGATTTAGATAAGAGAGACATGACTCGAGCCCATTGTGTAATTCATGTGGCCCAAGAACTAGAGTGTAGGCCGATTTAGATACACAACCCATGCCCTATGTGCAGGTCATGAGACCCAGGTACCAGAGTATAGGTCTCTAGAGAAAGATCAGTAAAAAGATAAGATTGAGTTAAAGAAAGAAGAGATATTTATGTTTCAAATTTTATACGGAGTCTAATGTTAGTCTCATATTTATAATGTTTAAGAATATTTGGTACTATCTTATTACTTTAGTTTTGTGTGTATATAATACTCATACCACTTACACTAACAATCATTTTTTCTAATGCATGGTTGGGGACAAGATGTCCGCAGGTGAGGAGTAGGAGCAGAAGTATCACCTACAAACTTGGAGCGCAAAGATAGAGCATGATAAAATCTGGTGGGGTTCCAACTATAAGATGATCCTCAAGTTTATGGATTCGGCTATATGTTTCCAGGTTTAGAACTTTAGAATAGAGACTTTGTATCAAGATATAATATAAGTTTTCCATGTGATAGTATTTATGTTCTATTTGTAAGAACAATCATGAGAATGTTTTAATAATTCAATTTGTGTGATTGATTATACTGTTGTTATGTATGCCAGTTCTATGTAATGCCCCCTTGAGTGCACGAGTTATGGATAACTCGATGTTGCTTCCGCTATGTCCATGTGTGTACTTAAGGAAGGTGTTACATCCTCATGTTTTCCTTGACATCCCATATCTCCATCATTGACCCAAGCATGATGATAGAAACATAGTCTGCTTGATGCAGCTGACATAGTTTAGGTAAGAGGAGCAAGAATGTGCACCTGCCTAAGTAGGATATTGAGGCACTACCATAAAAGATCTCATCTTTTGAAATCGAACATGGACCATTCTTTATATGAAATGAAAATCCATTCTTGTCCATGCAAGGTACAGAATAATGTTTCTATTAATGGCAGGTACAAAATAGCAGTTCTCTAGCTCTATTATAAGCCCCATGGGTAGAGATAAATGATAGGTTCCAACTATGGTGGTTGTAACTCTTTCTCCATTCACAATGCACACATTGGAACTCACCCTTTCTTAAAGTATAACTTCTTATTAGATCCTACATATTTGAACATATGTGAGATCCACATCCAGTATCAAGTACCCATGATGAAAAAGTAGACATATTTATCTCAATAATGTATATACCTAACGTGGATATCTCTATATCCTCCTTGTTCCTCAGTCCCTACAGGTAGCAAGGAGAAACAAATTCCAGTGTTTAGGCTGGTGACAGTGGTGACAATTGCCTTCCTTATTCACCCCTTGCTTTACTTTTAGTGCAGAAGACTCGGGATTTTGGTTATCTTTAGAACTCTTCTTACTTTGCCTTTGACCTTAGACTTTCATTTGCCTTTGCTGACCATTATAATGGATTTTGGTTTGTCTTGCTTTAGCTATTCTCAACATACCAAGTAATTCTGACAACAACTTTCCAAAATCATTCATGTTGTAGTTCATGACAAATTGGTTGTATGAATCCAGTAGTGACTACAAAATCACATTTGTGGCCAACTCTTAGCCCAAGGGAAATCCCACTCTCACAGTGTTCTCCACATACCCAATCAAGTTGAGCATATGGGGACCTACTAGAACTCCTTCTTCCATATTGCACTTGAACATGGCCTTGGGGACATCGTATCTCTCTTATCTTGCCTAATATTGTTACATTATCTTAAGATGTGTTACCATCTCAATAACATTTGTGTTCTCATGTTGTCTCTACAATTCATAGTTCTTTGAGCATAGAATCAGGCACTTGACATCTACAACATCTTCAGAGTGCTTCTTGTGAGCATCCCTGACATGGTGGGAGTAGATTCATCTGGCTCTGGTGTCTTTAAGACATAGAGCCTACACTCTTGTGTGAGAATGATTCTCAATGTCCTAAATCAATCATGGAAATTATTCCCATTTAGTTTGTCCTTCTAAAGGACAGATCCCAAGGAAAATGTGTTGTTGTTTTCCATAATTTTCTACAAAATGAATTGCATTTTTGTCATAAACAGTTTTGACTTGACTTGATTAGAGAAAATTTAAATGATATTAATTAGGCCTTTAATTAATTATCTACCCCACTATTTTTCTCAAATTTATAGTCCTCTCTTATCAATATGGAAGATTGCAATGTACAACCTTCCAATGAGCTAAGACAAAAAATAATTAAATTATTACATGGACAGCGCCAGCCTTCATAACAAATAATTAAGATAGGAAACATTTTCCAATTGCATCTCATGCAATTCTTGGATAAATGGTATGCACAACTCCCTGTCATATTTTATGCTTGTAGGCACTTAATCTCATTAAGGTAACCTAGTTAAGCCTAACCCAAAAGCTAACATAATAGTAATGAACCTTGCTTGGCAGGCCGACTTAACTACCATCACACTTCTACGAGATAAATAGTGCACCGCGCTTGGTGTGTGTACGTTTAGTCGATCAAGCTTACATGTGTGATGTTTATGGAAAGCATTTAAGACTTAATATTTGATTGAGGGACTTTATTTATATAGAAATACATATACATATTCAATCACCGCATACTAATAATATATATCATATGCATACTATATCCAAAAATGAAACATGTAATAATAAAATATGAGTGATGGTTATGGCCACACTAATGCAATTATTTGGAACCACAAAGAATTGCTACCTCCTAAGATTGATATCACATGTAGCAACATGTTCAGTAGAAAATCTATGATGGAACCATCTCAGTCGGTCAATTCCACTCTTGAATCAATTGGTTGGCCTCTTAGTTGGTCGACTGGTCATCTTCGATCCTTCAATTGTCCCATAGCTCAAGAGGTGTCAGGAATCCTCCAGCCAGTTGGTTGGGCCTCCAGTTGATCGGTCGGATCCTCCTATCTATCAGCCTCCTCGGTCCTCCAGTCAATCAGTTTGACTTGTAAGTTGATCAAATCGTCTGGTGCAGAATGCCTTTTCTTTGTCAAAATAGGAAAAAAACTATCATATTCGTCTTTAACTTATTACATTGTAAAAGGTAAAATCTCGAGTTACATTCCAGGGGAGCATAGGGAGGAAAGCATTAACTTGCATATGGAAAAACATAGAGAGGCTTGATATGCAAAGTGAATCTAAATGGTAGGAATAAAACCATTCAACCATGCACACATATCCAGGGGGTATCAGCCATAACCCTGCTTACATCCACCATCAAAACAAATTATTGGCAACACACATAAATTGCATATATCACATCATATACATGTATTGGGATTGTATGTGGTATTTAATCTAATATGCACACTAGTCATATTATTAATTTGCATTGTATGTATTGAAATGAATGATAAAACAAAATCCAATCATAGTGATTAAATCTCAAAACATAGTAAATTGACGTGGCTCTGATACCACTATAGGGAAATATGGCCACAAAGATCACAGCGGAAACAAAAAATTTCTTGCCATATTCCCCTTTACCAATGGATCATGTCAAAAATTATCGATTGGAAAGGAAGGTTTCAAGGCATATACTTGGTCTTAGAGCAAGTCCAGCGACTACACTTGTAGTGGCATGCTTCTTTTGCAAGCACCACCTAGATGGTTTTTGGTGGTGGACTCCTGGTGTAGCACCACTAACCTCAGTTGATGGCATCCTCATAGTGGGTGGTAATGACCTCCACACCTCTACATTGTCCACGCGGACTATTGGGAACTCTTATGATTCTTTTAGAACTAATAAGGAGTTGTCCTTTTGATGTCAATGTGTTAGTGTTGACTTGTGATCCATAGTTGTCTCCCCATTTTACAGGTAAGACTTGCTTTGGGCTCTCATATTACCACAACGATGAACCGAAAATGTTTTTCAGTGTTAGTTGTGTCATTTGAAAGTCTTGAATACCCCACCCCCCAATTTATAGGAGAGTCGAGGTCAAGGTTTCAGATCAACTAGGAGTTGAAGAGATGGATTTTCACAAATTTCTAGTTGTTGCAAATAATGAATCAGTCAGTTCACTTTTGAACCGGTCAGTTCACATGTGAATTGATCGATTCAATGCTTGAAGTGGTCAGTTCACTTTCTTTCCTATTCACAAACATATTGGCTTTCAATGTGATGATTAATGCACACATGACATCAATATCAATCCTTGATCCAATCTTATAAATCATTGAATCGGGTGATTCACATATTGAATTGGTCAGTTCATATTCTGGACTAGTCAATTCATTTTCCAATTTAGCCAATAATCAACCAACATTGTTTCACTTGAATCGATCGACTTAACATTTGAGTTTGTAAATTCACAATCCTGATTAGCCAATTTTTAGCCATTTTTTTAAAATTGAATATCTAAACACTTTAGTAATCAATTTAAACCTTATTCATGAGTAAACCCATATTCTAGGTGTATCTTATGTGTGTGACCCTATAGGTCCCAAGTTACATTGGCAGTGAATGTCCATAACTAATTTATGACATCACATGCAATGAGTGGCATCTAGAAACACACCATTGTTGTCCAAGTAATTTGGAAAGTTTGAGAACAACTTCAACCTACAATTTGTGAACAGTGTTGTAGTGGCCATATAGTTCTTTTGTCTATGATATCCAGATTGAACTCGAGGCATGGAATCATTATCCAACAGTGTTGTAGTGGCCATATAGTTCTTTTGTCTATGATATCCAGATTGAACTCGAGGCATGGAATCATTATCCTCTGAGTGTTCAATCCATGTTCCTTGAACTATAGAAGATTGTTTGAGGTAAATGTGAGATCACATATCATATATTGATTCAGATGAGTATGGCCATATGTTTCCCATTCTCACTTATCAAGTGGCCAGGATATCAACTCTAGTTGAAGGGACAAATCACATCTACATCACTCACAATCATTCCCCATGTGTCACGACGTATCTAAGCATCATCTTTATGGTAACCCTTATTCAAAGTCTCATTGGAAGGTGTCAAAATACATTGAACAACATGTGATGAGTGTAGTAACTTCATGTCTAAGAACCACAATCACCACTATCATTATGATAGTTGATTCTGACTACCATTCAATGATTTCCATGTATCACTCTTAAGGTGGGTCTGTCTGATACATTGTGCTCTAATAAGTACCTATGTGTTTGGTTTGATATCACATATCATGACTAATGAGATTATGTCATCAACCAGCATGCACTCTAGTCTTATGTGGTGTTGTTGTCTATTACCTCCCTCAATGACATCTGACTAGGGACATAACATGAATGTATGTACTTTTATCATACATATGATGTCCTTTCTTAGGTCCTCAACCTAAAGACATATGTCATTAACATCATTCTTTAGACATCTGTCATGTTATACTTGTTGGGAAATATGAGCACAAAGTATAACAGCAAAAACAAATTTTTTATCTATTTGTATTCCCATAATAGAAAGATTGCATCAACTACTATAAAATAGGAAAGATGGTTTAACGATTTATACCTAGTCTTAGATAAATTCCAGCGACTACAACTCATTGCAGTTGCAACTATATTCTAGTTTCTCTTGGATGGTGGTTGTGTAGCTCCTGGTCTTCACCACGATCAATGGACAGGATAGCTTATGCAGTGACTCATGTGGTCTCTCTGTGGACTGCAGGCTGACATTACTCTCCAAGCAGCAGCCAAAGGACTCCTAACTCTGGAGTAGTCCTCATGGGTCAACTAGAACTCCTGTCATTCAACTAGAATAGATAGGAAGGAGTTGTCCCTCTCATTGGCATACTAGTCACCAACTTGCTCTCCCACATCCATGATCCTCAATTGTTCTCTCTCGTCGCTATCCCTCCCTAGTCGGGTAGCACTTGCTTGGGATCTCTTGGTTATGACAACTAGATAGGATAACAATTGTCAGAGCAACTGATTCACAATTGTATGTGTTATTGTTATGCTCTAGGAAGCCCCCAGTACCCCTCTATTTATAGTCAGGGTTAGGGTTAGGGTTCCCAATTTGTTTAGGATTTGTGCGGGAGTGGAAGGGACCAAAAGATCTTGAATTTTCACAACCAGCAAACCATGAGATGAATGTCTGGTAACCCATACGGTCTCTTGCACTGCGAGACAGTTTTTTTTGTAGTTTCCCAATCACATACAAAATTAGCAATTCATTTTCCCATTAATGCTATACATTATTATCTTGCACCACAAGAATTGTGTAATCCAAAAAAATTTGGGAAAGTATCTAGAACCTTCCTTCAGCCTAACTAAGCAATCTCACACATGTGAGACGGTCGTATCACACATGTGATATGGTTGTCTCACACATGTGAGATGATCGTCTCGCTCACCCAGACGGTTGTCTGGTGAGCTGAGTTAAACTGACTGGTTCATTCTGGTTTTTTCAACAGAATGAACCGATCGGTTCACACCTCAGTTTGGGAAGATCTTAGCCAATTCAAATTTTTATCAGCCTAACGACCCAAACAGCCATCTCACCCATCATCTGGTGCACCAAATGGTTGTCTCACCCTATAAGATGATCGGCTGGGGTGCAGTCAGCTGATTTGTTGTGTGAAATGAGTACCTAAATACTTTAGTAATCAATCCAATCATTGTTCAAGATCAAAATCATCTTTTAGATGAGTTCCTTTACGTTTGACCCTATAGGTCCCATATCACGTTGGAAGTGAATGTTCATAACTAACTTATGACATCACAACCAAAGAGTGGTGCCTAGTCGCACATCAGTTCTACCCAAGTGAATGGAAAGTTGGAGAACAACTTCAACCTACAATCTATGTAAGGTGTTGCAGTAATTGTATAATTCATTTGTCTCTAATATCTAGATTGAACTCAATGCATGAAATCGTCATCCTCTCAACATTCAACTCATGTTTCTTGAATCACGAGCAGACTGTTTAAGATAATGTGATCTCAAGATCATATATTGATTCACATATCCATGTACATGTGTTTCTTAGTCTTGCTTATCAAGTGGCTAGGATATCATACTCCATAGGAAGGACAAATCCCATCTATATCACTCACAATCTATCCCCATGTGTCTAAGTAGCCCAATTATCACCATTATAACAACCCATTTTCAGGATTGTATTTGATGATGTCAAAGTGTACCCAACAACATGTGATGAGTGTAGTGATTTCAAGTCTAAGAATCACAATCACCACCTTCACTACAAGAGATGACTATGACTACCAATGATGGTTTCCATGTGTCACTCTCAAGGTGGTTCTATCTGATACAATGTTCCCTAACATGTATCTGTGTGCTTGGTTTATTATTGTCATTTCATGACTAATGAGATTCAATCATCAACCAACCCACACTCCAATATTATTATTATTGGTGTCTATCTACCTTCCACAGTAACAAATGACTAGGGACATAACAAGAATGTACAAACTCTTAACATTTGTATGATTTCATTCTCCAAGTCACGTATTTGAAGACAAACGTCATTGAGTATTATCATTCTTTAGACATTCATAATGTTTCCTTGTTATCTCATAATTGAGTGAAACAAAATGAATTGGAAGCTTGCCTTTATGAGTTAAGCAAATCCTTTATGGTATATGCCATGTCAATCATTACATGATTGTCTCTGTGGGCATACCTTACCAATAGACTCTCATTTGGACTTAGAGTCAATCACCCATGAATCATATTCTTAGTGACCTAAACATGTCCACCATGTTTTTGTCACGGTAATACTAACTTAGCAGGTTAGCAACACTTTGCTTATAGTCAGTATATTGCATGTTTCCTTATCTCTTCATTGTACAATTTCTCATACGAGACGGAACTAACGTAATATGGTATCTGATATTCCTTGTCTAATAAGTAGCTCCACTGTTGTCACAGTATTACTATTGAGTCATGAATGGTTGGAACATCTACAAATTTATCATATAAACTTTCAGTTCCATATAGTATTACTCTATGTTCATAACACAAGTATACTTGACTTATACTATAGAATAGAACTAATGGCTATCAGTTCGGAACCCTTCCAACTAACAACATTTCTCAAACATATTTTAATTTGTGATCACTTTTGTCATTTATGGAAGCCTGTATCGATGTAACCATTTACATCCAACTCTTCATGTATTGCTATCTATAATTACTAGTAACCAATCCTTAGATACTTCTCAAGTACTAATGGGCATCTTTAATGACTTTCTAATAACCCTTTTTGGAATTTAATATCATCTTGTCATGTTAAACACATACTAAGTTATATGGGATAAGTACATATATAGCTTTCATGATAGATCCATTGTTACAGCCTATGGCATCTTAATCATGACATTTCCATTCTTCAGAAGAATTGCAACATATGGTTCATGATAGACTAATCGGGATTCTCTCTCATTGAATCCTTCCGTATTGAACTATTTCAACATCTTGATATTGTATGTGCTCAAGCTTATATTGTGAATTATCCAAGAACTATCGCATAGTTCTTAATCCTTATCTTATAAGGTGTTTTACCTAATTCCTCATTATTGAAGGTGTTTTCCATGCCAAATCTCAATATTTACAATATTGGGATGTCATTCCCCGTCACATGTGGAATATCCATATATGTTCCCACTAAATCTTTTGTGATCACAGATTTCATCTTCTATCTTGATTCAAGTCAAACTCTTTGATTTTCAAGTCAAATGATCCCTCCTCTAAGATGCTTATTTCAATCACAGAGTTAACTTTGTAGTTCATAGCCTTCATTTACATTCTTAAAGTTATAAAACATTTCAGTTGTGTCACATACACATCCTCTGATGTATTCCCTTTAAGGAATCTGGTTTTTGTCTTCATATGCTAACTCTCATAATCTATTTCAACTACAACAACAAGATTGACAATTGGTAAAGGAATTTCTATCATGTTCAACAACTTGAACTAATTTGAAAAGCTATTTAACCAATTTGTCCTTTTATGAGATTTGGGGGATTCAAGGCTTGCCATTTTTCCCTTCTTGGGTTCCACGTGTGGTTGTGTTCCCTCTACGAATCCATGGATAGGTGATCAAAGCAAGACCTAGAAGAGACGTGCAAGAGTTGGGCCCTATTGAAGAATAGATAGAAATTGATGCCTATTCTTAAATTTGTAATCCTATCTATAAGATTTCACGGCTCTAATGTAAAGGATGATTGTAAATAGATTTGTTTATATTTTCTGATAAAATTTTGTAAATATTTTATCATAAGGATAGGGTCTTTACAGTTATGGTGAATAAATCTCTCAAAATATGAATGTCCTGGCTTGAGTGGGTATGCATGAGTAAGATTCAATATGCCTTGACAATTTGATCTATCTTTTATGCAATAATATGTATGTGCCCATATGTTTCATATGCTTTGAGCATGATGAGAAGATACCAGTTGCATACCGATGATGGCCACTAGATAGCTGCCAAGAGTATCATTAAGTACTTGATAAGAACTAAGGATAAATTTCTAATTTATCAACATAAGGAAGAGGTTTGTATAAAAGGTTACATTGATGCAAGGTTCCAACCCAATAAGGGAAATTACTGATAAAAATGGGATTTGTGTTTTGCCTAACCGACAACATTGTAAGATAGAAGAGTTTCAAACAAGAGACATATGTTGATTCAACAATAGAAGTCCAGTACAGGTATACCTCTAGAGTAGCAAAGGAAGCAATATATATCAAGAAGTTCACTAGTTAACTTGGACTGGTTCCAACCATTGAAGATTTTGCAGAAGTATACTGCGAAAAAAATTGAGATATTGTACAAGCTAAGGAACCTATATCACATTAGTGGTCCAAGCACGTACTTAATAGTTACCATCTCATATGTGAGATTATACAGTAAGAAGATATTAGGATTTTCAGAGTACAAATTGAAAGAAACATAGATGATCCCTTGACTAAAGCACTTCCACATATGAAGCATGATGGTCATGTTAGATCACTTAGAATTACATTCACGAGTGATTGGCTCTAGTGCGAGTGGGAGACCGTTGGTTATACTCCTTGAGAACCATCATATGATGATTACAAAAGGGATTTTATGTACTTGATTTGATTATAATGAAAGGCAATTCCACTTATTATGTTTCTTTCACTATTGAGATAATGAATAAACCTAAAAATGTCTTAAGAATGTTTAAACTCGATGATATATGATTTCAGTCGAGGAACCTTGAACATGAGATCATATGTATAATAATACTACTCATTTTTGTTATATCCCTAGTCGGGTGTTATTGTGAATAATATAGGACAACAATAATACACCAGACTAGCATGTATGGTAATTGAAGATTGTGTCTCTATAGTCATGATATTGGATATTGACTTAGATACATGGTACTTGTTAGATAACAAGTTGTACTAGATAACCCCACCTTGATATTTACACATTGAAGTCATGTTATGGTATGTCAGAGTCATATTTCAATGTGACGGCGGTGACTGTGATCCTTGGACCTAAAGTCACTTCAGTAACACATATTTCTCTATATACTTTGACCACTATCCAATTTGCTCTTAGTAATAGTTGATGTAATGTAAAAATAGTTATTGGGTACAAAATATGACTCGTGGGGAATAGTGTGGATAATTTAGATGGAACTTCATCCCTCATTTGGAGTGATATCCCCAACCACTTAATAAGCAAGACTATGAAATGCATGGCCATGCTCATGTGAGTCAGTATATGATATTGAGCTCACAATATATTGAATAGTCTGCTCTAGTTAAAGGAACATAGATTGAATGTCAAGAGTATGTTCCATGCCTCAGTTTTAATCTGGATATATGTGACCAACTAATTATACAATCATGGTAACATTATTCACTTTATAGGTTGTAGTTGTTATCCAACTCATTTGTATTACTTATGTGGCAGTGATCTATGGATAGACACCCAATATTTTCTTGTGTTGTTTTGAAAATCACTACAAATGTACCCACTGGGTCACATATATAAGGATGCATAAGGTAATTATCACAATCAAACATATTATTACAATGGTTCTAGATCATAAATAGCCTGATTTTCTATCTTATTGGGTGTTTGGAATACTTTTTTGACCAATTGGATTGGTCAGGTCAATATATTAATTGATTGTCAATTGGTCAACTGAATTTTGCATTGGACTGGCCCAGTCAACCCATTGGGTATCCTAGTCGAGTGGAATTCAACAAGGAAGGTCTCAAATTGGAAAGCAATTCAGATTTAGAACTAACCTAATATGTCGATTGGGTAACTTGGTCAGCCAATCAGAATTCCTTTTGAGTCCCTACAGGAACTTGGTCAAGTGATTAGATGTTTGGATCAGCGGATCATAATTCTAGTTCAAATTTTTCAATATTGAGCTACTAATAGGAAAGGGATGAGAATTAGGGTTTTCTAATCCCATGACTCTCCTATATAAAGGGGGAACGTCCCAAAGGGCTTGACACAACTTTTGAGACAACTTCTAAGCCAATTTGGCTCTCATATCTCTCTTAGAGAGAGAGGTTGAACCTCAATGGATGGTTGCCTGAGATAGGAGGAGAAACGGAGTTTTGGGACGACTAGCATGTCATCAACTCATGTTCCTTTTCACCTTGGTGGTCAAGGTGATGCACCACATTCTACCTCATACATTTGGATGAAGTAGAGGTCAAGGCACGTGTGCAGAGGCTTGGAGAAGCACTTCCACAAGATGACAACAAGTTTTTGCAAAGAAGACAACCATGTAGTGACTTGGTGGAGGATTTGATATATTGTTGACCTGTTTGGATTTCTTTATGGTCAATTTGGGTCAAGATGCAGGAGATCAAGTAATTATTTGCTAAAATATGCACTTAGTTGATGGAAAACTAGTGTGTGCAAAGGTATAACTAGTATTCCTTCTTATGTCTTTTGTTCACTGACATTTTGCAGCTAGGATGGATCCAACATTGTAGGTATAAAGGGAAGATTTTTTTATTATTATGTTGTGCCCCTTTCTAGAAAACCCAACCCAACGGAGAATCCTAGTACTACAAGTCAGGTAGATGTAGATTTAGGGTTGAAATGGTTGGAGAAGGGTATCAGGTTGTTGGATCCCTAAATTAGGACAAGACTAATGTGATTTACCTATTGAAAGGTAATGCTAGCCATTAGTGGGCCATTTAGGAGGAGAAACGACCTGATGAGGTGAAGACAGGGGAAAATTTTAGGAGGGAGTTTAGTTGATACTTCCCTTAAGCTTATATTGATGAGAAGATTACATAGTTTGAACAGTTGTGACATAGGATAATGACAGACAGTGAGTATGAGGCATAGTTTGTCAAGTTGTTGAGGTTTTGTCCTCACATGGCCCCCATAGATAAAGAGAAGATCAGAAGGACTAAGAAGGGTTGAATGCACAATTGGCCAAGTTAGTGTCAACTTGGGAGTCATGCCTAAAGATGAAGATTAGGGTTCTAGAGTGTACCTCTTATTTGGATGAATTATTTCACTACATAGATTTGAGTAGGTGAGAGGGTAATTTTTGGTGTTTCCATGTTGCTACTGTCTCATAAGTAGAGACTTAGAACCTCCAATTGCTGAAGACGAGGGAGCTTCACTACTGGAAATCTAAAGCAAATTTCATTGTAGACTAGGTTATGTTGTAGAGGCCTCCAAAAACTTTGTATCGAATGGAATTTATGTAGAACAAGATATGAGTGAGCTCCATATCTTGATATTTATCAAGCATAACCACAATTATCCTGCTCCAAGTATCCAATGTAGGATAGATGTCTGCATTGCTATCTATTATTACCAAAACTACAAGTGATTAGAATCATGATAATGTCATCTTCTTGAATGGATTTGGTTCTATCTAAGGTCAATAGGAATTGGGATTTATTTTATACCCTTATCATAAAGGGTATGGGTAGGGTTTCTCTTACCTTTCTTTACTTAGAATTTTACGTCTTTGTTCACCTCTATATTTTTTCCTCTATGGGTGTTGGAAATATATTTACCCAGGTTTCCAATATATATATAAGGATACTTTAAGTAGAATCAAAAAACTTTTGTTGAGAATATAAGAGAGAATAAATTAGGCATTTCTGGAATGACTATTAGAGCCTATATCAAAACTAGAGGTATTGTAAAATAAAGAGCATCAAAAGGTTGATATGAGGAAGAAAAAAGAGAGGAAAGACTCAAAATCTATACTTATAAAGTCTTGGAATGTTAATTTAGGCAAGTCTATTTAGTTAGCCTACAATTCAATAGGAATGAAAAAAGGAGTTTCTATGTTAATATCAAATCTATTTATATATATCAATTGAAGGAGACTACAACACACCATGTCATGCTATATTTTCTTGGATTTCTATTCTTTTACATGTTGACTTTTATGATAGCCTTTGAATCATGATCAATAGTCATGTCTTTTTCGACTACCTTAATCTAGATACATACAATAGAACATGTTTTTATGTTGCAACTTATTTTATTTCATTAGATTATATTATTTTTGACATGTTTTTGTACTTGTGGGCTTCATGTTAGTTTGTAGAAGTTGTTCCCATTACTTATTGTTTATGAACCTTTCTTGGTGGGAATCTTGTCTCCTAGAGAAACAATAAATAGATGTTTGTAGTCATATCTAGTGATGTAGAGGGCCATGGTACATGTGACATGTGAGATAATGTGGGTGTGTTCTCTTTTATGGGAATTATCTATCCAGTCTACTGTTCTTATGATTGTGCATTATGATGAGAGGACAACCATATCATTGAATATATAAAAGAAAATGAGTGTATAAAAGATTACATAAATGCTCTCATAGAAGCGTGAGCAACAAATTGGGTTGCCAATCCTTTTTGGATGGTAAAACCTAAGGAACCAAAAATAAAATCATTACATGTAGATGAAGGCATCATAAGATTCCTATTTATTATACATTGAAGGAATCGAAGAAGAGCAACTGCATCGTCGGCAAGCACCCCAAAGGTGTCAAAGGTGAATGGTAGAAAATGATGTTGATTGGCCTCAGAAGCTGCTCCATGTTTATGAACTTTTTGTACCACTGCCTCAGAGGTTGCATGCCCTGCTTTAAAGTTTTTTGAAAGGATACTTGTCAAGGGAGAAACTCCTGTAAGGTCAACACAGGCATGTTTTCCATTCATCTAGTCAAATAAAAGAATGTTTGTAGGTCACAACGAATGGAACCATCAGATTGAGTGCTAAGGAAGGCCAAAGGAGCTTCTTTCAAAACCTTTAACCCAACTCAAGAGACAATGTTGAAGACAACATTCCAAACAACATCATGACAAAACTTGTAACCAGGCTGTGAGTGGCAGTGCACCGCATGATCACCAAAGGCATCAAGATCTGTGATGTTGCAAACTAGACAATGTTCATCAACTGGATACAAGGGAATCATAATCTGATACTGAAGGATAGCTCGATACTCAATGAGTAACATAGACAGACCAAGGCCATCAATAGGAACAACCCTCAAGAAATCATGTGCATGGTCGGCTTGTAAAGAAGTGAGAATAGTCTGCTACCATAAGGATAGGTCTCTTGCCATGATTTGTTGGATGAACATTTTGTTTTAATCGTCTGCCAATATAGATTGGGTCTTTGGGGTGGCAGAAGGCATACTTTTCAACGTAGACCAACAAAAATATGGCAAGATATTGCATATGCTAGCATGTGCTTGGACAAAGGGGAGCCATGTATGTTGGATAAATTGGACATTATGATAAATCCCTTTGTTTCGATGATGACAAACATTTCATTCTTGTCAATCTAATGTGCTACTTGAGTATTGCAGGAATGAGGTGGATGACAAAGCTCTAGGGAATCTATATGCTTGAATGATTGTAAATGTCATGAAATGTAATCAATTGTAAACTTGTACAAATATATAATGTACAAGTACTTAGACTTCATGTAAATCAAGCGTTAGATCTTCCCTAGCTAATCACCACACCTAGATAAGTCATCCCCTTCAATAGCATCACATATGCACACTCATACACATACTTAATGCCTTAAATTGAAACATTGAAACAGGGTCAATCTCGGTCGACAAACTCCTCGACCGAGACACTCTCGGTCGACAAACTCCTCGACCGAGAAAGACCCAAGTAGCCGTTAGACACAGCTGATAAGGTAGTTGGCAGTTGGAGATGAACGTTGCAAATACTTGATCCAGAGAGCCTGTCGGTCGACAAAACTTCGACCGAGTAGGCATCTCGGTCGACAATTCCTCGACCGAGATGGACTCTGACAGCAACTGCAGAATTAATTAACTAGTTGTTGCTAATGCAACCAACTTATATCTAACGGCTAGTTAAGCACTTAGAACCCCCTAGAAAGTGTCTAGAACGTCCTTAATCACTTGTAGGTCATTCCTATAAATAGGACATGCCTTAGGACACCTAAAGACACCCAAGCTACACTTGTGCTACACTTGATCTTGAATACTCATTGGCAATCTGTTTTGAGCAATAGAACAATTCCAACATTGGCTATTCATTCCTATTGCTCTAATTTCGTGTCCTATAGGATAGACTCTCCTATCCACTGCAATCACACTTATATACATATTGGTTAGGAGATCTACACGCTTGATATAGGCAAATCAAGCCTTGTGCTTCACAGGATAAGTTGTAATTTCCTTTTTCCTTCTTGTTCCTTTTATTCTTTGTATTCTCCTTGCTACTCCTAGGGTTGGAGGCTGCGGATTGGAGAAGGTTCTTCTCGGAGGAGAAGGTGGACTTCAAGCTACTTCAAGAAGGCTATTGCAACGGGAAGCTACTTCAAGAAGGCTATTGCAACGGGAAGCTACTTCAGGAGGAAGGCTGCTTCAAGGTTGGTGCAATTACTTCTAGGTGAAGGCTTCTTCAAGGTTGGTGCAATTACTTCTAGGTGAAGGCTGCTTGAAGGGTTTAGGGAAAGATTTGTAATTTTATTGAAAGTCCTTGCGAGGTAATAAAATTAATTTCTTTCCAAATCCCAGTTGGGTAAGCAACCGGGTAGTGGACTGACTACCTTAGTATTTGCTAAGGTAGGAACCACTCTAAATCCTTGTCCCCTTGTCCAATATTCTTGTGGTTGTTTGTTTGAGTTAAATAATTGTTAAAATATTTAAAAACTCTATTCAACCCCCCCCCTCTAGTGTTTTTCAATTGGTATCAGAGCAGGCTTCAAGGAACCCTAACAAGGTCTTGAAGAATGGGTGACGGGGTGCTTAACAACCTTAACCTTGAAGGGACATTTGTTGCTAGGCCTCCAACGTTTGATGGAACAAACTACACATATTGGAAGAGAAGGATGCAGTTCTACTTCCAAGGCATCAGTTGGGACTTATGGAGGATGGTGTCAACTCCATACGAGCTTCCTCAAACGCAATATGCAGAATGGGATGCAAATACGGTAAAGTTGGCTCAAATGAATGCCAAAGCTGTAAGCATTTTATATTGTTCAATTTCAGTAGGAGAATTTAATAGAATATCAAACTGTGACACAGCCTATGACATTTGGCATAGACTGTCCATAACTTATGAAGGTACAGTTCAAGTTAAGAATTCTAAGATTAGTATGCTTAAACAGAAGTTTGAACACTTTCGTATGGATCCAAATGAATCCATTAGTGAAATGTTTGCAAAATTCTCTTCTATTGTTAATGGTTTAAATGCCTTAGGAAAAACCGTTCTTGAAGAAGACCAGGTATCAAAGGTACTTCGATCACTTCCTCCCAAATACAAGCCCAAGGTAACAGCCATTGAAGAAGCTAATGATCTCACTAAACTGAAAATGGAGCAACTCATTGGCAATCTAGAAGCTCATGACGCAACTTTAGAAGAGGAAGAAAGAAGAGAACGTGAACGTCAACAAGGCAAAAAGAAGGACATTGCATTCAAAGCATCAACCAAGGACACTCATGACACAAGTGAAGATGATAGTGAAGAAGAAACTCTCATTGTAAATGGTAAGCAATATAAAAGTTTTAAAACTAATAAAACTTCTAGTGTTTCTTTTTCCATGTGCTTTGAATGTAGCAAAAAGGGACACATGAAAGGTGATTGTCCAAAACTCAAGAAAGGGAAGAAATCATCTCACAAAAAGATAGAAAGAGCATATAAAGTTGCATGGGATGATTCAAGTGATGATAGTGATGATGGAAAAGAAGAAGTAGAATGCCTCATTGCTACAACAAATGAAGATGAAGAAGAGGTAAGTCTTTATGATCTACCAAAAGAAGATCTAATTGCTAGTCTTCAAAATACTCATGAGAAATATATTGAGTGCAAGAAGAAACTTAAGAAATCAAATAAAGTAAATGATGATTTAAATGTTAAACTTCTTTCTCTTGTATCCGAAAATGAAAATCTCAAAAAGGAAAATGAAGATTATGATCTTAAGTTAAAATCGGTAGAAGCTAATTGCAATCTTCTTTCCTTAGAAAAGTTAAACTTGCAAACTCAAGTGAATGATCTTCAGAAACAACCTGTTTTATGTTCACATTTAGATTATGATGAGGTTGTCAAAGAAAGAAACTCTCTAGTATCTGATTTAGATCAAGCAAAGAAAGATATAAACAAGAAGATGGATGATATTGCTAAGTTACAAAGAAATGTAAATGAGTTAAGAGGAAGTGACATCCTTGAGAATATTCTGAAAATTTCCTCTAGTTATAATGGAAAAAGAGGATTAGGATATGATCCAAAGAGAAATAAACCCAAAAGAGCTAAAGCATCCAAGACTAAGATTATGTTTGTACCTAGGAACACAATTCCTAGAGAAAGAAATGAAGTTGACTCTATTAGTTGTCATTATTGCATGCGTCTTGGACATTATTCATTTTCATGCCCATATAAGAAAAAGAATGATGATTTAGCTTGGATTCCTAAAACTTAGAAGCTTAAATTTAACTAGTTGAGATTTGACCTAAACTGATTCTTGATATACAAATGTCATATCTCAACACAATCGAGCTCTAACTTGTATAATCTTAAATAGATCTGAAAACAATACAGAAACCTGATCGGTCGAGAAATCTTCGACCGAGCAGTCAGTCGGTCGAGAAATCTTCGACCGAGCAGGTCACTGATTTCAGTCTGCAGTAAAATTGCTAAATAATTTTTTGATTGATCAAGTGGCTATCTATTTGCTGTTAATGATTGTTTTACATGCAAAATAAGAATAAATTCTGGAAATCATTCTTGGAACACAATATTTTAAAGTTTTCCATCATGAGTTAAGATAGATATTTATGAAAATTGTGCTATAAGAAGATTGTTTGTTGAAAAAGTTGGTTAGGCATGAACAATTATCTTGAACACTTATATGAGAATATTTTCATCTATGAATCATATTTGCTTTAGTCAAGGAAAATTATTGTTTTCATGGTTTATTCTAAGTATTCCTTGACATATCTACATAGCAACATTGTATTGAATTTCATGATTCAAATGTTCTATCATCATACATATGTGTTCACTATTTCACATGTTGCTTTAGAACAAGAATGTCAATGCTTATTAACACATAAGATAAAATTTCTCTATTGGTATTTTAAGAACTTGAGACATTAATCTTGCTTTCAAGAGTATATATTTTCTTGAAGAATCACATGATTAATCTGAACACAAGATCACAAAAAAAAATAGGACTTGATATTAAGGGACATCATTCATAATAAGTTTCACTCAAAGAATTGATATCTCTTTAAGCTACCTACAGGAATTATACTTAATATTTGAATGTTCAAATGTGCAATCTGCAGCATTTGCCTCTTGGTTGAAATAAAATTTGACCAAGGGTCGCTATGGTCGAAGTCAAGGTCGACCTAAAATAAGCTTTGACAAAATGCTTATTTGGACATCATTTTATTGTACTTAATCTTAGTATACTTTTGATAAAGGTCAAAATCAAAATTTAAAATCATATGTGACCTTAGAAGCTTTAAATTTCTTTAATGGTAAGATTAAGGGGGAGCTCATAAAATTTGATTATTTGATTAAGAAGCTTACAAAAACATTGTAAATATCATTTGGAGCTTGTTACGACCTTAGTATCTTTACTCTTGGTTATGAAGAAATCTATGAATTTCATAAAAATGATATATCTTGTTGTTAAAGGAACTCTCTAAACAAATCAGGGCTTAATATCCCATGCATTTGGTTAGAGACATTTTTATGTACTCTAAGACTGAAGGATTCTCATTTCATTTTAGGGATTAACATCCCTTGTAAAATGGGTGAGAAATCAATACATATGCCATGAACCTAACATGATCTCATCCTTTGCAAATGATTGAGAAACAAATTGTGGCTAAATTAGACAAAAATGATATTAAATCCATGTTCCTAATAGAATATCTATCTAAGGGGGAGCATAGTATAAAATTAAGGGGGAGAAGAAATATAAAATATTCAACTTGGATATCTTTTTGAAATGACAAAGGGGGAGAAAGAATATAAAATCAAAAATATAAATGAGTAAATGAGTTATAAATAAGTTTCATAACATCTTAGCCAGCACTCACTTGCAAAACAAGAATGGCTACAAAAGGTAATCCTCAGGTATGAAACTCACATGCTTTATATTTCCTTATTTCATATTTAGGAAATGTTTGTCATCTTCAAAAAGGGGGAGATTGTTGGATAAATTGGACATTATGATAAATCCCTTTGTTTCGATGATGACAAACATTTCATTCTTGTCAATCTAATGTGCTACTTGAGTGTTGCAGGAATGAGGTGGATGACAAAGCTCTAGGGAATCTATATTCTTGAATGATTGTAAATGTCATGAAATGTAATCAATTGTAAACTTGTACAAATATATAATGTACACGTACTTAGACTTCATGTAAATCAAGCGTTAGATCTTCCCTAGCCAATCACCACACCTAGATAAGTCATCCCCTTCAATAGTGTCACATATGCACACTCATACACATACTTAATGCCTTAAATTGAAACATTGAAACAGGGTCAATCTCGGTCGACAAACTCCTCGATCGAGACACTCTCGGTCGACAAACTCCTCGACCGAGAAAGACCCAGGTAGCCATTAGACACAGTTGATAAGGTAGTTGGCAGTTGGAGATGAACGTTGCAAATACTTGATCTAGAGAGCCTGTCGGTTGACAAAACTTCGACCGAGTAGGCATCTCGGTCGACAATTCCTCGACCGAGATGGACTCTGACAGCAACTGCAGAATTAATTAACTAGCCGTTGCTAATGCAACCAACTTATATCTAACGGCTAGTTAAGCACTTAGAACCCCCTAGAAAGTGTCTAGAACGTCCTTAAGCACTTGTAGGTCATTCCTATAAATAGGACATGCCTTAGGACACCTAAAGACACCCAAGCTACACTTGTGCTACACTTGATCTTGAATACTCATTGGCAATCTGTTTTGAGCAATAGAACAATTCCAACATTGGCTATTCATTCCTATTGCTCTAATTTCATGTCCTATAGGCTAGACTCTCCTATCCACTGCAATCACACTTATATACATATTGGTTAGGAGATCTACACGCTTGATATAGGCAAATCAAGCCTTGTGCTTCAAAGGATAAGTTGTAATTTCCTTTTTCCTTCTTGTTCCTTTTATTCTTTGTATTCTCCTTGCTACTCCTAGGGTTGGAGGCTGCGGATTGGAGAAGGTTCTTCTCGGAGGAGAAGGTGGACTTCAAGCTACTTCAAGAAGGCTATTGCAACGGGAAGCTACTTCAAGAAGGCTATTGCAACGGGAAGCTACTTCAGGAGGAAGGCTGCTTCAAGGTTGGTGCAATTACTTCTAGGTGAAGGCTGCTTGAAGGGTTTAGGGAATGATTTGTAATTTTATGTAAAGTCCTTGCGAGGTAATAAAATTAATTTCTTTCCAAATCCCAGTTGGGTAAGCAACCGGGTAGTGGACTGACTACCTTAGTATTTGCTAAGGTAGGAACCACTCTAAATCCTTGTCCCCTTGTCCAATATTCTTGTGGTTGTTTGTTTGAGTTAAATAATTGTTAAAATATTTAAAAACTCTATTCACCCCCCCCTCTAGTGTTTTTCAATTGGTATCAGAGCAGGCTTCAAGGAACCCTAACAAGGTCTTGAAGAATGGGTGACGGGGTGCTCAACAACCTTAACCTTGAAGGGACATTTGTTGCTAGGCCTCCAGTGTTTGATGGAACAAACTACACATATTGGAAGAGAAGGATGTAGTTCTACTTCCAAGGCATCAGTTGGGACTTATGGAGGATGGTGTCAACTCCATACGAGCTTCCTCAAACGTAATATACAGAGTGGGATGCAAATACGGTAAAGTTGGCTCAAATGAATGCCAAAGCTGTAAGCATTTTATATTGTTCAATTTGAGTAGGAGAATTTAATGGAATATCAAACTGTGACACAGCCTATGACATTTGGCATAGACTGTCCATAACTTATGATGGTACAGTTCAAGTTAAGAATTCTAAGATTAGTATGCTTAAACAGAAGTTTGAACACTTTCGTATGGATCCAAATGAATCCATTAGTTAAATGTTTGCAAAATTATCTTCTATTGTTAATGGTTTAAATGCCTTAGGAAAAACCGTTCTTGAAGAAGACCAGGTATCAAAGGTACTTCGATCACTTCCTCCCAAATACAAGCCCAAGGTAACAGCCATTGAAGAAGCTAATGATCTCACTAAACTGAAAATGGAGCAACTCATTGGCAGTCTAGAAGCTCATGAGGCAACTTTAGAAGAGGAAGAAAGAAGAGAACGTGAACGTCAACAAGGCAAAAAGAAGGACATTGCATTCAAAGCATCAACCAAGGACACTCATGACACAAGTGAAGATGATAGTGAAGAAGAAACTCTCATTGTAAATGGTAAGCAATATAAAAGTTTTAAAACTAATAAAACTTCTAGTGTTTCTTCTTCCAGGTGCTTTGAATGTAGCAAAAAGGGACACATGAAAGGTGATTGTCCAAAACTCAAGAAAGGGAAGAAATCATCTCACAAAAAGAAAGAAAGAGCATATAAAGATGCATGGTATGATTCAAGTGATGATAGTGATGATGGAAAAGAAGAAGTAGAATGCCTCATTGCTACAACAAATGAAGACGAAGAAGAGGTAAGTCTTTATGATCTACCAAAAGAAGATCTAATTGCTAGTCTTCAAAATACTCATGAGAAATATATTGAGTGCAAGAAGAAACTTAAGAAATCAAATAAAGTAAATGATGATTTAAATGTTAAACTTCTTGCTCTTGTATCCGAAAATGAAAATCTCAAAAAGGAAAATGAAGATTATGATCTTAAGTTAAAATCGGTAGAAGCTAATTGCAATCTTCTTTCCTTAGAAAAGTTAAACTTGCAAACTCAAGTGAATGATCTTCAGAAACAACCTATTTTATGTTCACATTTATATTATGATGAGGTTGTCAAAGAAAGAAACTCTCTAGTATCTGATTTAGATCAAGCAAAGAAAGATATAAACAAGAAGATGGATGATATTGCTAAGTTACAAAGAAATGTAAATGAATTAAGAGGAAGTGACATCCTTGAGAATATTTTGAAAATTTCCTCTAGTTATAATGGAAAAAGAGGATTAGGATATGATCCAAAGAGAAATAAACCCAAAAGAGCTAAAGCATCCAAGACTAAGATTATGTTTGTACCTAGGAACACAATTCCTAGAGAAAGAAATGAAGTTGACTCTATTAGTTGTCATTATTGCATGCGTCTTGGACATTATTCATTTTCATGCCCATATAAGAAAAAGAATGATGATTTAGCTTGGATTCCTAAAACTTAGAAGCTTAAATTTAACTAGTTGAGATTTGACCTAAACTGATTCTTGATATACAAATGTCATATCTCAACACAATCGAGCTCTAACTTGTATAATCTTAAATAGTTCTGAAAACAATACAGAAACCTGATCGGTCGAGAAATCTTCGACCGAGCAGTCAGTCGGTCGAGAAATCTTCGACCGAGCAGGTCACTGATTTCAGTCTGCAGTAAAATTGCTAAATAATTTTTTGATTGATCAAGTGGCTATCTATTTGCTGTTAATGATTGTTTTACATGCAAAATAAGAATAAATTCTGGAAATCATTCTTGGAACACAATATATTAAAGTTTTCCATCATGAGTTAAGATAGATATTTATGAAAATTGTGCTATAAGAAGACTGTTTGTTGAAAAAGCTGGTTAGGCATGAACAATTATCTTGAACACTTATATGAGAATATTTTCATCTATGAATCATATTTGCTTTAATCAAGGAAAATTATTATTTTCATGGTTTATTCTAAGTATTCCTTGACATATTTACATAGCAACATTGTATTGAATTTCATGATTCAAATGTTCTATCATCATACATATGTGTTCACTATTTCACATGTTGCTTTAGAACAAGAATGTCAATGCTTATTAACACATAAGATAAAATTTCTCTATTGGTATTTTAAGAACTTGAGACATTAATCTTGCTTTCAAGAGTATATATTTTCTTGAAGAATCACATGATTAATCTGAACACAAGATCACAAAAAAAAAAATAGGACTTGATATTAAGGGACATCATTCATAATAAGTTTCACTCAAAGAATTGATATCTCTTTAAGCTACCTACAGGAATTATACTTAATATTTGAATGTTCAAATGTGCAATCTGCAGCATTTGCCTCTTGGTTGAAATAAAATTTGACCAAGGGGCGCTATGGTCGAAGTCAAGGTCGACCTAAAATAAGCTTTGACAAAATGCTTATTTGGACATCATTTTATTGTACTTAATCTTAGTATACTTTTGATAAAGGTCAAAATCAAAATTCACAATCATATGTGACCTTAGAAGCTTTAAATTGCTTTAATGGTAAGATTAAGGGGGATCTCATAAAATTTGATTATTTGATTAAGAAGCTTACAAAAACATTGTAAATATCATTTGGAGCTTGTTACGACCTTAGTATCTTTACTCTTGGTTATGAAGAAATCTATGAATTTCATAAAAATGATATATCTTGTTGTTAAAGGAACTCTCTAAACAAATCAGGGCTTAACATCCCATGCATTTGGTTAGAGACATTTTTATGTACTCTAAGATTGAAGGATTCTCATTTCATTTTAGGGCTTAACATCCCTTGTAAAATGGGTGAGAAATCAATACATATGCCATGAACCTAACATGATCTCATCCTTTGCAAATGATTGAGAAACAAATTGTGGATAAATTAGACAAAAATGATATTAAATCCATGTTCCTAATAGAATATCTATCTAAGGGGGAGCATAGTATAAAATTAAGGGGGAGAAGAAATATAAAATATTCAACTTGGATATCTTTTTGAAATGACAAAGGGGGAGAAAGAATATAAAATCAAAAATATAAATGAGTAAATGAGTTATAAATAAGTTTCATAACATCTTAGCCAGCACTCACTTGCAAAACAAGAATGGCTACAAAAGGTAATCCTCCGGTATGAAACTCACATGCTTTATATTTCCTTATTTCATATTTAGGAAATGTTTGTCATCTTCAAAAAGGGGGAGATTGTTGGATAAATTGGACATTATGATAAATCCCTTTGTTTCGATGATGACAAACATTTCATTCTTGTCAATCTAATGTGCTACTTAAGTGTTGCAGGAATGAGGTGGATGACAAAGCTCTAGGGAATCTATATGCTTGAATGATTGTAAATGTCATGAAATGTAATCAATTGTAAACTTGTACAAATATATAATGTACAAGTACTTAGACTTCATGTAAATCAAGCGTTAGATCTTCCCTAGCCAATCACCACACCAAGATAAGTCATCCCCTTCAATAGTGTCACATATGCACACTCATACACATACTTAATGCCTTAAATTGAAACATTGAAATAGGGTCAATCTCGGTCGACAAACTCCTCGACCGAGACACTCTCGGTCGACAAACTCCTCGACCGAGAAAGACCCAGGTAGCCGTTAGACACAGCTGATAAGGTAGTTGGTAGTTGGAGATGAACGTTGCAAATACTTGATCCAGAGAGCCTGTCGGTCGACAAAACTTCGACCGAGTAGGCATCTCGGTCAACAATTCCTCGACCGAGATGGACTCTGACAGCAACTGCAGAATTAATTAACTAGCCGTTGCTAATGCAACCAACTTATATCTAACAGCTAGTTAAGCACTTAGAACCCCCTAGAAAGTGTCTAGAACGTCCTTAAGCACTTGTAGGTCATTCCTATAAATAGGACATGCCTTAGGACACCTAAAGACACCCAAGCTACACTTGTGCTACACTTGATCTTGAATACTCATTGGCAATCTGTTTTGAGCAATAGAACAATTCCAACATTGGCTATTCATTCCTATTGCTCTAATTTCGTGTCCTATAGGCTAGACTCTCATATCCACTGCAATCACACTTATATACATATTGGTTAGGAGATCTACACGCTTGATATAGGCAAATCAAGCCTTGTGCTTCAAAGGATAAGTTGTAATTTCCTTTTTTCTTCTTGTTCCTTTTATTCTTTGTATTCTCCTTCCTACTCCTAGGGTTGGAGGCTGCGGATTGGAGAAGGTTCTTCTCGTAGGAGAAGGTGGACTTCAAGCTACTTCAAGAAGGCTATTGCAACGGGAAGCTACTTCAAGAAGGCTATAGCAACGGGAAGCTACTTCAGGAGGAAGGCTGCTTCAAGGTTGGTGCAATTACTTCTAGGTGAAGGATGCTTCAAGGTTGGTGCAATTACTTCTAGGTGAAGGCTGCTTGAAGGGTTTAGGGAAAGATTTGTAATTTTATGTAAAGTCCTTGCGAGGTAATAAAATTAATTTCTTTCCAAATCCTGGTTGGGTAAGCAACCGGGTAGTGGACTGACTACCTTAGTATTTGCTAAGGTAGGAACCACTCTAAATCCTTGTCCCCTTGTCCAATATTCTTGTGGTTGTTTGTTTGAGTTAAATAATTGTTAAAATATTTAAAAACTCTATTCACCCCCCTCCCTCTAGTGTTTTTCAATGTAGGCACGCATCCGACCTCGCACAACATATGGCCTTGGAGATATTTAGAGTATATCTGAGAGGCAACAAAAGCAAATTTACTGACATCATGAGAGGACGTGATCCCCAATACCCCAAGATGCATAGGAATTGAGGCGTATTGTGTATTCCACCATTTATCTGTGGAAATTGGATGCAATTGTGTATTCCATGAGCACACCAATCATATTGAGGTCGATTGTCACTATGTGCGGGAGGTCATACTAAATAAATTTAGGACTAATATTTTTAACATAACAATGAAAAAATAGTTGATACCTTCACCATGCATCTTTTACAATAATGTTGGTGCAACCTTGTTAGGATTTTATTATGGTTGAAAATTATGCTCCAACTTCCATGGGAGTAATACAAGTCATTCATATAATTGCTTTATGTATATAAATTGCATAATAGATATCTACAAGGTGCTATATGATCATCCATTAATCAAATGTGGTCACTACGCATATGACTATATATGGGATCTCGGTAAGGGTTTTATATGGCCATGACTATATGACTGTATTTATCCATTTCCAAATTGTTTACATATGCTTCCCTAGTTTTCTTCTTTTACATTCCATAATATAAATAAAGGTGAGACATTCTTGTTAAGACATTTCAACATTCTCAAATGTTAACAAGAGTAACAGTTGGTCAACCCCCTCCTTTCAAATAGGTTTAAGTAACTCGACAACCTACTGCAAAATGATGACAACATTGTATTGGAACCAAAAGAATTTAGGATTACAAAGATCCTACCAATCATTAGTCCATACACTATAACTCTATAAAGTTGAAGGGGATTTCTCTAAGGAAATGGAACCTATGACTCCAATGAAAATACTCATCATGACAGATAGTGGTATATGTTAGAGATCATTCACCAACATTATTCTTTCCCATGGACCCTAGATATAAATTTTGATGTCTCTAGGAAATCTTGAGAGAGGCTCTCATCCTTCAACAAATTCTTGATGGACTTCAACAACACCATCCTCATAATATAGCTTGTAGATATGGACACCAAAGTGTCAGTCTACACCTAGGATAACATAATCAATACAATACAAAAAATATATTAGCAGTAATACATAGATTAGATTTAGTTGTGGTGTGATATAAAGAATCCTAAAGATTAGGTCGAAAATATATCTATGATTACCAATGACAACTAGTTGGTACTGGTTTGCCTTTGTAGCAAAACTGAACCAAGCATTATTTCTCTCAAGTCTGTAAATGGTGGAGGGACTTCACTCTCAACTCCAACCACATGCATGCTTAGAGTTATATATTAAAGCAACTCCCATATTCTAGAACAGATAAAATTTGGGGTGATCATTCAAAAGGGAAAAATTAAAGTAATAGGATGCATTATACACCCAATAATATGTTAACACCAACATATGACCTCCTGATTTAGGAAATTACAATGGAGGGACATGAGGACGATTTTACCACAATAAAGGGGAAGAGCCTTTGATCAGATACAAATCTACTTAACCCAAATATAATACTCAAAGTGTCAGATAGAAACACACTAAACTTAAGAGTCTACATAATACAAGGGAACAAAAATGAATGTCAAAGTGTGCAAAAATCAATTGAGCCATCTTCTACGATGAAGGAGATATTTTAAATCACATGCAACCCTACTATATCAGCATACTCAACAATAATGAGCATGAAATATTTCCTTAGTGTGATTGATTTGGTCTTTCTTATATTATTGAATGTTGCACCATGCGCTTTGTAACCTTAAAACATAGGAAGAACCTATTTCGTTTCCAAAACAACAAATTCCAAAAAGCATCCAGGAAAGATGTTTCCAATGCACAATTATACAAGAAAGATAGGATATGACACCACATGAATTATGCAAAAAAAAACTAGGAGGCTACCAAAGCAAGCAAATCTCACTTTGATCACCTTTTGTACTGATAGGGGGTGTTGTCTTATTTAATGGCTAGCAATATGTTGCCTCTTCATTGTTACATGTGAAGATTAAATGAAAAATCTCACCCAATTGTCTCCAACCTATTCTTCTCAACTTCATTACCATGAACCAAAGTGTCTTTGTAAAAGGTCACAACTTCACTAGGGTAATAAGTGATTTTAGTAAAGCTTGAGGCTCATCGCAATGTGTATCAAGGTTGGTCTCACAGAGCATATGTTTAGTGGCCTTAATGAATTCAAGTTTTGCATAAATGAAGTGTTCAAATGTTGGATAAGGTGGATATGGAAGCTTCTTACAATAACTAGCCTCCAATATGGAGAACCTACTTCTTTTTACACTTCTAAAAGCACATTAGATAGGGTGACCGACTACCTCATTACTTCTTTTTCCTTATTATGCAAGGCATTTCCACAATGAAGGAGGTCGATGATAGGAGAAATTAACTTTAGACTTTAAGGATTCCTCCAACCTAGGTATCCCACCTCATATTGTGTAATAATATTATGGTATTCATTCGTGTAGGATTTCATCGTTGTAGTATGGTTGGAAATTTTGAAGATAAAGTTTGTCAGAGTATTACAATAGGATGGTTGAACTGATGATGATATCTAGAGTAGTATGTGATTGAACGAACCCACTCTGGTAAAAGTATTTTCCATAGAGTGTTAAGCACACCATTGCCTCTGGATCACCTCTTTGTTGTTGTGGATGATTGTTACAATCCAAACCTTGATTTACTGGTTAATCTAGGTGTAAGCTACAACTTTGTTGAATATTTTGCACTATTAACTGGTTGATTTATGTTTTATCTTAGCTTAAACTTGTTCTTAGATAAGTTAATGAAAATATATGTTGTGAGTTCATCAAGGTTTGGAACTTAGTTGATATAGGAATAACACACACATGTTGGTAGAAAGATATTTAAGAAAATTTGAGGAATTATTTATTTATTATTGGATATTTTTGTAAAAAATTTGTTATGTAGTTGTAGATAATTCAATTATGGATTCAATGCAAAAAGAGTAAATCAAATCAGCATTAAAATGATACAATCATGGTATTTTTAGTTTGCGCATGGATGTGAATTCAGTTGATAAATTGATGGTTTAGTAGACTCACAAACCAATGGTTTAACAACTGATGGTTCAGTAGACTCACAAACTAATGGCTCAACAGACTCACAAACAAATGGTTTAACAATTGATGTTTCAACAAACTCACAATTTGATGGTTCAACAATTGATGGTTAGGCAGTATCACAAACCAATGGCTAGATAAACTCAAAAATCAATGGTTCAACAACTGATGGTTTGGCAAACTCACAGAACAATGGTTTGACAGACTCAGGATCTGATGGTCTTGAGATAGGTCGCAGCCTAGCACAACTAATCACAAAAATAGCCATAACTTTTGCTACATATACAAAATCTGATGAAATTTGTTTTATTGGATTCATTTTTATTCCTCTATACATATAGAGTCCTAAACCTATGAAAAGGTAAAAGGAAGGATTCTTTCTATGGTTATTTTGGAAGGAACATGAAGAATAAGAGAAACGGATGGTTTTGCCTTAGATTTGACTTGGTAAGTTGTATTTAGCCATAGACTTCTTATTCTCTTCATTTTTTCCCTGCTCAAAATCTTCTGATTCAAGTACCAAAGGTTTTATTTAACCTTCCTTCTTCATCTTCTACCTTCAAAAGACTTCTCTTAGGCATATTAAACCAGGGTCAGGCTAACCAGAGTTGTTCTTTGGAACTTGGAGCTCGAATCCAAGCTTTGGAGACTGAAATCTGAGTTTACCTAGTTCAAACTTGAGTACACTAAGCTAGATTGAGTTTAGGTTAGAATAAAATCCCCTTAAACCTTGAATTTATATAAATTAAGACCAATATTATAAAGAATATGATTTTTTTCACAATATTGTTCTTATCTTATTGAAATAAGATATGAGATTTCTTTGAGTTATTGATTGTTTTAGCATATTTGTGATCTAGTATAGATGATTTCAACTCTAGATCAATTTGATATGAATCCTTGGTGAATCTTAATGGTAGAGTTAGAGGCAACGAAACCCCAAGTTTTCCCTAGTTTTCACAATATTGAATCATATTATGAATCTGTAATAGCCAATGGTTGTTTCAAGTTAGATATTTATGAAGTTCAAAGAATAGTTCATGCTAGTAACTATCAGTACACTAAGTTTATTAGTTCAAGTAGATCATTTTATTTATTCCAATGATCTAGTTTAAGTTCAATTTTCAATAAGTGAAAAATAGAAGCCTTAAGTATCGAGTTAAGCAACAAATAGTGGGGTAGTAATTATATCAATGAAACTAAAGAATCAACTAGACATCAACCATGGAATTCGTCATGGAGGTCTAAATCAAGTAGGAAGAAATGCACCTAATGAGTACTAGAGTATATGATGAGATATCCAAAGCACCCAGAGAGGTACGGGGGACTAAGTCTGATGAGCATGGTCTCCTTAAATTAGTAAGGTGCCCAACATTAATTGAAGACTTCAATGGTACCTAGTGTAGTTCAATTAATTCAGATACTACTCAGTATGTCAACCCTTGTGAAACCATGGATGTAGGTAGTTAACAGAAGTACTTTGACTCTTTTCCTGAGTACCTAGGTTTAGAGAAGTAGTCTAGTTTTATTCGACCAGGTGTTTAGTCATCGAGGCCAGACGTGGTGAGCCCCATTGTAGACCGCAGAGCTAGTTTAGTAGATTAAGAGTCCTGAGTCTACTCTAAGTCTTATATTGTGAGACCATAGCTAGTTGTGATGCTTCCGCATGTTGTAGTATACTTCATGTGGGTCCACGACATAACTAAAAGGAATTAAAGATTTAATGAATTGATTTAGTTTCTTTATTTATTGTGTTTATTATCAGAACTACTGCCATGTTCGATGAATTTATTGTTTCTAGCCATTGTGCTTATATTCTTTGATATTTAATTCTATCAACAATATGAATCTGAATTATCATGTTTTCTTGTTGATTTTGTATGCAATGATTTAGTAGATCATTTAATCTACTAAAACATTCTCTAGGCAAGGGTCTAGATCTATATATAGGAGTCAGAAACTAGCTTTCATTGGGAGTATATTAGATGACGTCTTGAGAGGAATTATTAGCTTAGTTAGATGATCTCTTATATTACCCTTAGTCTTGGGAAAGTGAGAGTGAGGATTGAGAGCAGTTTTATAGTAAGTTGCATTTTATATTAAAAAAACATGAATTATTATTTTAAGTTGATTATGATGTAATACAAATTTAGTAGTGAACCTCTAATTCTTATGCTTAAATTAGATGATATCCTTTAATTTAACATGATGTTCATCACTCTTATGAATTTAAAGAAAAGAAAAAAATTAAGGCTAATTTTGAGTTACTGATAAAAATGAATGGTTGGTCTAATCCCTTCTTGATGGTCCTAAACTCTTGTTAGTGGGTTTATGTCACATCAACTCTTGGTATGAGAGCCTAGGTTTTCAAATGAGGTGGTAAGAGACCAATAGGTTAGGTTTTTTTCCTCTTTGAACTGTAACTTTCTAACATATGTGTTTTTGTTATGAATGTGTAGATGGAAAGAATAGGCATTGTCAATGTGAGGAATAGACTAAGAGCCATTATGGCTATGACCCTCAAGCAATGGCCCATGATGGAGAGCATAGAGATGAGGCATCTAGGATGTATTGTATCTTCTGAAGACAAAAGAGAAATATAAGATGGATAGGAGGTCTTCATCTTCCATCAAAGACCTGATGAGATTCTACGACTTGGTAAAGAAGCTTGGTAGGACTTGTTATTCTAGAACAACAGACCATGTTGTGGTAAATGTGTGGGTCTGGGAAGTGGAAAAGGTTCTCCACTTAATGGAATTATCATAGGACGAGTAGATCAACCTTGCTATCTATATACTTAAAGGAGACATTGAGTTATGTTGGCATGGAGTAGAAGAGAAGAGAATAAATATGGTGAAGACATGGAACAATTTTCTGGATGAGTTTTTGAAGCAGCCCTATTTTAGGGTTTCATCTTGTGTCTTATTACACTTCAATCACATTTATACATGTTAGATTACATGTAATTTCCCTCAATATGCATATTTCTATCAAATGCTCTTATGGATGTTCTTTGCATGTTTTTTAGATACTTGGACCGTGCTTGGATGGATGAGAGAGATGGAGGGTCCCAAAGAAGGCTCCAAGGTTCCCCCAACCAATCGCTAGTGGCTAAGAGTCAAGATAAAGCAAAGAAGTCCATGGATCATGAAGTTCAAAGCTCAAAGTGCAAGCAAAGTCCTCAGTACGACTGTGGTACCAAGTAACGGATATGTTGACTAAGTTAAAATCACACTGATAGCAGCAATTTGAGAAGTGAAGATCAAGTTCAGCACCATTATCATGCTATGAAGACAACAGCACGATCGTGGCAGCCAAAATGGTTGTGCTAGCCAGACTCAAAATGGGCATGCTCCATAGAATGGCCAGTTAAACCTCAGTCCAGAATGGCCATGTGGACCACCACATTCGTGTTGCCACTTAGACATCACAGTCATGGTGATCACCACGAGCATGCCACCAGCCAATTAAAAACCCAAAATTTTACTATAAATTTCACCATTTTTCACCTCAGTCATTCCCCCCACCATGTCCATGTTCACTCTACTCCAACACGGCCTTGGTGAGCAAAACATTCGTGGTGGCCAACAATCCTAGTGTATTTTCTACACTGCTTAACCCAAAATGCCCCCACTTAACCTAGGCTTCCCCACTACCTATATATACATAGGTGGCGGCTGGAACTCAATGTTCATCACCCCTAGCTACCCTCTACCACTTCTTAGATCCCCATTTTTGCCCCTTTCCATCACCATTCCACCTCATTTCCACTCCATCTCACTATTTTCACTACCAAAACCTTAGTTTGTTATGGTTTTGAGCATTTCCCGCCATCACTCGATGCCATTCCACTTAGAGGTGGGAGGAGCACGCCCTTACAACTGCTAGAGAGGAGGATGTATTCATCTACATCGAGATCATGGCTACATCTACCTCTATCTTCTCTCATTTTGTATTTTCTTGTTCTATGAGTAGCTAGGCCCCTTAGGTGGGTTGTTTGGGGACCAAAATGTTAGTTTGATACCATGTTGGGGGAAAGTGATATGTAAACATAGTAATTTCATTTGATAATGTTTATCTTCTATTTATATCTCATTTACCATAAATTGCTTTGTGGTTGTGATTTAAGTCACCTAGGATTCTAGGAAAATTGCTTATATGTGACTAATTTGTAAATTACTCCTAAGTCCAATTAGTGGATCCCTAGTTAGCTATCAACCTTCGTATATGTTAATCAATTCTCCTAGATCTTGGTGAGAGATCTAAGTAGCTAGTATAGGGACATTCATTGTAATTAGCTAGGATCCTTCTCAATGCAATAATGTAGGTGATGTGAGGCCTAAAACCTCTTTTCCACCCTCCATTACTACCCTCAGCCCCTAATTACCCTAAGAGTTACTATCATAGAAACCGAGGCTTGATTTGATCCTAATTGAATTACACATAAACCCTAATCCAAGTGAGCCTGATAAGGGTGGGTAGGAGGTGTTAGGGACTAGTTCCCCTATATACATCTACCTTATATATGGTCAATTAGTAGTTTGAGGCAATTCATTAGCATATAACTTGTTGTTTGGTTTGGTAATCTAAATGAAAGAATAATGTTTGCATTTTACAACCCAACTCTATTGACAAATGCATTCCCCCAAAAAGCCCACACTTCTCTTAATTGCATTGAAACCCTAATCGCCTTCTTGCTTAGCTAGTTTTTACTTGTTTATCTCTTTACTTGCTTAATTAGTCTCTTGCCTTGCTCTTGCCCTATTCTTGTTAGTTTAGGTCTTTAATTACCTTCTAGTCTTAACTACTAGCTTAGTGTAGTGTAGATATATTCTTTTCTTACTTAGTGTAACTTGTTCTTTCATGGCCTAACTTGTCATTTGCTTCTCATTAGAACTAATTGTCTAGGCTTAACTTAGGTTTTGATTTTTGTTCTTCCTTTACTTATTTGCTTCTTAAACCCTTAGTGTAATCATTCAAAATCAACCTTTAAACCATCAACCCCATACTTTATAGTAGGAACCTAGCCAAAAATAACTTAGCTCTAGTGCCCCCTTTCTCTCTTGGGTTTGACCCCTAACTTGACCCCTCCTATACTATAACAGGACCCTATGTGTTTGCATGTATAGTGTGTTAGTGTATGTGAGAAAGCCTCTTAGGGCTATCTATAAATTTGAAAGATCTCCTGTTGTGAGTTTGAAAACTTCTAGGGTTTCATGTAGTCATCATTCAATTGATTAGTGTGTGGCCCTAAGGAAAAGATGCACCAAGCTTTCTAGCATCATCGTTAGGGAGAAAGGCTCTTAGACTAGCTAGTTAGTACTGCTTTGATCTTTTCCTACTACCCTCATTATTGCTAAATTTATTCTTTGGTCTTTGTATTGTTTGTGCATACTGGTTTGCTAACTTGTCCTCTTTTGTTTGGTTGTGTCTTGTGCATGTTACAGCAACCCGTATAAGACAATATGGAAGGCCAAAATGCACCTCACAAGCCACTTCAAGAGTACTTCATGCCTAGAAACTACAAGTTACCAATTGCTAATAGAGTTGATCAAATGTCAAGGGAGCAATTATCCATCCCTGCAAGTCTTCTTGGGCTCCTTCCCACCTTCTACAACTTCAAGAGTGAGAACCCCTACAAGCACTTGAACCCTTTTCTTGAAGTACGCTCTACCTTTAGGATGCCAACAACTAGTGATGACTCAATTAGGTTGACCTTGTTCTTATTCTCCCTCTAGGACAAACCCAAAGATTGGTATAATTCAAGATGGGACATCATGAGTTGGGAAGAGATGAATAATGCCTTCTTAAGGAAATTTTACTCCATGGCACGCGACATAGTGAGTTTCAATCAAGTGGGTAATGAGTGGTTGCACGTTGCTTGGGAGAGATTTTGAAAGATGTTGGGAGAGATCCCACACCATGAGATCCCTTTGTGGTAGTTATTTTAGTCATTTTACTCCCATCTATCTTCAATGGGTCAAGCTACACTAGATTCTTCTTGTGGAGGAGCTTTATGGCTAAGACACTTGAGGATACATGGCCCTTATTTGAGCATTGGACAGAAAGTTTGAGGATCCGAGCTTCTTGTATGATGAATGATGATGACGGTCCCTTTGGTGTGACATCTCCAGCTCATGGTGATTCAAACCCACAAATGGTGAAGATTCTTTTCAAAATGGTGACCTTAATGAAGAACCAAGTGAGAAGTGTTCCTCAGTACTCGGTCAATTTTGTTGAGTCCTTTGGTGAAGAAGTGAAGACACCTCATCCTTATAGCTACTCGGAACAACAAAGTCCAAGATATAGCTCAAGATTTGAGTATGAAGTTCTCACTAGGTTGAAAAGCTTTGATGGTATGCAAAAGAATGTGACAAAGCTTGAGTAAAAAGGGGATCAGCTCTCTTCAATACTTGCTCTTCAAACGGAAGCAAAGTTGTCCTCCAGACTCATAATGAACTTCAATGAAGCAAGTGGATCAATGCATTCCTCTCATGTTCTCTATAGTCCACCCTCCTATGCAAGTGTATCATGTTTATCATTTGCAAGGCTTTCACAAGCCTTATATACCTCCTCCCCCTTCATCACCAAAACCATCCCACCACTTCACCTACCAACCTCAATTTTCTCCTCCACCTCAATTCCAATATCAATTGTCACCTCCATCTCCTCCACAACCACAACAAGCTCCCCCTCTCCACCATGAGAAAGGAGGTAGTGTGAAATTTCTAAGGAGTGGAAGATCTCTTGAGCAACCCACAAGTCAAATACATGTTGATGAAAAAAGGCAAAATCATCCAAGTGGTTATATGTGATTGAGATTGTTGAAGATGATACCATGACACCTCATGTTAAGCATGTAATACTGTGTACCCCACCTTTTACTCCATTTGTAGGTTCTACAATCCATAGTGTCCCACCTCATGTGATTCCACAAGGATTCATTTGATGCAAGCAAGGAAAAAAGTAAGTGAGAGACCATATCCTAAAGGATTAGATGAGCCCCTGGAAGTAAATAGAAGACAAAAACACAATGTTGACATTCTAGAGGTGTTCTATCAAGTGAAGGTGAACAATCAATTGTTTGATGCTATCAAGCATATTTCACCGTGTGCCAAGTTTCTCAAGAACCTATGTACTATGAAGAGGAAGTGAATAGGAAGAATGCCTAAGAAAACCAAGTTAATTGAACAAGTGAGATCTATCATAAAACAATCACTTTTTGTGAAGAAGAAAGACCTAGGAGCCTCACTCATACCTAGCTACATAGGGGGCATCACATAGACCAATCCCTATTTGATTTGGGTCTAGTGTGAATTTGATACTATATAGTGTCTAAGTGGATCTAGGTTAAAGTGAGTTGAAACCATCTCATTGCACTTTCCAATTGGAGGATCTCTCCATCAAAGTGCCTAGAGGAAGACTGGATGATGTTTTAGTGATGATAGACAAAGAAAGGGTAGCAGTGTCCCCAATAGATTTCATTGTTCTTAACATGGACCTGGAGGATAGGAAGATTCCCATCAACTTGGTAAGGTTGTTCTTATCCACAACTGATGTTGAGATACATTTGTGTAGTGGAACAATGACGATCTCTTTCATGGACATGAAGATCAAGATCAATATGTTCAAGACCTCAACCCAGCAAGATCGGGATGATGATATTAAACATGGTCACTTGAAGAGTCTGACTGGTCATTTGGAAGAAGGATATCTGGATGAAGAATTGATTATATTTTTTGTGGTCAATGGGACAACGAACACATGTTGAATGCAAATGAGAGGTCTAGCTATTGCAAGAGTGGACACATGATGATGTTAAATGGTTTAGTGATTGAGGAATCTACAAGAAGCCTGACTAAAGGCATGAAACTTAGCACTAGTGGGAGGCAACCCACCTATGTTTGGGGAATTTTTCACTAAACCTTTCATTTTTATACTTTTTGATTATTTTTACACTTTTCAAAGAAAACACACACTTGTTTTAAATAGTTTGTCTAGTTTTTAGATTTTCAAGTGAAAAGAGTGGTGAAATGAAGGAAATTAGCTTTAATGTGAGGAGGCATCCACCCCAGATAAACTAACCACCTCGTAGTGTCTCACCCCCAAGAGCGGTTAGGCACCCGTCAGACGAAAGAGTGGTCTTTCAGGACTGGTTGACCTTTTGATCAAAGATATGATGTGTTGATGGAATTCAAGTTGAATGTTTCTATACAAATGATGTTCTTCCATCTTTGTTCGGTGCCAACTATGCTTTTCCATGACTAGTTGAGCTCCTTCTTGGCTATGTAGCCTATTTTAGACATGTTTATGTACGTTTACCTTAAGCAAGCATTTTTATTCCAGATCTAGTACGTTTTCTATTCTATCTTCTCTTTGTGGTTATGATTGCTAGTTTGGTTGATCTCTTTCTTGCTTGAACTTCTATTTCTTCCTATATTGAGAGATTCATTGTAGAATTAGATAAGAGAAGGTAGTTTGGACCAGAATCTGAAAGGAGGACAGTTCAAGGTGATCTGTACAGAACAGTAGACCTGGGCACGGTCGGGCCCACTACCTAGTTCTGCACATCTCTCACATGTTCCTAGCATCTCAGAATATTCTAGACCTGAGAGGGTATCTAGAATACTCTATGGTATTGATTTGTCATCCTTGAGAGAGGCTTCACGTCATTGATGGGTTTTAGTCACGCTACAAGAAAGCGAGTGGGATGACCCCTCAGGAATAGATACCATAGTACGTACCATGTTTGGATGTAGGTTGATTGTTGGGGTGTTCAAGGGTTTTCTATGCCTAAGAACGGGTGAATAGACTATCCACCTTGTGGTTACATAGCCAGGAACTCCTTCTCTTTGATTGGTAGAATCTGACAGACTCTATTTTGTTTTCTTTCTTTGTTTTATTTTACTTCGCGACAATCTGCTAGACTAGTTCTAGCTCCACACTTTTATCGACTATCGGATTGCTTTATCTGACTTAAGAGCGAGATCTTAAGTGTCCTAAACATCCCCACATCCATGTTTATGACCTTGTATATCTACTTCGACCCTGTAATAAAGTTTTGAGGGTCCTTGAAGGTTTGGGGTTATAAATTTAAGGTTTGATCCTTCTAAGTCTTCCTCCTTTCATACGTGTGATTTAGGCCATATCAACTTTTGGCGCCATTGCCAGGGACGTGGTTTTCCACATTTATACACCCAAAGATTTTGTTATGTCATCCATAAGCATCTATATATATGCATAGTTCTTATTTTTTTCTACACATACTTGTTCATATATACTAAATAGCTTTTCTTTTTCTTATACCTTTTGCAGCCAAGGACCTTGTTTCAGCAAGGCAGGTTATCTTATCCACCTATCCTCTTGAATTTTTCCGTAGTTCCAACTGCTGGCAAATAATTGAAAGTTGTGCTCTACAACTAGTCGAGCTATACTCGCCTCCACCGTCATCTTACATAGACGTGTCAACAAAGGAGATGGACTATGATCCTTCGGCTTCTATGTTATCATGGGATCAAGAACTGATTAGAGTGGTGGAGCTAGCCAGAGAAAGTGTCGATGCACTCACCTCCCCCTTAGCACCTCATCTCCAAGAACAAGTCAATCCACTTCAGCAGCTACTAGAAAAGCCAGATCATCAGCTCCAAGTAGCCACTGAGATCGCAGACCGCAATAGAAGTATACTTTAAACTGTTGAACAAGGACTCATCCAAGTGCATCAGTTTGATACAGCGGATTTCCAACAGAAGTGTATGGTAGAATTGATGGATCTTGAAACCATTACTGCTCAAGTACAACAGTTTCATGATAAGGATGTTGAACAAGGCATGAGACTTTAAGAACTCGTCAATTTGGTTACCAACCAATTGTAAATGCCATCACACAACCATGGATATTATAGTCATCAAGACCATTCCATTGGTCCTGAAGAGGAATATGTCTCACCATCCTATTCAAACCATCAATTATATTCATCGGGATTTTTCTATGAAGACCAACCCACCTAGGGAAGACATTCATTCTATCTAGATGATTCAGCTGATCAACCAATGGAATCTACAAGCCATGTGCATGAATGGTTTTATGATGATGATGATGATGATGAAGACTTTTATCCTCCTCACGGAAGCCAAGAGACCTCACAACTTGAGGATCAGTTTGAGGAACTTGAATCAGACGTTGATCCAGACCAGAGTGATACATCTCATATTGAGACTTGTCATTTTGCTTTGAGCAGTATGCCAATCATGGTTTGGAACAATTTGTTTGATGAGGATGATGACAATAGCTGCTCATATTGGAGCAGTGAGTATACTGACGATGATGAGCTAGAGCAGTATGAGATGACATGCGCTACCATTCCCATACCAGGCTTGGTAGAGGTTGACGGATCAAGATGGACAATCCACTACAACATGGCTACTGAGCATGAAGATACCCGAACCCCATAGAGTGTGACAAGCTTGGGGTAGTAGAACCACAAATAGATTCATCTGGGTGTACTTCTTGTTCAGAAGATGATTGGATGACTCAGACTGTACATGAAAGTTTATCCAAGCATACAACTACAATTTTAGAGGTGGAGAGAGAAGAGATGAGCCCTTTAGAAAACTTTTGGCCTCTCCCCTCCATCTCATCCTATGCCAACATCCTAGGGCCTTTCTATTCAGATTCATACATTGAGGGGTACCCTGAGGATGCTCTACTGAAGAACTCATTTTTGTGAAGTTCAAATAAATCCCAGCACAAAGATGACTTTACCAAGTCGCCATATTTTAGTCCTCTTCTTCGGATTCAAAAGGGCCCACATCTCTACCTATTCTACTCCTATTATGTGGCGGATCCCATCGGCGAGACGCATGTGACACTGGTCCCAAAACTTAGGATTTGGGATCCCAGTGTCAGTATCGTGGGGCAGCCACCCCCTTTTTCTTACCCCTTTCTCTTCTCTTTTTGTTAAAATAAATTTTTTTGGTTAGATAGTTTCTTTCCTCTAACTGCTTAAATATATCTTTGCATACATGCATCATTTTAGGGCTTCAATAATTTTCCTTCCTATATATCCATGCATTCCTTCCATACTATATCAAGTTCAAGGCTTGCTCGAGGACGAGCAAAGTTTTAAGCTTGGGGTGGTAGGGCTATTCGCCCTTCTATCTCTGCATTTTTCATGCATGCATTTTTACTCCCTGCATTTAGTCTAAATTTTAAAAAAAATTGTAGAACTTTGTTGTGTAATTTGTAGTCCTGGTAATTGAGGCTATGTGATGTGAAACTTATAGTTAAATGCTTATCTTTATGCCTAAATGCACAATTTTCATCTTAAACTTCTTGATCTTTTTCTTGACTTGCTCATTGACTCTTTCCTTAAGTTTAATAATAGATCTAAGGTTATGCACCTTTTTCATAGCTTAAAACATTATTTCCTTTATATATGTTGTGAATGACAAACCTAGGATATGGAACCATTGGAAAGAGATGGAGTTTGATCAAAGACTCCAAACCATGTTTTTCACAAACTTGTCTCTATTCAAAGGATCCTTGAACCATAATTACTATCTTTTCATATAGGTATCAAGCGGATAATGATGAGTTTTGAGCTATAATCAAGTTGAAGTGTTTTTCCTTGATGGTCTACGCGCCCTCTCACCTTATCCAAATATGAATGAGATCAGCTCTGCCGAGGCTCAAGTAGAAGAAGAGGTACTTGAACAGAGGGCCAAGAAAATGACGACACTATGAAATGATGTGGACTCGGGCCGCCCACAAAATCCCAAAAATATTAAAATAGTTCTCACCCAAGCCTATAAAATAAAATGCTAAGAATAAAAGCATGAGTGTGAATAAATGAGTGTTGTTTTCTCTTTTAGGAGAGTTGAGGATGGTGCCCAGTTGGTGTATGATTGTGATCATGAACCTAGTAGTGTCACCCTAAGGCTCATTAGAGAGTCACTAGGAACCTATAGGAGACCTATGAGATCATCCTAGTAGAAAGGTTGGTTCGAGCGTAGTATGAGGAGTTCATCTCACTACTTTGGGCCAACTGGCTCAGACTACAAGGATTGTTACTTGTTACATGGACCAACCTGACGTAGATCGGGATCCTCAGAATTCATTATAGTCTTCTTATTTTTGTTGCTTCTTAGGACCTGAATAAGTGTGAGGAACGTTGTTCCTGAGTGATCTACATGAATACATGATGATCGCTCATTGCTCATCACCCACGTGATCATGTATGTGATAATGCGTTCATGTTGTTGTACAATTATGATTCAAACCCTCATAAGTATCAACAAGTTGCAGCAAATTTGCTTAATCTTGCATGGATGCTCTTTGATCTTACTTTAGTAGGATTGTGCTTGATTGGTGGGGGTTTGCTCTGAAATGACATGGGTCAAGAGAATTGATGTTTCAAATTATTTTCCTTAACCTTAGCATTTGTCTCTAAGCTTAATTTGGATGTTATCTTTTTGTTCTTTGAGCACAGTTTTACTTGAGGACAAGCAAAGGTTTAAGCTTGGGGTGGTTGATAACACCCAAATTCAGGCATTTATGCTAAGCATGTATTTATGGTTTTGTGTCCTCATAGACTTAATATGACCAAAATAACCCTAAATTCTTATCTTTTAGTAATTTCTACTTTTGCATTGATAGAGTTGCTCAACTAGCCAATTTTGGAACCTATAGGAACTGAACACAAGAATATTTCATTTCTCTAGATCATATCCCACAAACGTCGCACTTTTTGCATCAACTAGCGGGCCCAATAAACTTTTGATATGTTGGACCCTATTTTCGATTGCCAATCCGTTATCAAAATGCAATTTCACAAATTAGAAGGTTCATCGATGTGGGTCCATCGACCACCAGTATTAGCACCCCCTCGCGGGGGTGGGTTTGTTCCATGAGGGTCGCGACCACAGCCAAGAAGATAATGTTGCAACCGTGACATTCAGCATGACCGGTCCCAGCTCAGCACGGTCGGACCGAGGCTAAGATGCCATAACCAACATCCCTGCGTGACCGCGGTACACCAGCATGGTCGTGGCACACGACTGCGGTACAACCACCTTGACCGCGGGGTCTATCTCGACCGAGGCATCTGCCTCAACCACGGGATCCACCTCAACTGTGGTGTTTGCATTGGATGTGACCCCTGGCATGACGTGCCCAGTCTGGCATGGTCGGACTGAGACTAGGGCCATGACCACTCATTACATACACTCTGCCTTCACCTATAAATACCCACCCCTCGCGATCTAGAGAGGGGTTCAGAGATTTTTTTGGTTCCACATTGTGGTTTCGAACATTCTTGGTTCCTAGAGCCTCGTGGGAGAGTTCTAAGGTCTGAAAGGGCTAAAGTGCTCATCCTATGCCTATTCCTCTAGTTTGCTTCCATCTACCACTATTTTCTACCACCATTCACCCATATCCTACCATTCCCAGCCATCTTCCACCTCCATACACCCACCAAGCTACTATTTGGGGTGGAATCAAAGAGAAAGGAGGCCAATGAGTTCAAAATACTAAGAAAGACAACCCAAAGATGAGATATGACCCATATGGAGGCTAAGGAGCGAGAGCCACCTCTCCTCTATGGGCTAAATCTCTTCTTCTCCTTTCTTCTATTATTATCCTTTGTTTCTGTACAAATGATGTTCTTCCATCTTTGTTCGGTGCCAACTATGCTTGTCCATGGCTAGTTGAGCTCCTTCTTGGCTATGTAGCCCATTTTGGACATGTTTATGTACTTTTACCTTAAGCAAGCAGTTTTATTCTAGATCTAGTACGTTTTATGTTCTATCTTCTCTTTGTGGTTATGATTGCTAGTTTGGTTGATCTCTTTCTTGCTTGAACTTCTATTTCTACCTATATCGATAGATTCATTGTTGAAATATATAAGAGAAGGTAGTTTGGATCGGAATATGAAAGGAGGACGGTTCAAGGTGATATGTGTAGAATAGTAGACCTGGGTACGGTCAGATCTAGCCTGGCACGGTCAGGCCCACCACCTGGTTCTGCACAACTCTCACATGTTCCTAGCATCTCAGAATATTCTAGACCTAAGAGGGTATCTAGAATAACCTAGGGTGTTGATTTGTCATCCTCGAGTGAGGCTTCACATCATTGATGGGTTTTAGTCACGCTGCGTGAAAGCAAGTGGGATGACCCCATAAGAACAAATACCATAGTACGTACTATGTTTGGATGTAGGTTGCTTGTTGGGGTGTTCAAGGGTTGTGTACGCCCCAAGAACGGGTGCATTGACTGCCGAACTTATGGTTACATAGCCAGGAACTCCTTCTCTTTGGTTGGTAGAATCTGACGGACTCTGATTTGTTTTCTTTCTTTGTTTTATTTTTCTTTGTGACAATCTTCTAGACTAGTTCTAGCTCCACACTTTTATCGACTATTGGATTGGCTTATCTAACTTAAGAGCGAGATCTTAAGCATCCTAAACGTCCCCACATCCCTATGTTCAACCTCGTATATCTACTTTGACCCCGTAATAAAGTTGTGGGGATCCTTGAAGGTTTCGGGTTATAAATTTAAGGTTTTCTCCTTCTAAGTCCACCTCCTTTTGGATGTGCAATTCGAGCCGCATCAGGCTGTCACAGAAAAACTTCTCATTTTTCGGTGGTTGAGCTAGATGCTTTGATAGACCCCATTGGGGAAGAGGTCTCCACTCATCCATGATGCGCAACACCATCATCTTTAAAGGTAGTACCACCGCACATACAAGTTCGGCAATTAGTTTCTTTAAAAGTAGCACTACCACTTATGATAGCTCAACCTTCGACCTCGGCATGGCCTTTGATGTCTTCAGCTACTCCACGGCCACAACCAAAGTCACAAGCCCAAAGGCAACTGCCTACTTGATGATGAGGATGAGAAAATGCATGATGCTCAAAAGCAAGAAGATCATCCTACACGGGAATAATAGGTGCAAAATGAAAAGTGTGATGAGGCCCCAAATGTTAGAAAGAGCCGAGTGAAGAAGCCACAGCATCCGGAGTGCCTAACATGTAGAGTGATTGTCACTTGCTATGCTTTCCAAGAGATGATAGAGGCTTTGGGTATCTTCTCTTTTTTTTTAGGATATCTTAGAACACATTGGGTTGTTTGATGTGCTAACAACAGTCTAAGAGACATACATTGAGCTCACACAGTAGATCTTCGCCACCTTGGAGAAAATCTCACATGTCAATGTCAGATTGAGGAATGGGACTTACCTCATCACTGCCTCCTTTCTCAAGAACATTTTTTTCTCCCAGCCCTGGTATAGCAGCCCTTCTTGATTAAGGGAGCACAGAAAAGGATACTAATGTGAACTATGCATCAATGTGGAGGAGTTTCACTGGACAAAGCAAATTTGTAGCGGGTAAATCAAAGACAAGTATGATTCATAACTCCATTTTAAGATACATTCAGAAGGTCTTGGCGAACACTATTTTTGTCTAGTATGAGAATCAAGGAACTTGCATAAAAAAAGACCTTTTGTGTTAGGGCAGATGGTGCATGACAAGTATGTGAATTTGGGGGCACTTATTATTGATCACATGAAGATAGTCCCATCCAAGAGTAAGAATCCTTCTATTATGGGAGGGATTGTGACTTCCCTTTCTATAACCCTAGACCATGATGTATCTAGTTACACCAAGGCAGAAGGAGGGAAGGTTTTGGACATGCATTACTTGATTCATTCATCCATGATTTCAGTGGTTGATCAGAAGATCATTTACCAGGTCAACCCTCCTTATGTAGGAGTTTCACTGGAGCTCCCCTACCATGCCACACATCTCCTAGAGGGGTGTGTCCAATCTCTAGATTTCTTAGATATTTTCAAGAGGTGGAAAGAGGAGCATCCAAGGGACACATGGTAGAAGTAGCCCATAGATATGCCTGAGGGACTTGGAGAGTCATGGGTAGCAGATTAGAGGAGAGAGTACCTCGTAGGGTGCACAAATGAGAGGTAGAAATGACAGAGCCACAGTAGCCCAGAGCAAATGCCTACGGCATGTCGATGATACAGGCACAATTGGAGGGTATTCATAGGACTCATGACAAAATCCTAAGGGCAGATGAGGGTTTTCAGTGTACATAGGATACATTATGGTTAGATTATCAACAAATGTCCCATTATATCAACCATATGTATCACTTTCAGCATGCCCAGGTTCAAAGGAACCCCCAGTTGGGGGAAGATTGGTGGGGTGCAATGTCTAATTACCAGGAGACCTACCCACCTCCACATATGGACTATTGGGACGGCTACTACCATTACCCCCCACCACAGGGAGGAGCACCACCAAAGCCAACACAGTAGCCATGATCATCTATCATATCACTCGTATACTTTAGTGTCATGCTGAGGACAGCATGATTCAAAAGTTTGGGGTGGTATGGTGGTATGCCCTCATTTCAATCTTTTTGCATTCACCCTGCCATTCACTTTTGGTTTCTTGCTTTTGCTATCTACATTATATTTTAATTTATTTGCATACTTCAATACCATGTAGTTTACTCTCTTGCAATTTTTGCTTAATTTTAAAAAAATGCTTTGTTTGCATACAACTCTTTTCCTATAGCTTTTTGCAATTTTCACATGTATCTAGCTAGGATTTGCTTGTTTCTTGCTTTTTGTTCCATACTGAAGGCTTATATGTGATTGAAGGCAATTTGGCACCATTTTTGCCAATTTTACCCAAATTTAGAACTTCTTTCCTAAAAGTGTGTTTTGACCCAATCTCTACTTATTGGATTGAAAATGTTGACCTTTGATAAATGCATGCTATATTATCATGGTCTGTTGCTAAATGGCTTCAGTTCTTGAATTTTTACATGTGAATCACCTCCCTCATGTTTGTGAAATGCTTGGTTGAATTTTCATTGAGCAAGTTGCAAATGCTTAGGGTTTGTAGAATCTCATTACATAAATGTGGTTTTCATATTTCTCATTCATGTGGTATATTACTTGATGAAATTGTTGGAGTAATTGTCATACATGAGATCTCATGGAAGGCTCACACTAGTGACCCCTCATTGACTCACTTTTCTTTCATCATCTTCTTACCCCTTCGCCTCATGAAAGGATGCCAAAGAGCACATATTCAACCTTGGCCACCTCTAAAAGTTAGGGTGGCCATATTTGTATCTCCCCGCTTCACTATTACCACCATGTATCCTAGATACCCCAAGGGAAAAGAAAAAGAATAAAAAATGAAAAATAAAATAAAACATGTTCCTATGTAATAGCATCTAAATAAAGAAAAGATGGGTGCTCCTATGTAATAGCACTCCAATCCCTTACTGCAACCCTTTCTTCTATTTACATGCCCATTGAGCTAGGAATCCTTTTTCATAGATTGACATATAATATTGAATGAATGAATGAATGTAAAATAGCAAAATTAGTATTTTTTTATCTTCGCCGCCATGAAATGGTTTTTCCAAAGCAATATGGCACTCATATTGATTGATTGTGTATTGTATTCTCTATCTGTGAATTTTTTATGCTTGGTGTTTTAATCATGATTGGTTTGTGAAAGAGGATAGGAGAGAGGTGGAATAAATGTACTTAGTCACTATTGAACCCATTTAGTCAATATTCATTTGTTGCATTGCATTTTTATGTCTTTCTTGATTGTGGAAAAATTGAAGAGAGATTGAGTTGGAGCATACTTGAGGACAAGTACATTTTATGTTTAGGGTGGTAATGTAGTCCTATTTGAGGGCTTCATATTGTGTCTTATTACACTTCCATCAAATATGTACGTGTTAGATTACATGTTATTTCCCTCAATATGCATATTTCTGTCAAATGCACTTATGGACGTTCTTTACATGTTTTTCTGATACTTCGGCCATGCTTGGATGAACGAGAGAGATGGAGGGGGCCAAAGAAGGCCCCAAATCTTCTCCAACATACCCCTAGTGTCCAAGAGTCAATGTAAAGCAAAGAAGTCCATTATCATGAAGTTCAAAGCTCAAAGTGCAAGCAAAGTCCTCAGTACAGCCGTGGTGCTAAGGAACGGTTGTGGTGACTAAGTTAAAATCATAGTGAGAGCAGTAGTTTGAGAAGTGAAGATCAACCTCAACACCATGGTTGTTCTATGAATACAATAGCATGACCGTGGAAACCAGAAAGGTTCTGCGGCCAGACTCAAAATGGGGGTGCTCTGCAGAACAGCCAGCTATACCTCAGTCCAGAACAGTTGTGTTTCCACTTAGCCACCAACCAATCCAAATAATAGAATTTATTGTGAATTTCACCATTTTTCACATATATCAATACCCTCCACCATAACCATGTTCACTCCACTCCACCATGGCCTTGGTGACCAAAATGGTCACAGTGGTCATCAACCCTAGTGTAATTTCTACACTACTTCACACAAAATGCCCCCACTTAACCTAGTGCATCCCCACCACCTATATATACATATGGTGGTCACTAGAGCTTGAGGTTGGACACCCCTAGATACCTTCTACCACCTCTTAGCTCCCCATTTTTTCTCGTTAGACATTCCATCACCATTTCACCTCATTTCCACTCCATTTCACCATTTCACCATTTCCACCACCAAAACCCTAGTTTCTTAGGGTTTTGACCATTTCCCATCATCATTCCATACCATTCCACCTTAGAGGGGGAGGAGCGTGCCCTTGCAATTTTTATAGAGGAGGATTTCATCATCAACACTGAGTTCCATGGATACCTCTACCTCTTTCTTCTCTCTTTTTGTAATTTCTTGTTTTATGAGTAGTTAGGCCCCTTGTGTGGGCTGTTTGGGGCCAAAACTATTACTTTGATACCATGTTGGTGAAAAGTGATATGTAAACATTATAATTTCATTTGCTAATTATTATGTTCTATTTATATCTCATTTCTCATACATTTCTTTGTGGTTTGTGCTTGAAATCACCTAGGATTCTAGGAAAATTGCTTATATGTGGAAATTTTGTGAACTGCTCGTAAGTCCAATTAGTGGATCCCTAGTTAGCTATTCACCTTCCTACATGTTAATCAATTCCTATAAGAATTGTGTGATTACATAACTTCATAGGCTTATGGTGTTCATTGCTCAAGTATATACAAAAAGCAATGACAATTACATGAATGCCTTTCCAGATGTGCGGTCAACAAATTGGGCTGCCAAGGCTTTCTAGATGAAAAATGTATGGATCTAAATACAAAATCACTGAATGTAGATGAAGGTGGCATAAGATTCCTATTGGTTATGTGTTGGATGCACTTAAGAAGAGAAATGACATCATCAGCAAGTGCCCCAAAGGTATCAAATGTGAAAGGTATGAAATGATGGTGATTTGCCTCACAAGCTACTCCATGCTTATGAACCTTCCTTAATGTAGCATCAGAGGCTTTAAAATTATTTGATAGGACACCTATCAATGGGAAACTCCAGTGAAGTCAGCACATGTGTGACTTCCATATGTCCAATCAAATAATAAAATATCAATAGGTCATCGGGAGTGAAGGCCATCAAACCTTGTGTCGAGGACGGCCACCAGTGCTTCCTTCATGACCTTTAACCCAAAACGAGAGATAACATCAAATAGATAATCACGAATGTGTCATCAAAAAACTTGTAACCAGGCCTTGTGCGGCAATGAATAGCATGATCACTGGAGGCATCAAGGTCTACAGTGTTACAAAGAGTGCATCATTCATAACTCGGGTACAAGGGGATCATGAGCTGATAACGGGGGATATCTCAATACTCAGTAGGTGACATAGACAGGTTGAATCCATCAATGGGAACTGAAAGAAGAAAATCTTGTGCATGGTTGGCTTATATAGAAGTAGAATAACTCATAGTCGTAGGGATAATCCACTTGTAGTGAATTGTTGGATGATTATTTTATAGTAAGCAACTGCCAAAATAGACTAGGTCTTTGGGTGGAAGAAGGCGTATGTGACAACTTGGACTAGCAAAACAATGGCAAGATATTGCATATGACCTTACATAAAATGATTAAGGAGATTCTTGCAGGAACAGAGCCAACCTCGCATAGAATATGGTCTTGGAGTTCCATAGCGTGAAGATGAGAGGAAACATATGCATATTTGCATACATCAATTCTCCTACACCTAGGTGAGAGATCTAAGTAGATAGTATAGGGACATCTAGTGTAATTAGTTTGGAGCCTTCTCAAGGCTATAATGTAGGTGATGTGAGGTCTTAAGCCTCACTTTCACCCTCCATTACTACCCTTGACCCCTAATTACCCTAAGAGTTACTATCCTAGAAATTCATTATCATTTAACTTATTGTTTGGTTTGGTAATCTAAATGAAAGAATAATGTTTACATTTTATCACCCCCAACTCAATTGGCAAGTGCATTCCCCCAAACAGTCCACACTTCTCTTAATTGCATTAAAATCATAATTGCCTTCTTACTTAGCTAGTCTTTACTTGTTTATCTCTTTACTTGTTTAATTAGTATCTTGCCTTTCTCTTGCCCTATTCTTGCTAATTTAGGTCTTTAATTGCCTTCTAGTCTTAATTACTAGCTTATTGCAGTGTAGATCTCTTCTTTGCTTACTTAGTGTAACTTGTCCTTTCCTTTCCTAGATTGTCATTTCTTCTCATTAGAACTAATTGTCTAGGGTTAACTTAGGTTTTTATTGGTGTTCTTCCATTACTTGTTTGCTTGTTCAATCCTTAGTGTAATCAAACAAAATAAACCTTTAAACCCTTCAACCTTAGACTCCATAGTAGGAACCTAGACAAAACTAACCTAGCTCTAGTGGACCCTTTCTCTCTTGGGTTTGACCCCTAACTTGCCTCCCTCCTATACTATAACACAACCATGTGCACTTGCAGGTATAGTGTGTTAATGTATATGAACGAGCCTCTTAGGGATCTCTATAAATTTGAAAGATCTCCTATTGTGTGTTTGAAAACCCCTAGGATTGCCTCTAGTCATCATTCAATTGATTAGTGTGTTCCCCTAAGGGAAAGACGCACCAAGCTTTTTGACAGAAAGCACTATGGATACCTAGTAGTTGTGGTGTTGACTCTCCCCTTTGGCACTATCTTTTTCCAGTTTTCTTGTCTGCATTTGAGAAACACACCAGTTTCACCTAAAATATTTCCCTCCTACCTTCTTAAGTTATAATATTAGACAGTTCAAGAGTATTAGATAGGACAATGTGAGAGTTGGTGAGTATGAGACATATTATACGAGTTTTGTTAAGTTTTGTACACATCATGTACTAGGTGACATAGAGAAATGCATAAGGCTTCAAGTGGGTTTAAACCGAACAATTAGACACAGCATACCAGTGGGATAGAGAAAATTTTAGAGAGTTTGTGGATGCAGTAAGATTTATTGAAGAGTCAGTTAATGCTTATAAACATTTAAGGTAGAAAAAGATCTGGAGATAGGAAGGTAGCACCCATGTCCATAGTATCAGCTACAGTAGTTGAGAAGAGGATGAGAAAACGGTGTGAAGCCTTTTTGGCACATGTGGTAGATGCAAAGGTAGAGAAAAGAATAATTAATATAGAGGATCTTCTAGTCATATGTGAGTTCTCATATGTCTTTTCTTGATGAGTTACTAGGTACACCTCCTAATAGAGTTGTTGACTTTGAGATACTAATTTTACCTGGTAGTCATTCAATAGCTTTACCATCCCATACAATGGCACATGTAGGGTAAAAGGAATTGAAAACTCAGTTACATGATTTGTTAGACAAGGGTTCTATTCAAACTAGTACATCTCCTTTGGGAGATTTACTTCTTTTAGTGAAAAAGAAGGATACAATTATGTGGTTATGAATAAACTATACGCAAGTACATAGTAACCATCAAGGAAAAGTACCCTTTACTTAGGATTGATGATCTATATGAATAGTTGCACGGAGCAACAATCTTTTCAAAGATAGATTTCATGTAAGGTTATCGTCGGTAGTATATGAAGGCATCAGATGTACCTAAGTCAATATTTAGAACAAAATGTAGGAATTATAAGTTTGTAATTATGTCTTTTGGACTAACAAATGCCCCTACAACTTTTATGGACATAATGAATAGAGTATTCAGTTTGTATCTAGATCAATTTATAGTAGTGTTTATAGATGCATTTTTGTATATTTCAGAGATGTAGAACAATATGAGAAGCATTTGAGGATAGCTTTGCATTTGTTTAGACAATATCAATTGTATACTAAGTTCAGCAAATATGAGTTTTGGTTGGCTGAAGCTTCCTTTATCAGACATGTCATGTTAAGAGGAGGAGGTATGTAGATACAAAGAAAGTGGAATATGTTCTTCAATGGGAGCAACCCAGAACTCCTACCAAGATTAGAAATTTTCTATGTTAGGTTGATATTGTAGGAGATTTATAAGGAACTTTAGTGTGTTAGAAAAACCTCTTACACATTTAACAAGGAAAGATGTATCGTTTGTTTGGTTTGAAACATGTGAAAAAATCTTTCAAATGTCAAAGATGGAATTAGCTGCAACACATATTTTGATTTTACTAAAGGCGGAGAAGGGATGCACCATTTTTTGTGATGCACCTAGGAGATGTTTTGTTGGTATGTATGTCTAGAGAGCCAATCATATGACGATTGTAATATCTTGTAAACATTTTGATCAATAATATATGCAATCTTCCAATTTTCCTATTTTATTCAGTTATGAAATAATGATATAACATAATAAATGACTATATAATGATATTACTCAATGACGTAGTATTAAGGTTGAGGACCTGAACAACGGGATCATATAGATGTCAAGAGTATATACATTCTGGTTATGTCTCTGGTCGGATGTTATTGTGGAAGGTTAATAGACAATAATAACACATAAGACTAGAGTGTGTGTTGGTTGATGGTAGAATTTCATTAAGTCATGATATATGATATCTAACCAAACACATAAATACTTTTTAGAGAACAATGTATTAGACAGATCCACCTTGTAAGTGATGCATGGAAACCATTATATGGTAGTCAGAATCATAACTCATAGTGATGGTGGTAATTGTCATTCTTAGACCTGAAGTCACTACACTCATCACATGTCATTTGATGTACTTCGACATCATCGATTGTGACCTTGAATAAGGGTAGCCATAGAGGTGATGCTTGAGTGCATTGTGACACACGGGGATGACCGTGAGTGATGTGGATGGGATTTGTCCCTCCTACATGAGTATGATATCCTAGCCACTTGATAAGCAAGATTGGACATACTGGTGTGAGTCAATATGTGATATTGAGTTTACATATATCTCAGACAGTTTTCTCTAGTTTAAGGAACATGGATTGAATGTTGAAGAGGATGATGGTTCCATGCCTCAAGTTCAATTTGGATATCGGGGACAAAGGAACTATACAATCACTATATCACCAATCACATATTTTAGGTTGAAGTTGTTCTCCAACTTTCTAATCACTTGGGTAGCAATGATGTCTTGCTAGATACCACTCATTGCTTGTGATGTCATAAAGTAGTTATGGACATTCATTGCCAATGTAACTTGGAACCTATAGGGTCACACACATAGGATACACATGGAATAGGAGTTTATTTATGAATGATGTTTAACTTGATTACTAAAGTGTTAGGTATTCAATTTAAACAACAATGGTTGGAAATTGACTGATTGGACTGTGAACTGACCGATTCAAGTGTTGAACCAATCAATTCAAGTGTGAGGTAAATTTGAACCAACATCGGCAATCAAAACTCTGAAATGATTGATTCAGCAAGTAAACCGATCAGCTCATATTTGTGAATCAACCAGTTCAAGTTGTGTACCAACTGTTTGGCTGATCAATTAGTTGGCATCATGTTATGCATCAATCGAATATTAATTGCTAATATAATTGTGAATAGGAAACATTGTGAAATGATCAGTTCAAGATTTGAACTGAGGTGGCTCACATGTGAACCGATGGGCTCAACACTCTTAGGCTCCAGAAAATTCATCAAATTATGTTTCTTTGACTCCCACTCAAACTAGATTTCTTAACCTTGACCCTCCTACAAATAGAGGGGTAGTTGATGCTTTCCAGAGACACAACAATAAGCTCTGTCAATTGTTGGCTTCTAACAATTGTGGTACCGTGAGAACCCAAGAAAGTTATACCCATCAAAGGGAGGAACAACAAGGAAAAGATAATTGGGAGAGCAATTTGATGCTAGCACATTTATTAAAAGGGACAACTCCTTGTTTGTTTAACTTGAATGACAAGAGTTCCCGACAGTATGTGTGGAGGACTATAGAGGTGAGGAGGTTGTTGCCACCCACTAGGAGGATACAGTCCACCGTCATCCATGGTGATTAAGGAAGCCATTTCTAATGTCATCTAGGTGCAACTTGAAGGGGACACACACTACACCAAAGGATAGTCGCTATACTTGCTCCAAGACAAGGTATAAACCTTGCAACCCTCCTTCCCATTATATAGTTGTTGATGCAATTGTAAGACCCCTGGACTTTATTTTTGGTTGATCATTCTTGTTTACCTTAATTTGATGCTTAAAACCTTAATATAATCCCTAGATGTGCTTTAATATCATGTGACAAGCTTAAGTTTCAAGTTTGGTCCAGTTTGAACATTGTTTGAGCAAGTCATTCAATTTTGTGCATGTTTTGGACTTTTATGAAATTTACCCATATCTATGGTTTTTCTTACAATTTGTCACATTATTGTTGTTCCTCGCATCTTTTAATATCATGTTTCATTTTCATGTACCTTGAGGCACCTAGATGCACCTTGGTTTGATGGTGACATCTATCTAGGGTTTGAGTTAGGGTTTAGCCCTCGTAGATGAGCTACCTTGGAGGCCATAACTCGATGGTCCTCCTGGTTGGATGGGATCTTGTGGTGTTTTAATATGATGGTAGTTCCTTTAATGTCCCTATATGTGTGAGGGTTTGTGGTTTCCCCTCTTGGATCTCCTTGGGTCGATGTTTTACCAAGTGGAGGTGCAAACCAATGGTGAGCTAGGGGTTTCACCCTTATGACCAAAGGGTGATGATCTAATGGTTAGCATGTTGTTGAAGGTTGATGATTGGCCTGGGAGTCAACCAAAAATGGTCCTAAAGGCTCCCACAACTGATGGAGCTACTAATTTTCTTGGATGTGATGGCTTAGACCATGAACACATGCCAAACCTAGTAGGACACAGTAACCTTCTCTTCTCTCTCACCCATAGCTTTATATATACTCTCTCTTGCATGCAAACGGACCCTTTGGACTCCCTTTCTCTTCCTTGTTGTCCAGATCTCGTACCCCATTGTCTAGGTGGAGAAGTAGGTTCCCAAGGTAAAAGAAGATGGTTGATCTCCTTGCAAGTGTGGTTAGGGTTTAGATCTACCCTCTCCTTGAGCTTGTAGAGCTTTCTAAGCTTGTTTTTGGCCTAAGCAAGTAAGCTATCCCTTCTTTCCTTCATTTTTCTTTCTATTCTACCTCCTTCTTACTTCTTCTTGGTCGTGTCCATGGTTTTCCATGGAGGAGCATGTTGTAGAGCTTAAAGAACACCTCTTTCTTGCTTCCTTGACCTAGGGTTTGCTTCCTTTCTTAGAGAAGGAGCTAGCTTGGTCGAGTGGAGTGCTTAAGCTAGTATATCCTCCTCTTCAGCTCAAGATAACTTGCTTTTGGAGTTTTTTTTCTTCCTAGAGGAAATTAATGTAACTTTCTTCATGTTTATGCCTTACTACTAGCTTGCATGTACATATTCTTGCTCTAAAATGAAGTTCTAAGCATAAAGATAACATCTTTACCTAGGGTTTAAGCTTAGGTGCTAGTTCTTTGGTGGTTTATCATCTTGATGTGTGCTAAAAATTGTATATGTTTCTTACTTGGTAGAGGAAACTCTAGACTTTGCATAAACATGAACTGATGGTACTCTTGGGGTTTATAAACGATGGTTTCTCTTATGAATGGTGGACTGTTTTCTTCTTAGTTTGTAGGATTCGATGGTTGGGCCCTTGTGACAATCTATGATGGGTACCTTGGTGCTATTTGAGCCTTTGTTTAGTGCCTATAATTGGTGGCTATGTTCCTCCAAATTGGGATGCTTTAATGTTCTCCTCTAGTGGTTCTAAATAATGGGTTTTACTTAGGGTTTTGGGGTTGTTTTCGTTCTTATTTTATCGATCGATGGTGTTCTTTCTTGCTAGAACTGATGACTTGTTCTTGGTGGTTTTGGTTGCCTTACCTATTCCAAATGACATATGCAATGTAAAATATGATTATTGCTGAATGGGGTCAAAGATGACTGAGTGCATGCATTTCACCTCTCTCCACTCCTACTTTCACAATCTAATCATGAAAAGAGCACAAAGCACATGAACTTCAAATATAGTGCATAGAATACACAAGTTATCCATACTTCTTCCATAAAGTTCCGGGTAAACCATTTCATGATAGTGTTAATCAAGGATGACTAGGAGTGTTGTTTCACATTCATGCATTCAATCTTATATTTCAAATCATACCAAATGACCCACGTGGCTGCAGAAAAAGGCAAAATGAGCTAATTTTGATGCTTCTTAGCTCAATGGGTATGAAAGTGGAAGAAATGGTTGCGGTAAGATTTTTGGAGTGTTTTTGCACACTTATCTTTTCTTTATTTGAATGCTCTTAAATAGGAGCATCCTTTTATTTTGTTTTTGCTTTTCTTTTTTGTTTCTTTTCTTTCTTGCCCTTGGTGTAGATAGGGCATATGATGGATAGAGTGAAGCGAGGGGATAAAGATATGGCCACCCCAAACTTTTGGAGGTGGCAAAGGATGATTATGTGCACTAGGGCATCTTTTTATGAGGCGGAGGGGTATGAAGATGGTAAAAGAAGAGTCGGGTCAAAGAGGGGTTATTGGTATGATTTTCCACATAAGACATCCTGCATGAAAATTTATCCAACACTTCATCTAAGATATCACACCACATGAATGAACAAGATGAAATTGATATATCAAACAAGTGATTCCCCAAACACTAAGCATTCAAAGCTTGCTCAAGTTCACAGTTCAGCCAAATCAATCACAATCATAAGAGAGGTGATGCACATGTACAAAGTCAAACATTAATACCACTTAGCAATAAAGCATGACATTTCACTTGCACTAGTCAAAGGTCGTCATTTTTACTCAAAATAGTAAAGATTGGGTCAAAACATACTTTTTAGACAAGAAATCTCAAATTTGGGCAAAATTGGCCAAAATGGTGCCAATTTGCACTAAATCACATCTAAACCTACTTTAGGGGAATTTAAAGCATAAAGCAGCAAATCCTACTTAACATGCACAAGAAACTACAAAAACTACATGAAGATGCACTGCATAGTATGGAAAAGTAAAAATTTTGAAAAATTACACAAAAATGCAAGAAGTCAAACTACATGTATGCATGAATGCAAGCAGACACACCAGGTTAGGGTAAAAAAGTATGAAATATCATTCAAACTATTTGATCATCTTGCAAAAATTTAGCACAAGGCACATGGAGAAAAGTGCGGTGAGAGAAGGGTTTACCACCCTACCACCCCAAACTTTTAAAGCATGTTTCCCTCAGCATAAAATAGAAGTTTAGACTAGTAGGGTAAAAGGTGTGGGGTCGCGAAAGACAACCTCCAAGAGCTGGAGTGGTCAAAGTAACACTGGGTGAGCAGGACAGGGCCACCACGGCCGTGCTGAACAGCACGACCCTTCTGTTCTTCTTCTTGTAGCTCCTCTATTGATTTGCAATCTCTTCTTCCATTATGACCTCTACTTTGGCTACACCCTTTTTGCATCATCTTTTCTTCCTTATACCTATGCTAACATGATTCAAAAATAGAAAAAAAAATCAAGTATAGTGTGTGTGTGTGTTTCTTAGAAACCAAAAGAAAGTATAATAAAACAAGGTTTGAGAATCTCAAACCACGTGGGTTGCCTCCCACTAGCACTAAATTTATAGCCTTCATCTGGGCTTGTTGCTCATTTTTTGCTATGTATTAACACCTAAGGTGTCCTCCTTTTCCTCTACAGTGATCCTATCCAACGTTCTGACGACATGTGTGTCATCCCATGGAGTGTGCATCGAGCGGAAGTATGGACTTGATCTCTACATCTCTAGAGGATCATAATAGCATAGACTCTCACCAAAGTCTTTGTTACCCAGCTTGTCCCTCTCCTCTTCAGTAAATATAAAGAAATCAAATTTTCTCCTCTTATAGGTGACCGTCAGAGTGCCCATATGTACATTTATTTCTACACCCGCAGTGGACAAGAAGGACCTCCCCAATATGAGGTATTCTTTCCCATCAATAGGTTCAGAATCCACTATCAGAAAGTCCGTTACATATGCAATGTTTATCCTTTCATCCATTGATACTATTGCATTTTGCAGTATTCCCAAGGGTTTCCTTTTGGTTCCATCACCTAAGATAAGGACACAATCCACCGGTTCCATTTTATTTAGGCCCAGACGTAGATACATGCTCCATGGCATGATGTTTGTCCCTACACCTAAGTCAAGGAGGGAGTGCTTGATGGCTTGTGTACCAATGTAGCAGGTGATGAGAGGCACTCCTGGATCATCTCTATTTTTGAGGAAGCCAATGTCATAGATGAAGTTTACAGACTTTGAAGCAACAATCTCCTTGGTTGGTAGTAGCACTAACTTTTTCTTCCCCATGCACACATCCTTCAGTAATGAAAAGAATGATGTGATGCCCATCGTTCCTCACTTCAAGTTGCCCAAGAGATTCATGATACTGCTGCCCTTTTCTTGGAGAGTCGGACCTTCATGGAATTGCTTCCCGACTTCATCAAATATCTCCATAGCACTGGTTGGACTTTGAGGAGGGATGATGGTGATTCTCATCTCATGAAAAGGTTTTGGCTCCCATAAAGGTATGGCTTCAATTGTTGCTATGTCAATGGTATGTGAAGCAATGGGCGTGGCCTTGTGACAAACAGCCGGATGAGCCCTATCTATTGCTATTTCAGTTTTCCCAAGAGATGGTGGGGCAAGTGAGGGAACTTCTACATTTGCGCCTGGAGCAGCAGAAATTTGGGTGCACTTAACATCCTTTGGTAGTGCTTGAGTGGAAAATTCTCTGGATCTTTTGTGATCTTTGTTAGACCCTTCTAGCATTGTGCTTTTATCATCAACCTCAATCACTCTCCATTCCCTTTTTTCAAGATTTTGAGCATCTTTTTCTCCCCATATGATAGACACCATACTCACTTGTTCATGGGAAGAAGGGGGGCTTGTGTAGGTGGTTGTGGTTGTTGGGGTGGTGGAGGCCTTTGGTGAGGTGAATTGGGATTTTGAAGGATGAATTGGGGTTGTGGTTGTGGTGGTGGTTGTTGTTTCTATGGATGGGGGTGATATTGCGGAGGTGGTTGTTGGTATGTATGAGGTGGAGGTGGAGCATATTGATAGTTGAGAGGTGCTTGAGGAGGTGGTGGAGCATAAAGGTTCGGGGGTTCTTGGTCTAGTGGCGGAGCATATGCACTTGAAGTGCTCCCTTGGAAAGCACAGTCATTGTTCATATTGGGCATCGGTTGAGAAGATAGTCTTCCTTCCTCCCTCCTTGCAAGGGAGAGGGAAATCTGATCCAACCTTTGCTCAAGGCGGTGAATGGACTGCCCATGTGAGTTCACATCCTTTTTCACTTTATCTAGGCTTCTTAGCCTTCCCATCACTTCATCTTCAAACTTGGAACTGTAATGTGGCTTTTATTGCCCTTGTCCGGGTCCATCCTCATTCTGTTGTTTCCAAGAGAAGTTCAGATGGTTCCTCTACTCGGGAGTGTAAGAGTTGGACATGGGGCCTTGGTTGTTGCAGCCACTAAAGGAGTGTAGAGCATTTACTTCCTCATCTACAGTGTCAACCACCATTGTGGGTTGGCTAGAAGAGCCACTAACTTGATTCTTCATCATGGCCATCATGTCTTCCATCATCCTCATCATGTCGAGGTCGGTAGCATTGCGGGTCGGGGCCACAGAGGAAGGTGGAGGAGTGTAGCTCCGGCCGACATGCCCCCCTTTAGTAGAAGCGCGGTGGTGAGAATTTTCAACAAGGTGTTCAAATAATGGCCATGATTCATCAAATGGCTTCGCCATGAAAGTGCCCCTGCAGGAAGAGTCCACATTGTTCTGGCTTTGCTCTTCAAGCCCGGTGTAGAACACTTGAATTAGCTGCCACAAAGGTACCTCATGGTGAGGACAGTCACGGAGCAACTTCTGGAATCTCTCCCACGCCTCATGGAAGGGCTCGTTTTCCTTTTGATTAAATGATGTGATGCACCTCCTCATGTAAGACAGCTTAGCAATGGGGAAGAACTTCTTGGGGAACTCATTTTTGACGTCGTTCCACGAGACCAACTCCGGCCTGGACACGTACCACTCTTTAGCCTTCTCTTTGAGGGAGAAAGGAAAGAGTGTCCTTCTAATGGAATCATCAGTGGCAGCGGGAGTGCAGAAGGTTGAATACATCTCAAGGTATGCGTCAATGTGGTGGTAGGGGTTTTCATTCCCCATCCTGAAGTAGGTAGGGAGGAGTCCCAGAAGTGCAAGCGGAATGGAGAATTGTTGACCGGGCATCTAGTCAACCAAGGTGGCGATGGGGGAGTTGTAGTTCCCCGGCGTAAAGTACTCGGGAGCGGGTGATGTGGCGGTGGAGGTTGAGCATCTATTTGCGGGTTGTTTTCATCCATCTCGGCTTCTCGGTGTTGATTGCAGTGACCTTGGCGCCTCCTTCTACCAATCTCGGGGTCGTACAACACCAAGTCAATACAAGTAGAATGCATGTGGCACATGCACAGCTGTCACCTGCGCAATACACAAACAAACAACAAGAAACCAAGTTAGCAAACCAAGATGCAGAAGTAACACAAAGAATAAATAATAGCAATGATGAGGGTAAAAGGAAAGGCTAAGCTACACTATCTAACTAGGTCGAGCGTCTCTATCCCCGAAAACAGTGCCAGAAAGCTTGGTGTGTCCCCGCTAGTGGTGCTTTTACACCCCATGAGGTCGGAGCGCACGGGATATGGGATCTTATGCTTTCGAAATTTATGTTATCCCTAACCGAGTCGATCACTAAGACTAAAATAGGTCACCCACAAGCGTACGGGGTACTGTTGTAGTATAGGTGATTGGCAAGATAAGGGGGTCGAACCACAGAGATAGAGGGGGCACTAGAGTTAGGTAGCGTATGCTATGTTCCTATTGTGGAGATTAGGGTTTTAGGGTTTTAAAAGGTTTTGGTTGTTGATTAAGCTAATTGAACAAGTAAGAAATGCAAGATGGAAACTAAGTTATGGAAGAGCAAGCAAATTAGTAAACTAAGTTAACAAACTAACTAAGCAAGAGCAAGAAGAGATACACTACTCTAGCTAGGCAAGAAGCAATTAAGAACTAAACTAACCACTAGCAAGAGCAAGAGCCTAAGTTAACGCTAAAGAGCAAAACTAAGCAATTGACTAAGTTAGAGTAAAGCAATTGGACTAAACTAGCATTAGCAAGCAAACTAAGTAATTATGGTTTTAAGCAAGGTGATTAAGGTGGGTGGGCTGTTTGGGGAATGTAACTTTGATATTAGTTGGGGGAAGATCATTAAACATGCATGGTTCTCATTTCATATCTAGATTACCAAACCAAACAATAAGGTCAATGCCATTAGAACATACCCTATACTACTAGTAGAAGACCAGGGTTAGGTGTAATTCTAATGAGATTAACCAAATCTAGGTTTCTAGGGTAAGTGATAGTGAGTAATTGAGGGTTGAGGGTAGAGATGGGAGTAGAGATGATGATATTTAACCTCATGCCACTAGCCACTCTAGCCTTTAGAAGGCCCTAGACAATTACATCAATCTCACTTACACTAGCTACTTAGATCTCACACTCATTTGTAGGAGGAGGGATGTGTATGTAGGAACAAAGGGGGCTAGATAGGGATCCACTAATTGGACCTAGGAGCCATTCCTAATATTGCCACAAACACCCCAATTCCTCCTAGAAACGAAGTGTCATCAAAAACCTCAAAACAAGCAATTCATACAAGAAGCACAAACCACATGCAATAAGATAGGAAAAGAGATAGAAGCAAGAAGTAATCATCATAGATATGAATTAAGTTCATTACAAGAAATTATCCCCCAACATGGTATCAAAGTTACATTTAAATCCCAAACAACCCACCATAAGGGGCTTAGCTAGACATGATCAAGAAAACAAGAAAAGAAAGGGGTACAAGAAGTAGGGACTCCATGAAGCTTGATGTGGAAGCCTCCTTATTCACCTCCAAGCTTGTTGTAGACGTCCTCCCTCCTCCAAGGGTGCAGGGGTGCATGAAATGGTAGGGGGTTATGGATGAAAACCTAGGGAACTAGGTTTCCATGGTGGAATGAGGGTGGAAATGGTGGATGATGAGCCCAAAATGCAAGGGGATTGCACAAAGAGCTCAAGGGTGGAGAGTGGAGCTTGGAGCAGCTGTAGGGGCTTCTACCCTTCATGCCCTAGCTGCCACCTATGTATATATAGGTGTTGGGGAGGCACTAGGATAAGTGGGGGTAGTTTAGGAAAATCAGTGTAAAGTAGGGTAGGGTTGGTGGATCACCATGGCCGTGTTGGTGTGCCACGGACGTGGTGAGGGTAGTAGGGAACGGTTTTGGGGTGATAGAATGGTCGTGGTATGGATGGGAGTGGTAAAATACCAAGTATGGTGGTGGCCACGGCCGTGGCGGGGTGCCACGGTCGTAGTGGGTGAGAGGCACCACGGTCGTGTTGGGTAACATGACCGTTTTGGAGGAGGTAGTGGTGATCGTGGCGCAGCAACATGGGCATTTTATTCTTCAGCGGCCACAGTCGTGGCGATTTGGGGTGACAACCTGTTGAAAACTAGAACTCCGATCATTAATTCCCACGACCGTGGTGGTTGCCCACGGTCGTTTTCTCTTCTTCTGACCACGACCCTGCTGATGGCCACGGCCGTGGTGTCTCCAATGGCCACGGTCGTGGCAGGAGGCCACGGTCATGGGATTCTTTGGGAAAACCCTGTTGAAGAGGGCACTTCTTAGCTAAAAATGCACGACTGTGGTGTTGGGGCCACGGTCGTGGTGAGGCTTGCATTACTTCATTTCACTTCAAACTTCATTATTCTTGGATGTCTTTGCTTGCGGACGACCCTTGTCCATTGGAGGTAGGTTGAGGGAGACTTTGGGGCCTTATTCGGGTCCCTCCATGAGTGGGGGAACCCTAGAACTCCTTCTTTCTCTCTCGTCCATCTAAGCATGGTCCAAGTACCTGAAAATAGTTCAAAGAACATCCATAAGTGTATTTGCAATGATAAGCATATTAGGGGTAAAAGTTTGTAATCTAACATGTTTAGATGTGATTTAAATACAAAAATGGCATAGGATGGAGTCCTAAAACTGGGCTACATCAGTAAGTCCTTTGGTGGGTCATGTATTGTAAGTCTTATGAATGAATATAAGAGTGCAATGGTTAAGAAATCCTAGAGGTTGACCTCTCTAGGCAGTGGACTGACATACTCCTAGTTTTGAGTGTGGAACCACTCTACATAGCTTGTCAATTGGTGCTTGTTCAATCTCTCTCTCCCTTTCTATGTATGTTTTAGTTGTAATCAAACTTCCTATTTAGCAACCTAATCTTGTAATATAATTTGAAGGTCTAATGAATTTTGTTTAAGTGCATTCAGCTCCCCCCCTCTAGAGCATCCAATCACCCATCTAGGATCTAGCAGATCTCAACACCTTTAGTAGGATAAAGGAAAAATCTCATGCAACTGTGACACTTTCCAACAGATCTCAGTGTAATATGAGATTTAACAAATCTAATCACAAACCTCAACCCAATGTCAAAGAGATTACCACTTATAACTCTTTTGCTTGTCTCCACCCATAGGAGAAGATAGTACCACCTCCTATATCTTCACATGCACACATCCATCTCCACCACCAACAACCTATAAAACCCACCATAAGTTTCAAACCTACACCTTCTACACCACCCAAGAAAAAACACCACATTTGTGCTCCCTCTAAACCCTCATTCCCTATGTTACCTAGTGGCACTTCACCCTCTCCCTTCACCATGGCTCCCACATTACACTTGGAGAAGGAGTTTCTTTTGATCTTCTGGCTAACTCCATGAGACTCTTGAAAATCTTTACCAGTAGAATTATCCTTATCACTATCACCAATAACATCGACAATAACACAGTTAACATACTCGATGTTACTCGTGCCATAAAGATCCTAATCCTCGGTCACATGGTCCTTAAGCCTGAGATCCTTTCACCTGCCCAACTCCTCTATTCTATCCCAGAAGGAAGCAAGCTAGATCATCTCTTTGGTCAAGTTATGACCATTCCTTGCGGCACCAGTTTTGTCCAAGACAACATAACCCATTTGACACTTGAACATGGGTCATCTCTAGCTGGATCTGGTGGCTCGGGCTGCGTAGCAAATGCTGATATACCACCACACCTCTGGGAGATAGAATTTTTTAGATCTATTATCCACTCCATTGGAGCTACACTCCAGTTCGTCAGCCAGGACACTCTTTGTAACGATAGTCGCCAAACTGACAAACAAATCATTACAAATTAAGTGGAATAAACATAAACAGTGGATTAACAAAAATCACTAAAATTTTAAAACCATTTTGCAAGGAGATCCTTGTATAGAAAACTTTTACTGAAAGATTCAAAACTCATACATATCATGATTGACATTGTACAGCATTGTTTCATCTCATCTCGAGGACAACATATAACAGTTGCTCTATCAAAACACATACTGGAGCAACATAAAACCTCGAGGCATTCAAGCCAAAATCTCATATTTTTCATGAAACCAGTACGAACCAACTCCAAGGACCTGAGAGTATAGAGACGACACATAGGACTCATATCTACAAGACAGGACAGACAGTACACTCAACCTGAGCTGTCACTGATGCCTCAGCAGTTGTTCTTCCTCTGCAAAAAGGTCTTCACCTCCTCATGCACGTCCACCTAAAAATTTGGATCCCACGCGGGTGAAACAATTGTAAATTGCCCCAGTGAGAGATATAACTCTCCGCCAATAGTATTATTATCACAGTTTAAATGGTATAAAATTGAGCAGAAGATAAGCAGTTTAGAATATTCTCATCTTTTGAAGCATTGCAACTATCTATGATAGAGTAGTAAGTCGTTTATTCTCTTTATAAGGAATGGGAAGAACATGTATATCATTTACTCATCATACTATATCAACATCTCAAGCTTATCCATGGAAACTCATTATCATGGTATGTCATCCATGAATCATTCTCATTTCTATTTATTGGCCTCAGCCAATCTGCTAACCAAATATTTAATTGTACCAGTCATGTGAGTATACATCATCATATTATATTCAGGCATTGGACTATGCCAATCCTATGCAACTATTTCAGGCATTGGACTATGCCAATCCTGTACAAACATCACTAAATACCACATCACTTTTACTAGGCATTATACCTTGGCCAAGCCATCATACTTATTCACATCCTTTCTATAAACAAGTATCCCTCTCATATATTTCAAACACTATAGCCCTTATTTGGCTATAAGCATAAAGCATGTATGATCAAGATTTCATTATTATTATTGTATCCATTTATTATTATCATTATATTACTAAGTTTCCATTTCTTATTTTATTTTGAACATTATCATTTCTTACATGAGACTTTTATAAACACCTTGTTAACTCTCACTAGGAAACAACTATCCTTATGGCTCACAAGGCCCATTAAGTATCTTGTCACCTCTCACTAGGCAACAAATTATCACATGGCTCACAAGGCCATAACACATCTTGTCACCTCTCACTAGGCAACAACTTATTCTAATGGCTCACAAAGCCCATAACACATCTTGTCACCTCTCACTAGGCAACAAATTATCACATGGCTCACAAGGCCATAACACATCTTGTCACCTCTCACTAGGAAACTACTTATTTTCATGGCTCACAAATCCCATAACACATCTTGTCACCTCTCACTAGGCAACAAATTATCACATGGCTCACAAGGCCATAACACATCTTGTCACCTCTTACTATGCAACAACTTATTCTCATGGCTCACAAAGCCCATAACACATCTTGTCACCTCTCACTAGGCAACAAATTATCACATGGCTCACAAGGCCATAACACATCTTGTCACCTCTTACTAGGCAACGACTTATTCTCATGGCTCACAAAGCCCATAACACATCTTGTCACCTGTCACTAGGCAACAAATTATCACATGGCTCACAAGGCCATAACACATCTTGTCACCTCTCACTAGGCAACAAATTATCACATGGCTCACAAGGCCATAAAACACCTTTATACTTTTATACAAGTATTTAACATGCCTTACAAGGCTTATGCAATAAGAGAATTACAACCATCCCATCATTGGGATTAGGGTTTCCCCTTTATGAACGATTAGGGTTTCATGTTTATTTTATTGATCTAAACCCTAACTCATTGCTCCACACATCTAAGAGCATACATTTCTATCATAAGTATCCAATCATAATTATTTATTCTCAACATTTATCATTAAATGATTACCAACACAAGGTATGAGTTTCTCTCTCATCCTCTCTAGGATATTGATTACATCATACTTTATTGTTTTGGCTTAACCCTTTCTCAAGGTATGTTAGCCTACACTTATCAAAGTGCATTAAACTCATTACATTTCAATGTAACAATTGACATGACACACTTCATGTGTTACTCATCCATACATATTGGATTTAAGATGCATCAAGGTGTAGCAACCTTAAAGTGTTGGATGTGATATTTACCATACCTTGGTGTATCACTTCCCTCATCACTTTTAACTCAGTTAAGTTCATCAACTTATATTGTATTAGGGTATTTCCCATCCTAATACTTTATCCACTATCCCATAATATTAATCTTGTAAAGTATTGACCATAAGTCGTACACTTGAATCACCCAGCTATCATCAATGATATGGACTCATCTTAGATTAAGGCACTGTTGATATAAGGTTGTCCATTATCAACCACTTTAGGTGTTTCACCTATAAAGGTATTAGCCATACCATAACTTGGTGTTACTCTTATCACTCCTAAGAGTGTCTTGCCCTCACCTTTACAAGGTATCTCGAATTAGAAGTGTGCATATGTTCATCATATCGGGTTGTGAGTATATGAGCACTCACCATATCGGGCTAGAAGTATATACACACCATTCATATCGGGCTCAAGGTGTTTGTATGTGTTACCCATGTCATGCATGAGGTATTAAGCCATCAACAAGTTGGGCTAGACATCAACTAGGGTTGTGTATCAGGATACCATATCGTGCAATAGCACTTGATATACTTTACTCATATTTGGTTGCCCAAATTAGGGTTTCACATCAACTTATAAGTTTTCATTTCACCTTGTATCATGCATGGATTATATACTTGACTCCCTATCGTGCAATAGGTGTATACTACACCTCCATGTCGTGTAACAATGTATTCATTCATATCCATAACGTTCAAGTGAAGAAGGTGCATCATCATATCGGGTTAAAGGTGCTTACTTGTGTGCTTGCACCCGATATCATTTTTATAAGGTAATACCATCATCTTCAAGCTCTAGAAATTTGTTATAACTATTATAGTTCATGTCAACAGGTCTAAGAAACTACTAGAACTCATAATTTCATCAACTATTTCAGGAAATTTTGGAATTAAAAGTAGATCATTAAATACAGCAATTTAGGTGATGAATAATAACATGGTTGAGTTCAAGTTATATAACCCGCCTTAAGAACAACTTCAAAGCTCCAAGCTCCAAAGATCCACGTTCCTAAGGTTGAATATGACTTATAAAAAGTCCAAGGCTAGTTAACAACTCCTTCATATACAAGGAATCACCATGGATAAGCAATTGGTGAAGAAGAAAAGAAAGGTAGTTCATAACCCTAATTCCATGGTTGAATTCAAGCTTGAAGACAACTATAGCTTACCTTAGGGTTAGGTTTTGAGTTCATTAGCTCCTTGGACGACACCCTACAACTTTTGGGCGATATGGACTTCCTCTTGGCTGACACAACTTTGCTTGTGGCCGATACCCCCTCACTTGTGGCCAAAATCACTTCAATTGGCCGATATCAACTTGCTATTGGCAATATCAACATGTTATGGCCGATATACTTGCTATGGCCGATACCCAAGGCCTATGCATGATAACCTTGTGCTCTTGCACGATATGCCACCCCTCTTGCACTATATGATACTCACTTTCACGATATGGCACTCACTTGGAGTCAAAACAGTTCACTCTATGGCCGATATCACCCTATATGGCTGATATCACCTACTTGGGCGATATGGTCTTGCCATGGGCGATACCCCAAGGCCCATGCACGATACCACAGCATCCCTTCACGATATGGGAGATCTATGCACGATACCTTAGGGTAGGAGGGTGGTAAGGGTCGCAAAATTGCACCAAGGGGTGAAACTAGGGGTATATATACTTGTTGTTCATGAAGGCAAAAAATGAGGTGTCAACATTTTGAGCTAGTAGGTGCCACGTGTCATGCATGGGTGACACGTGTACATGCATGAATCAAGATTTATCTTGTCTTTCAAAACATTTGAGACTCATTTAGGGATAAATATTCGTCCATTACATATCTCTTTGAATAAGATATATCAACAAAATCACCACTTTATTCACAACTCATCACAACTTTGCTAAGGAAGTTGTAACCCGACACACCTCACCTCCTTGAGGTGCTTTGCACGATATGGAATTTTCCAAGAGTCCATAAAACTATATGGGACACATCCTTGGGATCCATGGCCGATAGGCACTCATATATAAGCTTTTCAACTTGATACAACTCAAGTTAAGCTTTCAAATTCAACCCTTTTCTTGGTCATTTCTTCACCAAGATTACCATCATTCATAATGGAAACAATTATGTTGTATCCTCCTTTATCTCTCTTCTAAATGATGCTAGGATAGAGTAGGAACACTCTAGATGTGGTAATTTTCATATTAATCCCACATTTTGGGTAAATTACAATTTTTACCAAAATTAGTGCACAATGCTCCAACATTGTTCAAACAAGTTCAAACTTGGAATTTAGGCATTGCACGAGCCACAACTTAACATCATTCTCTCTATTATGATTGTAAAACACATGTGGTACATTCAACATGTGACATTTTGCATTATAACCCTTCAACTTGGGTAAATTGCACTTTGGTCCAAAACAAAGAAAAATTGCTCAAACAGCATTCAATCGGGACCAAACTTAAAACATGAGTGTGTCACATGATAAAAAAACACCTTAGAGGATTATATGAAATTTCTAAGCAACTTTATTAGTCAAAACAAATAGGGTTACCTCATAACCCAGGTCAGGGTCGTTACAAGTTATAAACCCCTAACAAGGATTTCGTCCCCGAAATCCCAGTAAAAGGGAGGGACAGATTATTCATTAATCATGCCCTCAAGTCTCCACCTAACTCCTTAATGTTATGGAGATACCATAGATCTGTAGTTCACACAAATTTCCTTTCACTAATTCAACCTTATCATTGTTTATGTTTATGTAGAGCATAAACCCCTAACATATGATGTTCATATTATTGAAAGGAAGAAGCATAAAAGAGCATACTTCTATCATCACCCAAGAATATTTATCAAAAGGGAAACATATATATCTAATAGAGATAATTCACTCAGCAATCTTTTATTCGTTTGGAAAAGTTCACTTAGCAAAACTCTATTTAATTGGGAATGCTCACTTAGCTTTTCCTTTATATTGGGAATGTTCACACAGCTCTTCCCATTTAGGAATGTTCACACAGCTCTTCCTATTTAATTGGGAATGTTCACACAGCTCTTCCCATTTAGGAATGTTCACACAGCTCTTCCTATTTAATTGGGAATGTTCACAGAGCTCTTCCCATTTAGGAATGTTCACACAGCTTTTCTTATTTTATTGAGAATGTTCACACAGCTCTTCCCATTTAGGAATGTTCACACAGCTTTTCCTATTTAATTGGGAATGTTCACACAGATCTTCCCATTTAGGAATGTTCACACAACTTTTCCTATTTAATTGGGAATGTTCACACAGCTCTTCCCATTTAGGAATGTTCACACAGCTTTTCCTATTTAATTGGGAATGTTCACACAGCTCTTCCCATTTAGGAATGTTCATACAGCTTTTCCTATTTAATTGGGAATGTTCACACAGCTCTTCCCATTTAGGAATGTTCACACATCTTTTTCTATTTAATTGGGAATGTTCACACAGCTCTTCCCATTTAATTGGATTATACTCTCTAGATTGTTTTAGAATGACTACTTGATGAGAGTAATCAAAAAGACAACATTCTAAGAGTTTCATACTTGCCATATCTTCAATAATCATATACCTGGCCAGGGTATACAAGTATTGAGATTAGGTAGTATGTACTTTATTTACTATCATATTCCTCACTTCTCATATCCTTATACACACATGATTTTTTTTTATTTCTAAATTTTCTTCAGATATTGCTTCAATATCTCATCTTTTATTACACAGATAAGAGAGATTATAAAGCATTTAAAAGAATACTAAACAGAATATAAATTCTAGTTCTCATATTTCTTCCCTATGTCCCCATAGGACAATCAATAGGGAAATCTGTAACAGCAATCCTTTTTATGTTTATCATATAATCATCAAGATAAGGCATATCAAATGAAAAGCTCTATATAACTGTTATCCCTCGCGGTCATCTACCGCTTTAGGTTGACTCAACACATAGAGTCTAGTTGTTTCATGTTGTTGCTTTTGCCTTTTCACTTTATTGGGATGTAACTTTCATAAGCCTTGCCGAGTCTACCTTAGTTGTTGAGTCATTTCCTCCCTTCTTTTCAAAGAGAAGAGTTTAGTATGCTCAACAAGTCCATATCCATAACATGTCTTGTCCTCATACCATGGTCTTATCGGTCTCATTACCGATGTATAAGCTATGCCATGAGTTCTTACAGGTGAAAAGTTAGGACCTTTGCCCTTACATAATGACTACTGCCCTGGTGCACTAGGCATTTATTGCACTGGTGGTACCAAAAACTTTGGCTTTTCAAAACAACTAGGCAAATGTCTCTAAAATTATAGAGACCTTACCTTAAATCTCAGCTTATTGCCCCTCCTTAGGCACTACCATCACAGATGTACTATCTGTCTAAACTTATGGCAGAGTCTACTTTCTCGCCATATGTTAATCTTTCCCACATTTCCACTGTTCTGACATGACCATGTCATTCAAGAACCCGTTCAAAGCCTAAAGTTTCCACATTAAGGACTGGTAACCTAGGTTGTAATGCTAGTATCCAGTATTCTATATGCATCACTGTTGTCCTAACCTGCCCTTCAAGAGCATAAACATAGGATTCTCCATCCTGATCAAGTCAAGATGGGAATTCTCAAGAACTTGTTGTAACATCCCTGACCTGGGTTATGAACTAACCCCAGGTGTTTTTCTTAATAATGTGATTAAATGCTTGTGGTTATCTGTTGATAATGTAATTAAAGCTCCTAAGGAACATACATTTCCATTTCTGCCCCTTTTAAACAATGTTGTAATATTGTTTTGTAATACAGGGACCTATGTGCAAATTACCCAATTAAAAGGGGTTAACTTGCAAATTGCACATGTTAAGATGTTCCTTTAGTGTTGAGACATCATAAGAGTGAATGTGATGAAGTTTGATTGGTTCCCCAAGCTTGGGCACTGAGATGCAGCTTGTGGGGCAATCCTTGTGCTTAAAACCCTAATTTTGGTGTAAAGTGCAATTTACCCAAAATGAGGGATGAAACTTGTAAAATACACCTTTTAGAGTATTTTTATGACTCTTGGAATAATTTAGAGTAAGAATGATGAATAGTTCACTTCAATTGAATAATCAAATAAGAATGATAACCCTTATAAATTAAATAATCAAGTTATAAGCCTAATAACCCTTCTATATGTGCAACTTAGTAAAAAGTTGGCTTTATTCACCTTTATACCTTGGGTTTAAGATGAGTTTTTCTTAAGTATGGAAAGGAGAAACGTGGCTTAGAAGAAGGGAAGGACCTAGATGAGAAATGGAGAAACAAATTGTCCTTATGTTGGAATTTCACCCAAAGTATATATATACACCTTTTCTCACTTAGCAAGGATTGTTTCCTTCACTTCCCTTCTTATCCCCTTGCTTAGACCGACTTAGTAGAGAGCTCCGAGCAGAGTAGGATGGATAAGGAGTTCTAGGTAAGCTTTGGTCATCTTCTTGCTCGGATTCATGGAGGAATTCATGGTGCAAGGTTGGTTTTATGGTCTTCCTTACTTGTTTCCTCTTTCTAGCCATCTTTTCCCAACCTTTCCTTAGAGAAACACCCTTGGCCGACCTGTGGAGCTCAATAAACCATTAAAGGCTTGAAGCTTGGAAGCTTGGAGCTCAAGGAACGACCTTAAGGCGGGTTTTATAACTCTAAACCTTTTGCTTTCTTATGCATATCTTTGTTCTTGCAATTAGTACTTAGTTCTTCTTCTTTCCCACTCTTCCTTGCTTTCTTGCAACTAAAACAACGAATAACAGACCTTGATCTGGAGGTAGAAGAAGATGGGCGTGATTACCAATGTTACTTTATCAAACGGTCTTGTTTTCCCCCCTTTGGCCAAACGGTTTGGGGCAAACGGTTTGCAAAACCGTTTGAAGGGCAAACGGTTTCACAAGGTCGGTTGGAGCAAACGGTCTCCAAGACCATTTGAGGGCATTGACCAAGCATTGACCGTTTGGGATTTCTGTTTATAATTATGTAGGCTAATGACCCACCAAATTTGAGGGGTTAACTCCAAAGAAAACAATCAATTAGGCAAATCGAATTGAATTAAATGCTGATTTTCAGTCTGATTAACTTGAACATTTTGGGAAAACGGTCTCAAGACCATTTGAGTGCGTTGACCAAGCATTGACCGTTTGGGATTACTGTTCATAATGATGTGGTATAATGACCTACCAAATTTGATAGGTTAAATCCCAAGGAATAATGAGTTAAAGGCTAAACAATTAGGTAATTGAATTGAATTAAGTGCTGATTTTCCAATATGATTAATTGAACTTTTTGGTCAAACGGTCTCAAGACCGTTTGAGGGCGTTGACCAAGCATTTACCGTTTGGGATTCCTGTTCATAATTATGTTGGTTGATAATCCTCCAAATTTTAGGGATTAACTCCCAAGGAATCGTGAGTTGAAGGCTAATCAATTAGGGAAACCTAATTGGATTAAGTGCTGATTATCAATCTGTTTTAATTGAACTTTTTGGGAAAACGGTCTCAAGACCGTTTGAGTGCGTTGACCAAGAGTGTACCATTTGATATTACTGTTCCTAATTATGTTGGTTAATAACTCACCAAATTTTAGGGGTTAATTCTCAATTAATAATGAGTTGAAGGCTAATCAATTGGGCAAACCCTGATTGAAATTAGTGCAGAAATTCCAACAAGTTAATTTGAGATTTTGGGTTGATTAGCCCAAACGGTCTCAAGACCGTTTGGAGATCACCCAAACGGTCTCAAGACCGTTTGGGGGTCACCCCAAGACCGTTTGGAGGTCTGGGGTCAAGTATAGTTGATCAATTGAAGGTTCAAAGGTACCAAACATATTGCAATTAAGTGCTGAATTGTTGATCAACTCGATAGACCAATACTTGATGATTTTTCACTAGAATCCAAAGGATGGATGGGCCAAACGGTCTCAAGACCATTTGGAGTTCATCCAAACGGTCTCAAGACCGTTTGGTGGTCACTCAAGACCGTTTGTAGGTCTAGGGTTGAGTATGGTTAGGTGTTTAAAGGTCTAAAGGTACCAAGTTGATATACAATGCAATGCTGATTTGGTGATCAATCCAATGATTCAAACCTTAATTGATTGACTTGGATTTTGATGATATGATGGGAAAACGGTCTCAATACCATTTGGAGGTCATCCAAACGACCTAAAGACCGTTTGGTATCAGGTCATACCCAATTTGGATGATGGTTCTATGGTTTCAAAGTAACTAGTCTTACATTGATTAGTATTGAAGGATCATCGATTCCAAATTCAATTGAATCAAACCCTAATTGATGAACGATTGAGGGTTAGGTAAGGGTCAAATCAGTTGAAGGTTGACCTATTAAACTCAATTGAGGTATGAGTATAGGTCCAATTGATGTTTGGTTCCATGAATTCAATGATTGAAGTAATCAACATTGGAAACCCTAATTCAATTGGATACCTTATGTAATGGAGGTCCAATGTGATTAAATCTTTGGGAATTAAGATGATGAATGTTCTATTGATCCAATGATGATTAGTAATGATAATCAATGAAGGTATGAAGGTTGAAACCCTAGTAATACCTAAGTGATTAGAACCAATTAAAGGGAGAATTCTTAATTGTTTATAGGATTAATAGCTTGATACACTATGTTAACCATAGTAGCATGTACTTGATTGAAGGGTTGATGTGACCTAATCAAGTTAAAAGAATGAAAGATTAGAATACATATATTTATATATATATATATATATATGAATCATGTAAGGATCTTATGTAGCACGACCGTGTAAGGGAGCACGGCCGTGGTAGCCTTAACTTGCACGACCGTGCAAGGGAGCACGGCCGTGGTAGCCTTATTTTGCACGACCGTGCAAGGTGGCACGGCCGTGGTGTCCTATAAAGAAATTGAAAAGTTTTGGTATTGTGTTCACATTGTTATATATGCATGTCCTTATTTGTATAAGTCATACAGGTTGATATTATGAGGTGATCATAGCCAGGTAAGAGTTATGATGTCATATTCCTTGAAAGCAATTATAAGCTTTTAGAGTAATGATATGTGAAAAGTATATACATTGCTTCAATCAAGGTCATGTTGTTAGATGACTTGATGCTTATATGTCACTTGGTAGCAAGTGTTATGATAATCTGAGGGTTTGAATAACCGTGTTCCTGAATCATTTTATGCTTAATGCCTTGAAGGATTAGATGGTTCAATGGTTGTTTAATCTAAACCCTAATGATACCTAAAGACATTAAGGGGTTAAGTGATTAGTAGATCGACCCATGTTATGAATATTAAAGAAGATTACCAAGGTACCCTTGAAGGGTTAAAGTAGATAACAACCCTTGATCAAGCAAACCCTAATGATTATAATGGGTTGACTTAATCTATGTTAATCAAAGATGACTTGACCTAATCTAACCTAGAGTGATTTAAACATCATCTAGTAGTAAGAAGAGAGAGAAAGCTCCTAATATGAATGAGAATCAAGTAACATACTTTCAATATGTAAGAATGTACATGATTAGGGTATGATCCATCAAGGTAAGATCATGGAAATCCTAATTATAATTATTAATGAATCTTAACCTAATTTGAGGGCATCAATGATGATAATTTTCATATATAATGATGCTATGAGCTCAATTCACTATGAAGTGAATAGTAAACCCTAATTCTAGGGTAATAACATGTAACGTGAATAGTAAACCCTAATTTAGGATGATCTGATAAATGGAGTAATTCAGGGTTATGCCTTTGAGTATAACACCCTAATTACAAGTTGTAATATGAGAAATCTTTATGCCTCGAGAGCTAAGAGGTTCTATAACCCTATGTTGAAGTAAAAGAATACAAACCCTAACTAATGAAGGATGGGGTATGTTAACCCTAGTCCTGGGTTATGCTTTCAAGTATGAAACCCTGTGAACTAATTACAATATAAGAATTCTTATGCCTTATAATATAAAGGGATTCAATAACCTTAATTGAGTGGGGTAAACCATAACTCTACTTATGCTTTTAAGCATGAATCTTCATGATTAAAGTACGAGATGAGGAATCATTATTCCTAATCATAAAGAAAGGGATTGAATAACCCTAATTGATGTAAACAAGGGAACCTAGCCTTAGTGTAAGCATGAAGGTACTATTCCTGAATTGAAAGGTTAATTCTGCTTTATAAATTTTTGATCTGGAAATGAAATGTTTATTGTTGTCAATTGAATTAACCATGCAGGTTCTTATAAAAGGATGATTATATCCAGGTAAAGGTTATGATATCATATTCATTGGAAGCATGTTATTAGCTTTGTGAATAGTAATATACCATGTTGCCTAGTTAAGTGACATCATATAAGATTGATAGGCTACGAGAGCCATGAGTAACATCAAGGCCATGCTAATAAGATGACTTATGATGAATTAAGGGTTTGAATACCCTATTCTTGAATCATAGTAATGAAATGGTTAAGAAATGATATCCAATTGATAATTGATGTGAGTTAGACTTGATACATTTAGTATTCTACTTTTACAACTGTTGTTCTAATGATTAATGCTTGGAAACATGCTTGATGCTAAAAGAATGCTAGAATGTACCTAACTAATTAAGTATAATCATATCATGTAGAGCCCTGACCATAGATCCATCATTGTCAGAGACCAAATGATGGTGAAACAGGTTTTCCTAAGGGAACTCCTGAAGCATATACTTTTGAGTATATGGGGGTATATGGACGCAAATATCCTTACGTCCTAGTGAAGGAATTGATGTAGATGTACTTTAATCTTTCAACCCTTCACTATATATATTCATACCGGGTGATGTACCACAAATCTCCTGAAGAAATTACTAATACCGCATCGATGAGAGATAAATAAGAAATCTTTCGATGATGATGAGAGTTTAGAACTTCACTGTAACTCTATAGCGAAGTTTCCAGAATACCCTGGATAGCTACTACAGCAGAGACACAAGATGTCCTGCAAGTAAATCCTCTTACTGACTGAGGAAGATGAGGTCATAAGAATCCGGCTCTTTTGATGACCTATGTATGGTACCGACGCGATTTTTATAAATGGTTGGTTGGAGTATGAGCGGTATACCTCATCTCCGCAGGGCATAATAATGTTTGAAAAATATAATCAGCCGTATAGTATAACTGCTTAGGTTGAACTACGATAAACAATGATTGATGTTACATTGTTGACTTTAATAGTTTGTTCAAGTATCTAGCATACATGTTCTACATATGCTTTAATGAAGTGATTGCTTAAGTAAATGTTGTTTTACTTATTACCAAACCTACTGTTGATATTTTCAGTTACTTTGCTTCTGTTATTCCTTATATGCTATAACAAAGCCTCTGGCGGAGATTTATAACTCTCGCTGGGACAATTATTTAAATTGTCTCACTTCCATGGGATTCTACTTTTTAGGAAGACGCCGAGGACGAAGGAACCCATCAGTGGGTGAGCAGCAACAGCAGCAGTCTCAGGGACAACAGTGATCTTCAGGTGGAGACACTGTCTGTTATGTCATGTAAATAGTATGTCCTGTGTCATCTCTGTACTCTCAGGTCCTAGGAGTCAGTATATCTGAGATTTTGGCATGATGCCTCGAGATTTTGTATCTTACCTTGTACAGTTAACAAGGTGGGTTTTGTTGTAATGCTCGAGATGTGTTTATTACATAGATGTATCAATGGATCAGTTTGTAAATGACCTATCATGTTTTTTTATGAAAGAGTTTTTTATCTTTCGAAGATCTCTTTACAAAAGTTTTAAATTTTTAGTGATTTTTGATAATTCCGCTGCTAATTGCTTCCGCATTCTTTAATTTGATTGTCAGTTTGGTGTCGGTCATTTCACTTGTTCTTCTCTTTCCTGATCCCATGCACCCTCTCCTGGTGCAACAACATTGCCCTTAGCAATGTGTTCCTCGTGTTCCCCAGTCATTTATAAACTTTACCCTTTATTCTGCATAAGAAGAAATCACTATAGGGTATACTGGAGGACACTTAACACAGACTCAACACCTTAGTCCTATGTCTCTGTAGACTCAGTGAACCTTAAGCTCTGATACCAAACTTGTAACGATAGTCGCCAAACTGACAAACAAATCGTTACTAATTAAGCGGAATAAACATAAACAAGGGATTAACAAAAATCACTAAACTTTTAAAACCATTTTGCAAGGAGATCCTTGTATAGAAAACTTTTACTGAAAGATTCAAAACTCATACATATCATGATTGACATTGTACAACATTGTTTCATCTCATCTCGAGGATAACATATAACAATTGCTCTATCAAAACACATACTGGAGAAACATAAAACCTCGAGGCATTCAAGCCAAAATCTCATATTTTTCATGAAACCAGTACGAACCAACTCCAAGGACCTGAGAGTACAGAGACGACACATAGGACACATATCTACAAGACAGGACAGATAGTACACTCAACCTGAGCTGTCACGGCTGCCTCAGCTGTTGTTCTTCCTCTGCAAAAAGGTCTTCACCTCCTCGTGCACGTCCACCTAAAAATTTGGATCCCACGAGGGTGAGACAATTGTAAATTGCCCCAGCGAGAGATATAACTCTCTGCCAACAATATTATTATCACAGTTTAAATGGTATAAAACTGAGCAGAAGATAAGCATATTAGAATATTCTCATCTTTTAAAGCATTGCAACTATCTATGATAGAGTAGTAAGTCATTTATTCTCTTTATAAGGAATGGGAAGAACATGTATATCATTTACTCATCATACTATATCAACATCTCAAGCTTATCCAGTGAAACTCATTATCATGCTATGTCATCCATGAATCATTCTCATTTCTATTTATTGGCCTCAGCCAATCTGCTAACTAGATATTTAATTATACCAGTCATGTGAGTATACATCATCATATTATATTCAGGCATTGGACTATGCCAATCCTGTGCAACTATTTCAGGCATTGGACTATACCAATCTTGTGCAAACATCACTGAATACCACATCACTTTTACTAGGCATTATACCTTGGCCAAGCCATCATACTTATTCACATCCTTTCTATAAAAAAGTGTCCCTCTCAAATATTTCAAACACTATAGCCCTTATTTGGCTATAAGCATAAAGCATGTATGATCAAGATTTCATTATTATTATTGTATCCATTTATTATTATCATTATATTACTTAGTTTCCATTTCTTAGTTTATTTTGAACATTATCATTTCTTACATGAGACTTTTATAAACACCTGGTTACCTCTCACTAGGCAACAACTATCCTCATGGCTCACAAGGCCCATTAAGTATCTTGTCACCTCTCACTAGGCAACAAATTATCACATGGCTCACAAGGCCATAACACATCTTGTCAACTCTCACTAGGCAACAAATTATCACATGGCTCACAAGGCCATAACACATCTTGTCACCTCTCACTAGGAAACAACTTATTCTCATGGCTCACAAAGCCCATAACACATCTTGTCACCTCTCACTAGGCAAAAAATTATCACATGGCTCACAAGGCCATAACACATCTTGTCACCTCTCACTAGGCAACAACTTATTCTCATGGCTCACAAAGCCCATAACACATCTTATCACCTCTCACTAGGCAACAAATTATCACATGGCTCACAAGGCCATAACACATCTTGTCACCTCTCACTAGGCAACAACTTATTCTCATGGCTCAAAAAGCCCATAACACATCTTGTCACCTCTCACTAGGCAACAAATTTTCACATGGCTCACAAGGCCATAACACATCTTGTCACCTCTTACTAGGCAACAACTTATTCTCATGGCTCACAAAGCCCATAACACATCTTGTCACTTCTAACTAGGCAACAAATTATCACATGGCTCACAAGGCCATAACACATCTTGTCACCTTTTACTAGGCAACAACTTATTCTCATGGCTCACAAAACCCATAACACATCTTGTCACCTCTCACTAGACAACAAATTATCACATGGCTCACAAGGCCATAACACATCTTGTCACCTATCACTAGGCAACAAATTATCACATGGCTCACAAGGCCATAAAATATCTTTATACTTTTATACAAGTATTTAACATGCCTTACAAGGCTTATGCAATAAGAGAATTACAACCATCCCATCATTGGTATTAGGGTTTCCCCTTTATGACCGATTAGGGTTTCATGTTTATTTTATTGATCCAAACCCTAACCCATTTCTACACACATCTAGGAGCATACATTTCTATCATAAGTATCCAATCATACTTATTTATTCTCAACATTTATCATTAAATGATTACCAACACAAGGTACGAGTTTCTCTCTCATCCTCTCTAGGATATTGATTACATCATACTTTATTGTTTTGGCTTAACCCTTTCTCAGGGTATGTTAGCCTACACTTATCAAAGTGCATTAAACTCATTACATTTCAATGTAACCATTGGCATGACACACTTCATGTGTTACTCATCCATACATATTGGATTTAAGATGCATCAAGGTGTAGCAACCTTGAAGTGTTGGATGTGATATTTACCATACCTTGGTGTATCACTTCCCTCATCACTTTTAACTTAGTTAAGTTCATCAACTTATGTTGTATTATGGTATTTCCCATCCTAATATTTTATCCACTATCCCATCATATTAATCTTGTAAAGTATTGACCATAAGTCATACACTTGAATCACCCAGCTATCATCAATGATATGGACTCATCTCGGATTAAGGCACTATTGTTATAAGGTTATCCATTATCAACCACTTTAGGTGTTTCACCTATAAAGGTATTAGCCATACCATAACTTGGTGTTACTCTTATCACTCCTAAGAGTGCCTTGCCCTCACCTTTACAAGGTATCTCGGATTAGAAGTGTGCATATGTTCATCATATCGGGTTCTAAGTATATGAGCACTCACCATATCGGGCTAGAAGTATATACACACCATTCATATCGGGCTCAAGGTGTTTTTATGTGTTACCCATGTCGTGCATGAGGTATTAATCCATCACCATGTTGGGCTAGACATCAACTAGGGTTGTTTATCGGGCTACCATATCGTGCAATAGCACTTGCTATTCTTTACTCATATTTGGTTGCCCAAATTAGGGTTTCGCATCAACTTATAAGTATTCATTTAACCTTGTATCATGCATGGAGTCTATACTTGACTCCCTATTGTGAAAGAGGTGTATACTAAACCTCCATATCGTGTAACAATGTATTCATTCATATCCATAACGTTCAAGTGAAGAAGGTGCATCATCATATCAGGTTAAAGGTGCTTACTTGTGTGTTTGCACCCGATATCACTTTTATAAGGTAATATCATCATCTTCAAGCTCTAGACCTTTGTTCTAACTATTATAGTTCATGTCAACAGGTCTAAGAAACTACTAGTACTCATAATTTCATCAACTATTTCAGGAAATTTTGGAATTAAAAGTAGATCATTAAATACAGCAATTTAGGTGATGAATAATAACATGGTTGAGTTCAAGTTATATAACCCGCCTTAAGAAAAACTTCAAAGCTTCAAGATACAAAGCTCCACGTTCCTAAGGTTGAAGATGACTTATCAAAAGTCCAAGGCTAGTTCACAACTCCTTCGTATACAAGGAATCACCATGGATAAGCAATTGGTGAAGAAGAAAAGAAAGGTAGTTCATAACCCTAATTCCACGGTTCAATTCAAGCTTGAAGACAACTATAGCTTACCTTAGGGTTAAGTTTTGAGTTCCTTATCTCCTTGGCCGACACCCTACAACTCGTGGGCGATATGGACTTCCTCTTGGCCGACACAACTTTGCTTGTGGCCGATACCCCCTCACTTGTGGCCAAAATCACTTCAATTGGCCGATATCAACTTGCTATGGGCAATATCAACATGCTATGGCTGATATTCTTTCTATGGCCGATACCCAAGGCCTATGCATGATACCCTTATGCTCTTTCACTACATTCCACCACTCTTGCACGATATGATACTCACTTTCACGATATGGCACTCACTTGGAGTCAAAACACTTCACTCTATGGCCGATATCACCCTATATGGCCGATATCACCTACTTGGGCGATATGGTCTTGCCATGGGCGATACCCCAAGGCCCATGCACGATACCACAGCATCCCTTCACGATATGGGAGCTCTATGCACGATAACTTAGGGTATGAGGGTGGCAAGGGTCGCAAAATTTCACCAAGGGTGAAACTAGGGGTATATATACTTGTTGTTCATGAAGGAAGGCAAAAATGAGTTGTCAACATTTTGAGCTAGTAGGTGCCACGTGTCATGCATGGGTGACACGTGTACATGAATGCATCAACATTTATCTTGTATTTAAAAACAGTTGAGAATCATTTAGGGATAAATATTCGTCCATTACATATCTCTTTGAATAAGATATATCAACAAAATCACCACTTTATTCACAACTCATCACAACTTTGCTAAGGAAGTTGTAACCCGACACACCTCGCCTCCTTGAGGTGCTTTGCACGATATTTACTTTTCCAAGAGTCCACGAAATGATATGGGACACCTCCTTGGGCTCCATGGCCGATAGGCACTCATATATAAGCTTTTCAACTTGATACAACTCAAGTTAAGCTTTCAAATTCAACCCTTTTCTTGGTCATTTCTTCACCAAGATTACCATCATTCATAATGGAATCAAGTATGGTGTATACTCCTTTATCTCTCTTATAAATGATTCTATGAGGAGTAGGAACACTCTAGATGTGGTAATTTGCATATTAATCCCACATTTTGGGTAAATTGCAATTTTTACCAAAATTGGTGCACAATGCTCCAACATTGTTCAAACAAGTTCAAACTTGGAATTTAGGCATTGCATGAGCCACCACTTAACATCATTCTCTCTATTATGATTGTAAAACACATGTGGTACATTAAACATGTGAAATTTTGCATTATAACCCCTCAACTTGAGTAAATTGCACTTTGGTCCAAAACAAAGGAAAATTGCTCAAACAGCATTCAATCGGGACCAAACTTGAAACATGAGTGTGTCACATGATAACAAAACACCTTAGAGGACTATATTAAAGTTCTAAGCAACTTTATTAGTCAAAACAAATAGGGTTACCTCGTAACCCATGTCAGGGTCTTTACACTCTCCACCCAAGCAATACATTAAAGTCTTCGACGTCTTTTCCATCAAACAAGTTATCACCCTTTCAGCGTCCTTAAAGATCCGATTGGGTGAAAAAATCTATAAGATTAAGCTCATGACAGAGAACCCAACTGCTAACAAAACCACCTTCTCTGATATAAGAATCCACCCCCTGGTAATGCCCTGCAAACACCAAAAAACCCTTCCCAAACATCTGAAAACCTTCTGATAAAAACATGGTTTGGGAAAGAAAGAGAGCCGCCACCATGTCTGGAGAAGAAACCAACCGATCTATTAACATAAAAGACCCAGACTCTCATCACCATCAGTTGACAGTACAAATAACACACTGTAAAACTCCTTCAAACCATTCCCCTTCCATAACAATGGCACATACTCAACTACGAGTATTGATTCTGAAATTATTTAAAAGTTGAAGACAAACATTATTGATGAAATACGATCATCACAGAGTATGAATCCGAAAAGCATGGGAATGGCTCCAGGAACCATCCAATCCATGAATACCATGTCTACCACACCAGAAGGTCTGACCAGAAGAAACTACTTTGATACTGAAGAGCCAAGTACATCTTCACATCTCACACTATATCATAAGATTAATTCCAAGTCATTTACTTTTGATTCTACATCTTCTTATATAAATGACAACTATATAGATAATATAGAAAATATAGCATCACGGCCTGACATACAATCCTTCACAAACTTTGTTGACAAATTAGGCATCACTTTTGAAGATGACACTTAGGATCACAAGGCCCTCGATAACATAGAAAACTATATGAACTGGAGAAATCACAGACTCATCCACAATTCAGATACTTGCCTTGATAATCCACATATCTACTAATTTCCATTGAAAACTTTAGACTATTTCCATTGTTGTTTAAATGAAGATCACTTCTTGGAATGTATGTGGGGCTTCTAGTCTCGATAGAATAAGAAAAATCTATGGACACCTACAAAAATAGCATCAACATCATCACTATCCAGGAAACTAAATCGCCTCTGTCACCATTTTCTCTTAAAACTATAGGAGGCAAACACATAAACACATGGAACCAAATCCCATCGCTAGGCTTCAAAGGAGGTTTTCTCATAGGGCTCAATAGAAACCTCTTAGACATCACACACTTAGAAATTCGAAGTTACTCTATCACTCTTCACATCACAAACACCACAGACCATTTCAGTTGGATCTTCACTAGCATTTATGGAGAGTCTAGCTCTAACAAATCTGATTACATGACTGAGATCTTACTCATTATGGAAAAATATCATGATAAACCTTGGCTCATTGGTGGGGATATCAACCTTACTATTCAACCATCAGATAGGATTAACCCCACTTCATCAATAGGAACTATTCATCCTACAGATTGTGCTTTCTTTCAACTCATCACACAACACCATATGATATGTATCCCACCAGCAAATGCCCGCTATACTTGGAATCGAAACCAAAACTGGGCTAGACTTGATCACTTCATCTGCTCCACACTATGGGAAGATCACTACCCACATTCCTTTGTCACAGTTGCACAATGACCCATCTCCGATCACTTCCCCATCATCATTGATATGAAACATAATAGATGGGGCACAAACCTTTTCATTTTGAAAAATTCTAGATTTCTGACCCTACCTGTCTGGATCTCTACATGAGAACTTGGGTAGAGGTTGATAACCACACGAAGGACGTTGGATACCACATCCATAACAACACAAAAAACATTAGGAGAAACCTGAAAAGATGATAGAAAGAAAAAATTTGGAAACCTCTCACACAAACCAGCCGGTCTAGAACAGCAAAACCTTTTTGTTGACAATGACCCATCTACTGACCCATCCCTCACCCTCACTATCATATTTGAACTAGAATATGTCAAGTACTTCTTAGACACCGTCTGGAAACAACACACAACAATTAAATCGGCAAACAAGGGTGATAAATATACCAAATTCTTCCACAAAATTTGCAGCAACAATGCACGCAAAAACATCATCTCTAGACTGAGCATAAATGAAAGTATAACATCCAATAAGAATATGGTAACTAGCCACATTGTCCAACACTTCAACCATATCTTCAACACTAGACACAAGCCTTTGATTCTTGAATCCATAAATTGGAAATATATTTGCGGCTGCACTATCCCTACACCTAAGCACATTATCAGTCACTTTACCCCATAAGAACTTGATGAGGCCATTCACTCGCTTGGGAAAAACAAAACCCCGACCCCAATGGATTAAACATAGAATTCTACATGGACAACTAGAATCACATCAAGGGATATTTTATGCACCTCCTCAGAGCCATCCACCAAAACACCAACGTTCACAGTCTCATAAAAAACATTAATCAAACCAATATAGCTCTCATCAAAAAGGTTAATCATCCTTATTTGATTACACAGTTCAGACCCATTAGTCTCATCAACACCTCATATAAAATTGTTGCAAAGGTCCTTTCCAATTGCATCAAACCCCGGCTAGATAACATCATCTCACACAATCAAAATGCTTTCCTCAATAATTGAAGCATACACGATGCCTTCATCATGGTTAACGAAACATTACACCTTTGCCACAAGAACAAAACTCCTATTCTAGCCATCAAACTAGAATTTGAAAAAGCCTTTGATTACACAAATTGTGGCTGCCTCCTTAGATCTATGTCGGGTTATGGATTTCCAAATGTCTGGAACAACTAGATCCATGCCTACATCTCCACAAACTTCTTCTCCATCATCATCAATGAATCTCCCTTTGACTACTTCCACAACACAAACAGGCTTAGACAAGGTGACCCTCTCTCCCCATACCTCTTCATCATTGTTACATCCATTCTCACTAATATGATTAAGCTTGGTACAACACACGGTCTAGCCACTCCCCCAGAATGCCATGAGAACATCATTCAATTTGTGGATGATGCCATGATTCTTGTCAAACCAGAAGATTCTACCATCATCAACACTATTCTGCGTCGGTGCACCAATATTTGAAAAAAAAATCGATTGATCAAGTCGGTGCCATCGACCAGAGAAAACACCAATCTGTGGGCTCCATTATCTACATCCCAGATTCATCCGATTTGACGATTGGCAGCAACGATCCCGCCCAAAAGTCAGTGCCACCGACACCAAGTCGGTGCCACCAACTCGACAACAATCTGCCGAGTCAAGATCGTGCACCGACGGCCGATGATGCACTGAGGGTTCGGATCCGCCCCCAAAAGTCGGTGCCACTAACTATTGGTCAGTGCCACCGACTCTATCGCAGTAGGGCGGTGCCAAGTTTATAAAAGGGAAGTAGTGGATTCATCTTTTCTCACAACTTGAAGAACCACTACTCCCCCAAGCACAAGAAACTACTCTGAGCATCCAGAAGCTTCACTGAGCTCTTCTTTTCTCAATCTCCTTCCCCGATCACTTCATCGTCATGGCAAGAAGAGGAGGATTCCCTGGCGGTCTGACACCATGACCCTGACTCAGCCACCCTACAACGGAAGTGTGGAAGGTCTACGAGGAGCTTGCCAAGAGGTCGTTCGCTCCTATGAGATACGGTGATCGACAGTTGTTGGAAGACATGGGCTTCAACGACAACATGGCGGCCATCCTCGAGCGACAAGAGTTTGATGGAAGGTCTGTGAATCCCATCTTTGGAGGGTGGCCAACATATAAGGAAACTGTGATCGAGTTCATGGTGTCTCTTGAGATATGTGTCACCCCCAACCAATCACGCCTGTCAAGCGGAAAATGGAGAGAAGGAATGGTGGACTTCCGCCTTTACAACACCAACTTCTCCCTTACTCTTTGCGCCTTCAATGACATCTATGGATGGCCGCATGTGCCTTGCCGTTAGCCTGAGAACATTGACTTTGACACCATATGGAAGGACCTTGTGATAGTGCCGGAGGGTTATAAGCTGAACTTCCACCATAGTTCGTTGGTGGACCTCGAGCATTCCTTTGTTCGAGTGCTTCATCGTATGCTCACCAACACACTTTTCTCCAAGTCAACCCAAGGGCAAGAAAAGGTACAAGTGTTATACTTGTATTTTTTGTTTCAACTTTTGGAGGGAAGGTCGGTCAACTGGGGAGCCTTCTTTTGCTAACATATAATTGCGGTGAGGCGCAATGTCAGGAGGGCCACGCCTATACTCTTTGGGGGACTTATCACCCCCATTTCTCTTCACTTAAGCCTGGATCTTGCTACTCTGGAGCCTCTGTAGTCCAGGCTTCACATAGACCACTTCCATTTCAAGCAGTCAAGCCTTATCATTGTGGAAAACATCACAATCTATGCAATATGTTCAGTCAGTGGAACCTTCTACAAGCGTCGACTTCCTAATCCTATCTTCAACATCAAGCAAGTTGAGAACTATAGATGGCCGGACATGGATGACAACAATGTAGAATAAGGAGGAGATGATAATGATGAGGAGGAGGAGTCAAGTGATGACATGAAGGAGGTTGATCCCACCATTCCTATGACACATTGAGTTGCTCCATGGAAGCATCAACGACATTATGCTGCCTCGACATCTTCTACCCCACCACCCTCTCAAGAAGGAGAGGACTCTTATTCTATGGTGGGGATGTACTCTATTCTACAAGATATGCAGACACATCAACAGCAGCAAACTCAATCTATGGCTGGAATCCAAGAGGTGCAGGGTCGGCTGTACACCAACCAGCATGCAATCTACGAAAATGAGCATCTTCTCTTGGCCAACCAAGAGAACATGCATCACCACCTACAGAGGATGGAGAACTATCAACAACCATTCTTTGACCACTACTGGAGATAGGGATACTTTGGCAACTACCTGACACCACCGGACATGCCTTCTTCTACTCTGACCTTTCAAGGGATGTTTCCTCCCAAGGACTCCACTCAGCCACCGCCACCACCATTTTAGTTGGGTATCTCTGTTCCACCTCTTAAGTTGGAATTTTGACTATGAGGTCATAGTCATATTCAAGATTGGGGGTGTTGGAACAAGTTCTATCTTAGTTTCTATTATTTGAGTATTTTTTTGTTTTATTTTGGGAAAAATTAGTCAGTTTTCTTGTTAGTTTTTCTGCTATGTAGGATCCACAATCTATCTAGTGTAACATGTGGAGTATTAAATTCATGGTTTCATTTGAGAATATCAATCTCTGGATTAGGTGCACACAAAAAATGAGTAAATTTTAAAATTTTTGTGAGCTTATCTTGTGAGTAATCGAGTCACATAACTGAGGAAGTGCTTGAGTAAGTCAGCTCCTGGACATTAGAACATAAATGACCATTTAAATTGTCCAAGACAAGTGAATGACAAGGATTGTTGAGCCTAAACTGATCAAACACTAACGTGACCTTAAACTAAAATTTAAGAAAGAAACCCCTTGATTACCCTATACACATGTAATTAGAGAGGGACATATGATTTTCTCTGAAGGTTCTATCTCTTAGTTGTGTGATCTCATCCACCGCATACTTTCAATTCACACTCCACCATAAGAGGATTGAGCACGTTGTCATTCTTTCACTTGTTGGCATTTGCATGTCATAGTAGATCTTGCATATAGTTGTTTTCTTGTGTGGGCATAAAAACATATATGAAAAACATACATGTACAATAGAATTCTGGTGCATGTCTTGTAGTTGCATAACATCTTATTCTTGTAGTTGCATATGCATTACATATCATCTTGCAAAGATCATGCCTAGTTTCTTCGCTAATATAAAAAGGTAGTGATTGTGCCCATTCTAAAAAAAAGAAAAAAAAAAAGAAAAGCATTGATATAAATCAAATGTGCAGTGCGACTGGAAGCCCAAAGTAATCCTATCATGTTGAAAGGGGCTCAGAATGAAAAAAAAAAGGAAAAAATAGTATATCCAGAGTATAATGTCAGAAAAAGAGGGAACAAGGGCATAATTCTACCTAATCATAAGGAAGAGTTAGTACATGATGCAGTCTTAGATATTTTGTTTTACATTGAGATGAAATGGTAGTGCATTCATCATTCCACCCCAATGATTAGGCATTAGGAGAATTCTATAAATTCACATCATCATAGGTCCATCATGATTTTTTATTGCATTAATGATTTTATGTGCTCATGATTCTTTCACAACCACCTATTTCAACTACCTGTTGCTCTTAGTGGTAGGCCACTCAGATGATTTTCTCCTCATTCATTACTTTATCAGGAGAATTGCTTCCATGTAGATGGTAGGTAGAGAAAAGAGCAACGTTGATAGGAGATCACACGATGCATCAAATATGAGCCAAATGAGTCTATTATATTAACTGCTTTAACTGATAGTGTCTCATTAATTGGGGGCAAATATCTTGGATATAGGTTTTTGGTCGCCTAGATGGCAGTTGGTGTTCAGTGGTCAGTAAAGAACAGAAGGAAGATCGAAAGGTGGAGACTTTTTAGATGTACATTATGCACTTATGCCCTTCAGCTGACTTATCTCAATCAGATCCAAAGGTGTTGTTGCTCGAGGACGAGTAAGATTTCATCTTAGGGGAGTTTGATGTACAGGTTTTGAGTCATTTTTACAAGCATATTTTATATTCATTTTATGCATTTGTTAGTCAATTAGTTGATCATATTTGCATAAATCATTATCATTGGCTTGTATATTATGTATGCATCAAACTGTGCTCATTTTATCATATTTATAGTATTTTATACATTCCTTAGCCTCATACATTATCTCTATGGATTTTCAATATTTTCCAAGTACATGAGGAGACAGTAACACCGACACCCAGGTAGGTGCCACTGAGACAGCCTCAGGGACCGGGCCATAGATGACCAGAAGTAGTCAGTGCCACCGACTACAACAGTCGATGCCACTGAGAGAGAATCAGAGAGGTAGAGCAAGAATGCATACCATCTCGGTGCCACTGACATTTAGTGTTGGTGGTACTGACTTTACCATAGCAAGATCGCAATCTCGATGTTGTCAGTGCCATTGACTTTGTCAGATTTCAACAATCTAATCTAAGCATCCTCATCCAACGGTCCACGTTATGTGGTACCGTAAGTGACCTAGGACAAAAAGGAGGATGGTCAGACCTAAAGGGATTATCATGTTGCACCACACGATGGCCAGAGAGAAGAGAGAGAAGAAAGGAGCTGAAGGATGCCAATCGGGAGATCTGAGCACCTCCGACGGACAATTTTGCTACCGGAAGACTGTAGAACGTGTGTTTCTCGAGGAGGATCATCTAGGATACCTTCTCTCTAGGGGTTACATGAACTTCCTTCATGTTTCCCATGTTTTTCTTCTCTCTCTGTATGTATTTGCAATTGAAAACCATGCGGGGCTAAACCCCTTCTTTCTTTAGGACCCGAGAGTAGCTCGGGGAATCGTTGTATTGACTTTTTACATGAATTAGTATAAATTTCTCTTTATTCTTGGATATATAAGTGTGGATTTGAATGACCTATCTTTGCTTGATCACAATTGATAAGATTACAGACTGATAATTATTCTGGAAGGAGGATTAAAGGTTAGAAAACCATAACATATATACTTTCCTACACGTTCCTTGGAAAAGGCAACATATGGTCAATGGAAATAACTCAGAGTTTTCGATAATGCACCTAGACTAAGAGATAAATTACTATAGACATAGAATTGGCTTAGATCTAGGTAGTGAATTGCATCGCATAAGCGGGCAATTCTGACTACATGCTTTCTATCCATGGAAGGAGTACGAATTTATATCAATTCGGTAGAAATAAGATACAATGAGACCCCGTGGTGAAATTGTTTACCCTAAGGAATTCAACTCTTTCGAATCAACCTTTTTTAATTTTATTTTATTTTGTTCAAACTCAAATTCAACTTTTTAATCAGCTTAGTTGATCGCACCATAGCTAGTAGTAGTCACTGAGACTACGTCTCCCTGAGTTTGACTTAGGCCTCATATAGGCATGTATTACTCGATGTGTGCACTTGCATTTCTACGCACAATTTTAGCGCGTCAGGTGTGCATGTGGGGGGGAGGAGGGGAGAATATGAGATGTTTTATGGTGTCTAGATTTTTATTGATGTACTTCCATAGTAGGGAAGACATGTTGCTGGTGTGGTGTCAGGGAGGTTTGTTTTTATAGTATTTCTGGAGGATGAATTTCTTCCAAACCTTGTTGGTTCTAGATGAGAGAATGTTTGTGATCTTAGCAATGAGGCAGATGCCATGTATTTTTATGTTGATGATGCCCCGCCCTCCAAATTGGATTGGTGTTGTGATGGTGCTCCAATTAACGAGATGGATCTTCCTATTAGATTGTCTTCTTTGTAGTTATTCCATAGGAAGTTTCTCCTGGCGGTGCCTATGATCTTGAGTGTCTTACTCGATAGGGGAATACGGTTGAGGTAGTGAGTGGTGATGGGTGTGATGATAATGTTTAAGAGGGTGAAATGACCCGCTAGGTTGAGAAAGTGATTGGTACATGATGAGAGTTTATGATGAACCTTTTCTATGATGGGGTTCCATATAGAGTGAGTGATCAGGTGGGGTGTAATGGGTAGATAAAGGTAGTTGACGAGGAAGTTTTCAATCATACATTTGAGAAGGTTTTTGTATCTATTGATAAGGTCATGTGGGGTGTTGACTCCAAAGATGGAGGATTTTGAAAGGTTGGTCTTCAGACCTGATATATATGAAAAGAGTCCAATCATACGAATAGTGTTGATGATGGTAGAATCTTCTAGTTTGACCTGATATATTAGACCTGATATATATGAAAAGAGTCCAAGCATACAATGAAGCACTCGAATAAAGGGATGCTCAAGGTCCGCCAACGAACTATGGTGGAAGTTTAGCTTATAACCCTCCAACACTGTCACAAGGTCCTTCCATATGGTGTCGAAGTCGATGTTCTTGGGTTGACGGCAAGGCACATGCGGCCATCCATAGATGTCATTGAAGGTGCAAAGAGTAAGGGAGAAGTTGGTGTTGTAAAGGCAGAAGTCCACCTTTCCTTCTCTCCATTCACCGCTTGACGGGCGTGATTGGTCGGGGGTGAGGCATATCTCAAGAGACACCATGAACTCGATCACAATTTCCTTATATGTTGGCCACCCTCCAAAGATGGGATTCACAGACCTTCCACCAAACTCTTGTCACTCGAGGACGGCCGCCATGTTGTCGTTGAAGCCCATTCTTCCAACAATTGTCGATCATTGTATCTTGTGGGAGCGAACAGCCTCTTGGCAAGCTCCTTGTAGACCTTCCACACTTCCGTTGTAGGGTGGCTAAGTCAGGGTCGTGGTGTCAGACCGCCAGGGAGTCCTCCTCTTCTTGCCATGACGATGAAGTGATCGGGGAAGGAGATTGAGAAAAGAAGAGCTCGGTGAAGCTTTTGGATACTCGGAGTAGTTGCTTGTGCTTGGGGGAGTAGTGGTTCTTCAAGTTGTGAGAAAAGATGAATCCACTACTTCCCTTTTATAAACTTGGTGCCGCCCTACTGCGATAGAGTCAGTGGCACCGACCAATAGTTAGTGGCATTGACTTTTGGGGGTTGATCTGAACCCTCAGTGCATCGTCGGTCTTCGGTGCACGATCTTGACTTGGCAGATTGTTGTCAAGTCGGTGGCACTGACTTTTGGGCGGGATCATTGCTGCCAATCGTCGATTGGGATGAATCTGGGATGTAGATAATGGAGCCCACGGATCGGTGTTTTCTCTGGTTGATGGCACCGACGATCTTGTCAGTGGTATCGACTTGATCAATCAATTTTTTTTCAAATATCAGTGCACTGACGCACCCACTGAACCTGGGGCACTATCTGATTCGGTGCCACTGACTTGTGTGTCAGTGGTACCGATGACTTATCAGTTAGTCATGCCCATTTTTTTGCACTTTCTTCAGAGAAGTCGGTGGCACCGATTTGTGCCAGTCAAATTTTCCCCTCTCTCGAACCTAATCTCAGTGCCATCAACTTGGAAGTTGGTGGCACCGACTCTGCCACAACCTGCACACTTAACCAACAAATCAGGGTATCATTTTTACATAAAATTTATGAAAAACAAAGTACTACTAAACCAACATAATGTAAATGAATGAAATGAACATCCTAATGGTTGGGTTGCCTTCCAACAAGCACCCTTGTTTAACGTCCTAGGTTAGACAAATTCATTTTTGAGATTAATTAGGGGTAATAAGTTTCACCTCATGCTCCTTTATATTGAAATCTTCTCCAAAGTAGTACTTCAGTCTTTGGCCATTAACCAAGAAGGATCTCTCTCCTTCTTTGATTCTAACCGCTCCATGTGGAAACACTTCTTCAATGATAAATGTTCCACTCCATCTAGATCTCAATTTCCCGGGGTGTAATTTCATCCTTGAGTTAAAAAGCAACACATTCTCTCCCGGGTAGAAAACTCTCCTTGCTATATATTGGTCATGTATTTGCTTATCTCCCTCCTTATACAATCTTGAATTCTCATAGGCATTCATCCTAATTTCATCAAGCTCATTCAACTCTAGCATCCTTGTCTTACATGCTTCATCAAGATCAAAATTTAGCCTTCTCAATGCCCAAAGGGCCTTATGTTCTAATTCCACCAGAAGATGACACACCCGGCCATAGACTAACCTAAAGGGTGTAGTTCCTATTGGTATTTTATAGGCAGTCATATAGGCCCATAGTGCATCAACCAACAACTCACTCCAATTCTTTCTACTAGACGACACCGTCTTCTCAAGTATCTTTTTAATCTCACAATTGGAAATCTCTACTTGTCCTTGAGTTTGTTGGTGATAGGGTGTACCCACACGGTGTGTCACTCCATACTTATTCAAAAGTGCCCCAAATTTCTGGTTGGTGAAATGAGTTCCCCCATCACTTATAATCATCTTTGGCACTCCAAATCTATAGAAAATGTGATCCTTAAAAATTTTGCATACAACATTTGCATCATTGGTGTGGGTAGGAATCGCTTCTACCCATTTTGACACATAATCTACAGCCAGCAAGATGTAAAGGTTAGAGTTAGAGGACACAAATGGTCCCATGAAATCAATACCCCATAAATCAAAACCTCCACTTCTTGAAACACATTCAATGGCATCTCCTGCCGCTTTGATATGTTTCCTGACCGCTGACATGCATCACACCTATGCACAAAATCATACGCATCTTTAAACAGGGCCGACCAGTATAACCCACTATCCAACACCTTTGTGGTTGTCCTACAACTGGCATGGTGTCCACCTATAGGTAGTGTGTGGTAATGTTTCAACACACTCTCATATTTGCCTTCAGGTACACATCTTCTCAAAATTCCATCCCTGCACTATTTCAACAAAATAGGATCATCCAAAAATAATATCGCAAAGAATGAAAAAATCTCTTCTTTTCTTGATACCCCCAATCAGTGAAAAATTTCTTGCAAGCTAAATAATTAACAATGTTAGCAAACCAAGGGTCTTTTTACTTAAGGGCGAATAATTTCTCATTAGGGAAAGTCTCCAGAATGGGTATATTAATATCCTTCTCATCTACCCTCTCCAATCGAGATAGGTGGTCAGCCACCACATTCTCTATCCCTACTTTATCCTTGACCTCAATGTCAAACTCCTGTAATAAAAGGATCCATCTAATCAATATTGGTTTTGCATCCTTCTTCTATAGCAAGTATTTAATTTCTTCATGGTCAGTCCATACCACCACCTTAGCTCCCACAAGATATTGTCTAAATTTCTCAAAAGCAAAGACAACAGCTAATAACTCTTTTTCAGTTGTGGTGTAATTTAGTTGTGCGTCATTAAGTGTTTTAGATGCATAATATATGACTGTAGGAACTTTGTCTAGGTATTGCCCCAACACTGCCCTCACCGCATAATCTAATGCATCATACATCAACTCAAACGGTTGGCTCCAATCTGGACCCTACACAACTGGTGCGGATATGAGTTTCTCTTTCAAAATCTCAAAAGATTTTAAACATCTCTCATCAAAATTGAATTCAACATCCTTTTCTAATAGCTCGGACAATGGTTTAGCGGTTTTTTGAAAAATCTTTAATAAATCGGCGATAAAACCTAGCATGGCCTAGAAAACTCCTAACTGCCTTCACTGATGTTGGTGGAGGAAGTTTTGAAATCACTTCTATTTTAACCGGATCCACCTCCAATCCCTTGCTAGACACCTTGTGTCCAAGCGTTATGCCCTCGCTAACCATCATGTGACATTTTTCCCAATTAAGCACTAAGTGTGTGTCTTCACACCTCTATAAAACCTTGTCCAAATTTTTCAAACAATCATCAAAGGATGTCCCATAAACTGAAAAATCATCCATAAAGACCTCGAGACATTGTTCAACCATATCCAAGAAAATCGCCAACATACACCGCTGAAACGTAGCGGGTGTGTTGCATAACCCGAACGGCATGCGACGGTATGCAAAGGTGCCATAAGGGTAGGTGAAGGTGGACTTCTCCTGGTCCTTAGGCTCGATTGAAATCCGAGTATAGCCCAAATATCTGTCAAGAAAACAAAATTGGGAGCGACCGGTGAGTCGCTCCAAAATTTGATCAATGAACGGTAATGGAAAATGGTCCTTAAGTGTGTCGGTGTTCAATCTACGATAGTCAATGCAAACTCACCATCATGTCACTAATCTAGTGGTTATTTGTTCATTAGATGAGTTAGTAGTGACAGTGATTCCTCCCTTCTTTGGTACTACCTGTGTCAGACTAACCCACATAGAATCAGAAATAGCATAGATTATACCTACTGACAGTAGCTTGATTACCTCCTTCTTTACTACCTCTGTCATGATTGGATTTAAGTGATGCTGAGGTTGAATGACCAGCTTCGCTCCTTCTTCTAGCCAAATATTGTGTTGGCACAAAGTGGGAGAAATCCCCTTAATGTCAGCCACAGACCACCCAAATGCACCTCAGTGGCTCTTTAGCACAGTGATCAATTGTTCTTCTTCCCAATCACTTAGTGATGTCGATATGATGATCGGTAGCTTCTCCTATGCAGCTAGAAAAATATACTTTAAATGAGGTGGCAACAGCTTGAGCTCTAACTCAGGTGGGCTCAGGAGTGAAGAAACCAATGGCAGTGGCAGCGGTCCCAAGTCCTCAAAGTGCCTCGTGTAATGACATGGCAAAGCCTTCAGTAATCTTGCACATTCTTCCAGTGGTCGATCCCGAACACAATCATCCATGAAGTTCATTAGACAAGCCTCGAGCGGAAGCTGTGGATGTATCTATACTAGGGAATCCTCTCCATCCTTATCCATAGTAGATGAACCTGATTCCTCATCTTCATCATCCGGATACCCTACTGCCTTGGCAAGTGAGACCACCTTAGTGTTCTCCATGATGTCCACAGCTAGGGTACCCTTGTCCACCTTTGTCATAACATGTGCCATGTCCAAAATTGGTTTTCCCAAGAACAAGAATATATTGTTGTGCATGTGCTTCATCATATTGCATTGCTTCTGAGCATTGGATGACTTGGAATTATCCGACATGGTTATCTCAAACCTATCGTCTTTAATTCCCATAGTCAAACGGCCTCCTCCCATCTCCAAGATCATATCAGTTGTTGCTTGGAAAGGTCTTCCTAATAGAAGCTTGTTGCCATGTTCATCTTGCATCTCCATCACCACAAAGTCTGCCACAAAAACAAAGTGGTCCACCTTGACAAGTACATCCTCACAAATGCCATATAATGTCACCATTGAATTTTCTGCCAATTGTATCGTCATGCTGCTCTTCCTAGATGTCTTGAGACCAAGATTCTTAAAGGTAGATAAGGGCATCAAGTTGATACTTGCCCCTGAATCACAGAGTGCTTTGCCAAACTTTGTCTTCCCAATGTAGCATGTGATGTTGAAACAACTGGGATCCTATCTCTTTGGTGGTAGTGTACCTAAGATGAAGGCGCTAACTTGCTCTCTTAGTACAACTACCTCAGAATCTGGGATCTTCCGCTTCTTGTTAATGATATCCTTCAGAAATTTACCGTATGAGGGTATTTGTTCAATTGCCTCAATCAATGGTATATTCACAGAAAGCTTTCTAAAGCTATCTAGAAACTTCTTGAATTGTTGATCCGCCTTTGTTGCCTTCAAGATGTTAGGATATGGAACTGGTACCGTCTGTGTCCTTTGATGTGGTGGCACATATGATGTCCTCTTTTCCACCTCAACTTCTAGATTTTGCTCTTCCCCTATGTTTCCTACCTCTGGTTCTTCTTAGGCCTGCTCTGCTACTAAGTCACCACTATCAGTGGGCTTGGTCACCTCAGTCTCCACAGTCTTTGGAGTCAACATCTTCTTCCCACTTCTTAGTAGTATGGCCTTGACCTGCTGGTTTCTTGTTGGAGTGTCATCATTTCCTAGAAAACCTTGCTTCATAGGCTTCTTCAAAGCCGCCACATCTGCTGCTAGTTGAGACAAAGTTGTCTCAAATGTCCTCATATGGGCCCCTTGGTTCTGGAGATCATGTTGGAACTTTTTTATCAGTTGCTCATTTTGCTTCACTATCTGGTTGAGAATTTCATTCATGCTCTCCTCTGCTGTAGGTTGCTACTGCTGATTATTCATGTGTTGGTTTTGTTGATCAGGGTCTTGTAGGAAGTTGTTTGGATCTTTCCAAGAGAACTTGGGATCCTTTCTCCATGCGTAGTCATTGTTCCTATAGCCTTGCTTCCGCATGTACTTCACCTGGCCTTCCTCATCTGATGAATTGTTATCTTTCTCTAGGAGTTGCTTTGCTATCAAGTCTAACTTCTCATTCAAAGAGGTGATAACTTTAGATTCCCCTATGCTTTTGATTTTCTCTGGATTGTCTCTCTCATTACCCCATGCTTTATTCTTACTCATATTTTTTAAAATGTCCTGGCATGTTGAGGGTGGGTTGTTGAGAAAAAGCCCCAAGCCTGCACTATCCAAGGTGGTATGTTCACTTTTGCGGAGTCCAAAGTAGAACATCTTTACTGGATTCTCCAAATCTATCCCATGGTGTGGGACCTTCCTGAGCATGATCTGAAAGCACTCCCAAGCCTCAGAATAAGATTCAGATGCACGTTGCTTGAAATTGTGAATGTTTCTAATCAGCTCATTTGTCTTTTTTGGAGGAAAGTATCTTTCAAAGAATGCTTCTACCATTTGATCCCATGTCTCGATCGACTCTTTCGGCAGGTTGTGCATCCATTCATTTGCCTTATCTACCAGTGATAATGGAAATAGTTTCAGATAAATGGTTGTCTGTGGAAACCTATCCACTTTGATCGTATCACGGATCTCCACAAAATTGCTGATATGCGCCACCAGGTCTTCATGCATGTTCCCATAAAATGCTTGTGACTTGACGAGTACAATTAGACTTGGATCAAACTTATATTGAGCTACATTCATGTTCTACTTTTTTATAGGCCCTGTCTGTGCAGCTGAAGAAGATGCCTTTATCCTCTCCCAAATGGTCCTCTCTGCTCCTGGATTACCATCCCCCATTATTTGTTGCCTGGGTGTCAACGGTATGCCTTTTGGTGTAGTAGTTTGAACTGGAACTTCAACAGTGATTGGGACCTCATATGTAGATTCTCTGTAATTTGTGGTCTGTGTTGTCACCATACACTAGTACCTGAAAAATTGAAATCAGTTAGTCTCGGTACTTAATAGAGAAAATTTGTTTTATATGTTTTATGCACTAAATGTCTGATGATTAAAATTGTAAAAAATAAAAGGTGGCCTAGAGTGGCTGACCGCAGCACTCGTAGTGTTGAAACATCGTCGTCTCCCAGGCAACGGTGCCAAAAACTTGACACACTAAAACCGTGTGTAGAAACGCAAGTGCACATGTCAAGTAATATAGGCCTATGTGAGGCTCGAGTCAAACTCAGGGAGACGTAGTATCAGTGACTACTACTAGCTACGGTGCGATCAGCCGATTAAAAAGTTGAATTTGAGTTTGAACAAAACAAAAGAAAATTAAAAACGGTTGATTGGAAAGAGATGAATTCCTTAGGGTAATTGATTTCACCATGGGGTCTCATCGTATATTATTTCTACCGAATTGATATAAATTCCTACTCCTTCCCTAGATAGAAAGCATGTAGTCAGAATTGTCTGCTTCCACGGTGCAATTCACTACCTAGATCTAAGCCAGTTCCACATTTGTAGTAATTTATCTCTTAGTCTAGGTGCATTATCGAAAACTCTGGGTTCTTTCCACTGACCGTACGTTGCCTTTTCCAAGGAACGCGTAGGAAAGTGTATAAATTATGATTTTCTTACCTTTAATCCTCCTTTTGAAATAATTATCAGTCTATAATCTTATTGATGGTGATCAAGCAATGATAGGTCGTTCCAATCCACACTTATATATCTAGAAATAAAAAGAAATTTATACTAATTCATGTAAAAAGTAAATACAATGATTGCCCGGTCTACTGTCAGGTCCTAAGGAAAGAAGGGGTTTAGCCCCGCATGGTATTCAATTGCGAATACATAAAGAGAGAGAAGAAAAACATGGGAAACATGAAGGAAGTTCATGTAACCCCTGGAGAGAATGTGTCCCAGATGATCCTCCTTGAGAAATGCACATTTTGCAGTCTTCTGGCAACAAAATCGTCTATCGGAGATGCTCAGATCTCCCGGTTGGCATCCTTCAGCTCCTTGATTCTATCTCTCTCTTCTCTATGGCCATCATATGGTGCAACGTGATAATCCCCTTAGGTCTGGCCATCCTCCTTTTTGTCCTAGGTCACTTACGGTACCACATAACGTAGACCGTTGGATCGGGATGCTCAAATCAGATTGTTGAAATCTAACAAAGTCGATGGCACCGGCAGCATCGAGATTGTGATCTTGCTATGGTAAAGTCAGTACCACCAACTCTAAATGTTAGTGGCACCAACTTGGTGCACATTCTTGCTCTGCCTCTTTGATTCTCTCTTGGTGATATCGATTGTTGTAGTCGGTGGCACCGACTGCTTCTGGTCATCTATGGCCCGGTCCCTGAGGTTGTCTCAGTGGCACCGACCTGGGTGTCAGTGAAACTGACTCCTCATATACTTGGAAAATCCTAAAAATCCATAGAGACAATGTATGAGGCTAAGGAATGTATAAAATAGTATAAATGTGAAAAAATGAGCACAGTTTGATGCATACAGAATATACAAGCCAATTGGGATCTGTTGTAACCAATTCCTAGGAGCTTGTAGTCACATGTTAGGGTGTGACTTGTAACTTTGTCCCCCCTTTGGGGGTTTTTGGAATATATTTACCCAATTTTCCAAAATATATATATATATACAAGACAATAATAATGATTTATGCAAATATGATCAACTAATTGACTGACAAATGCATAAAATGGATATAAAATAGGCTTGTAAAAATGACTCAAAACCCATAAATCAACACCATAATATCAACTTCTGGGTGAATCCATGGTACCCACGTAACACTATTCAAATCTAAACACACACCTTCCTATCCCATCATCGCTGAAACATCTCAATATTGCAAAAGCTCTCCAGCTCCTCGCTAGAAATAGGAAAAATTCTCTTAAAAATCATATTCAAAATCATATTAGAGACAACACCCTAAGTGTAAAGAGGTGAGATCACCTCTTCACTAAAATTTAAAGGAAATACAAACATCCACAATTTTAACAAAATTTAGAGACTTTGAGGATGATTGCATAATATTCCAAGTAAATAAGCATGATTCCACATACATAATAAAATATCAATAGTAGTGGAAATAAAGAAATAACAAGCCTTCACATGGCTTTTATTGTTTACTACATGAATGATCTCTAAAAGAAAAGATAAGATAAATAGGATCTAGCTATAGAAACCTAGCCATCCTTTCCAAATGCTAAAGATCAACTCCTGAGGGAGACTTCCTTCAAGCTTGTCCTTCACCTTGCACAGCACCAGCACCTAGGTGGTTGGGAAGACACCCAGCAAGAGGAAAAGAGAGAAAAGTATGTGTTACAAGATTATTCTAAAAGTGAAAAGAAAGTTGTAACAAGTGAAATAGGCTAGATATTTATTGAAAAGTGAGACATCAAAGAGTATGAGGCTTTATATAATGAAACTTTCCAATAAAAAAGTAAATAAGGGTTTTGCATGTAAATTAATATGTCTACCTAACTAAGTAGGGTTGAGGCACCTACCGGACCTCTAACCTTAGGTGAGGGGAGAATAAGACATTCCCAGTCACCTATAATATAATGGGGAGAATTATAAACATACCCCTAGGGCGATTATATACATGCCCTCTATGGGTGGTTGTACATAAGTACCACTACTTTATAATTAAATAGAACATTTAATTACATGCTAGCAAAATAGTTATGGCAAGATTAAGCAAAAGATTATATAACATGGCAGTGGGGTATAAAAACCCAAACAAGATAATACTACAACTAATTTTGAGGCAATAAACAATTTAGGTTTCAAGAATCAAGAATTAGGTCAGATTAATCTTCATTAGGGAATATAGGTATTGGTATAAAGTTTTCCCAACTGAAGAGTAGATGCACATACATAAATAGGAATTGCACATACCTTAGCCTCAAGTGATCTAGAACCCTCTTTCCAACCCTTCACACGAAATCAGAACCCACTTTCCCTAATTCATCATTAGATCTATGAATTAGAATTATATATACTCATTAAAGATTGAAAACTCTAATATTACTAACTTTTCACGCAAACCATCGAATTAAACTCAAAAAACCTCACCATCATCTTAGTTAGGGTTTTCAGATCAAGATAACATATAATATTGTATATTTTGAAGATATGGACTTTTAGGGTTATTTTTTGTGATTTTTAATTAAATCGACTCTAAAAATATGTTTTTGCAAACATCAAAACCAAACCTCAAAAACATTTTTAATGGATAGATCTCATCTTCCTGATTTCAAAACACAATTTGTTTTCTATTTTTGACCAATGGAATAATTTATAAAAAATATTTTGTTCTGACCAATCAACGAGTGCCACGTAGGCACAGCGTGAGAGAGAGAGAGAGCTAGCGAGAGACAGAGATGGTCGAGGGGGGCCGCGTCTCTATGGCCAGGACCCACAGCTGCTGTTGCGTGGGCCGCAGTCAGCGCTGGTCAAAGGCAGGGCAAAGGACCAAGGCGCCCTCCGCGCAGAACAGAGAAAGAGGAAGGAGGAACCAAGGGCAAAGGCGTAAAAACAAAATATAAAAAAAATGAGGATCGTCTTCCCCAGTCCACCCTGATGGCATAAGCAAGCAGCAAGCTGCTTCTTGCAGGAATTTGGGCGATTTTGCCCTAGTACACCAAACACGACGTGAAGACATGCGATGCAAAGCCAAGGAAACAATGAACTCGACCATACCTTGGATTTGAAATGAGGCCAACAGAACAGAGCACGAGAGGCGCCACAAGCCTGGTGGTCCTCGGCGGCTAGTTGGGGGTCAAAACGTTCACGAAACGCCAAATTGAAGGCACGAGCGAGTTGCTAAGGCGATGACGGTCATTGGGGTTGGTATATTTATAGGCAAGGTACCCTAGACTAGGGTTTAGGTAGGGGAAGGTAGAGAGGGTCGGCGCCCCTGTTGGGCATTTCTCCAACACTCACCAAATCCCAAAAATTTTGGGATAATCCTGTGTGGAAATTCACAAGGAAGTCCATGAAGCAAATTTTAGAAAAAAAACGTCGAATAAAACTCTGGATAATTCGATTTGAAAATCGGAGAAACAAGGCACCTGTTGCCTTTTTCGGCTAGAGGAGGAAGATGACTGTGGGTCGTCAGATCAGTGGACCCGGGTCCACAAAGGACTCTGGGTCGTCCAATCTCGCGGATGGGAGAAGGAATTATTTCCTTGTCACACCAAAATTCGACCAAAGTTCATTTAATTCCTAAATGTTTTTCTCTCTCTTCGTTTGGAGGCTCAAACGTTATCCAAAAATTACCAAATTTTATATCCTGACTTATTTTGATGCGGAGAATCCAAATATGGAGTTAGTTTTTCCTTTTGATAAAGTTTGATATGTAAAATAATTAAAATGTCATTTTCTCTTTCCTCCATCCAAAGAGGTGATAACATTATCTAAATTTTGTGTAACTTCACCCATAAGTCTCCCTAAGGGATTGGAACACGATTTTGCAATTATATTTACAAGTTGAGATTATTTATTTATTTATTTATTTATTTATTAAATAAATAAATAGAATATTCTACACACTTTCTCTCTCCTATTTTACTCATTATTCACACATTATCCAAATTAGCTGCAAATTTTCCCAAAGGCTTATTTTTATGTTTAGAATACGAATTTGGAGTTATTTTTCTGATTGGAGAACATTAAGTATTTTATTACACTTTATTGGCATATTTCCTATTTTCTTTTGATAAAGTCATTAATATTTATATTTATGTTCCACTTTAAATGATACTTGGCCCTTAAGTTACTTTTTGGTCAAGAAAACGAATTTAAGTGTCAAATTATCCTGATGGGTTTCCAATTATAATATTTGGTGCAATATCTTTCTAATTATCTTCTTTACCCATTAATTCCCATATTACCTTTAATTATTGCATTTATCTTCTCCTTTATATCAAATTCGGATTTTCTCTTGTTTCTCTTATTCTAGGAAGTTCTAGAAAGTTCTAAGATGAAATATTTTATTCTTTTTATTGTTTAGTGTACAATTTGCACTTTAGGCCCATTATCTAAAATCTAACTGAGGTATTTGTGCATACAACCCTATATTAAGAATATATGGGAAACATTTATCCAATAACCATCATAATTCCACTAAATCAAGTCCAAAGACATATGGAACGAAAATGAAGGACAAAACTTATAGAAAAAGGGTACAAAGAGGTACATAGTGGAGTTCAGTATGTTACAGCACTTCACCCCTTAAGAGGATTTCATCCCCGAAATCTCATACAAAGAGGGAAGGGTGAGTATGTAACATCTCATCTTTCAACTCCCAAGTGGTTTCTTCTAAACCATGATATCTCCCAAAACCTTTACTAACTCTATCTCCTTATTCTTCAGCTGCTTTACTCAGGAGTCAAGGATCCTCACAGGTAGTTCTTCATAAGTTAGACTCTCATGAATCTCCACAGGTTCAATAGTGAGTACATGATACGGATCCTTTACGTACTTCCTCAACACAGAGACATGGAACACATTGTGGATCTTATCATAAGCAGGAGGTAAGGCTAAGCAATATGCACAATCTCCCACTTTATTTAAGATTTCAAATGGTCCAACATAGCGAGGACTCAACTTGCCTTTTACTTTAGATCTTGCAATATAATGTATAGGCTTGATCTTTAGAAAAGCATAGTCTCCCACTAAGAAGCTTACATCAGACCTCTTTTTATCAGCATACATCTTCTATCGATCTTAAGCAGCTTTCATCCGTTTCTTTATCAGCTGTACCTTCTCAAGCATCATCTGCAAGTCATCGGTCTTCACTAGGGAATGTTCACCAACATCATCCCAGTGCAAAGGTGAATGACAAGGTCTACCATAGAGAGCTTCAAAAGGTGGCATACCAATACTGGCTTGGTAGCTATTGTTGTAAGCAAGCTCTGCTAATGGTAGATACTGATCCTAGGCACCACCCCAATCCATCACACAAGCATGTAGCAAGTCCTGCAGAATCTGAACTGTTCTCTCGGACTGACCATCAGTTTGCGGGTGGTATGCAGTACTAAAACATAGATCAGTACCCATCTCTTCTTAAATATGGCCCCATAAGCGAGAAGTGAATTTTGGGTCTCGATCAGAAACTATCACAGCAGGAACACCATGCAGACAAACTATCCACTCCACATATAACTGAGCCATCTCAGCAACTTTATACATGGTTTTGAAAGGCAAGAAATGAGCAGATTTTGTAAGCCTATCAATCACCACCCAAACAGCATCATAACCTTTCTTGGACATAGGGAAACCAGTAACAAAGTCCATTGTGATCTTCTCCCACTTCCATTCTAGAATCTCAAGAGGATGAAGAAGACCATAGGGTTGTTGATGTTCAATCTTGACTTGCTGACATGTCAAGCACTTCGCCACGAACAAAGCTATATCATTCTTCATGTTCTTCCACCAGAAGCTTTGCTGTAAGTCCTTGTACATCTTGGTTGTGCCAGGGTGAATAGTGTACTTGGACCCATGAGCTTCACTCAGAACCTTCTGTCTCAGATCACCAACATTGGGAATCCACAACCTTTGTCTAAAGCGGACAGCACCATCCACTCCGACAGAGAAGTCAGATTGCGGTTTCTCATATAAAGATTTCATCTCTTCAAGCTCGGAACTCTCTAAGTGTGCAGTCACAACTTCTGAGATCTAGGTTGGTGTAACTGTCAAGCTGGCCATATGAACACACAACTTGTCTTCATCCATTGAATCGGCAGGCTGAGGTCTCCAACTAGCCACATGTTCAAGGTTTTCCCACACTGAACATCTCAGAGCTGCACAAACAGCATCCTGCTTGCGACTTAGAGCATCAGCAACGACATTCTCTTTACCAGGATGATAGGTGATGGTGAAGTCATAATCTTTAAGATATTCCATCCACCTACGTTGTCACAAGTTCAGATCCTTCTGAGTCAACAGATATCTCAGACTCTTGTGATCAGAAAAGACTTCAAACTTTTCGCCATAGAGATAGTGTCACCAGATCTTCAAAGCATGAACTATGGCAGCAAGCTCCAATCATGCATAGGCCAATTTTCTTCATTAGGTTTCAACTGTCGAGAAGCATAGGCGATCACCTTTCCATCTTGCATCAAAACACACCCTAAACCTTGTCGGGATGCGTCAGTGTAGATGACATAGGGTATGCCCTCAACAGGAAAAGCAAGCACGGGAGCAGCAGTCAAACTCATCTTCAACTTCTGAAAACTGTCCTCACATTCAGGGGTCCATGAGAACTTGACCTCCTTCCGAGTCAGCTTGGTCAAAGGTAAATCCAACTCGGAGAACCCTTTGATAAACTTCTGATAGTAACCAGCTAGACCAAGGAAACTACGGATTTCGGATGGGTTTTTCGGAGCATTCCACTTTGTCACAGCTTCTACCTTCACAGGATCAACAGCTATATGACTGGCAGAAATCACGTGACCAAGAAACATAACTTCCTTTATCCAGAACTCACATTTTGAGAATTTTGCATAGAGTTGGTTTTCTCGCAATGTGTTGAGTACAATCCGCAGGTGCTCGCGATGTTGTTCCAACATCTCGGAATAAACCAAAACGTCATCAATAAACACCACTACGAACTTATCAAGGTATGGGCTGAATACTCAGTTCATTAGGTCCATGAATGTAGTAGGGGCATTTGTCAAACCAAAAGGCATGACCATGAATTCATAATGCCCATAACGAGTTCTGAACGATGTCTTCGGGACATCATCATCCTTCACACGCATCTGGTAGTAACCACTTCGCAGATCCATCTTGGAGAACATGATGGCTGACTTCAGCTGATCAAATAGGTCATCGATGCGACGCAACGGATAACAGTTCTTTACTGTCACCTGGTTAAGCATGTGGTAGTCCATACACATCTGCATTGATCCATCTTTCTTCTTCATGAACAGGATAGGGGCTCCCCAAGGGGAAACACTAGGGCGGATGAAGCCCGTGTCGAGAAGCTCTTCAAGCTGCTTCTTCAACTCAGCCAGCTCAGCAGGGGCCAAGCGGTAGGGTGGCTTCGATATCGATGAAGTTCCAAGTATAAGCTCGATGGAGAATTCCACCTCGCGAGTTGGTGGCAAACCGGGCAACTCCTCGGGAAAGACATCTAGGAAGTCCTTCACCACATCAACATGTTCTAGAGCAGGAGATATAGCATCGAGAACTATGGAGTCTAGGAAAGCTCTACACCCTTGCGAGACAAGCTTTTCAGCTTTAATGGTAGAGATGACGAACTGTCGCTCTGTTCACTTCTTGCCCTTGACACACACTTTTCCTTCATCAGGATGAACCAGTCTAACCTTGGATTCCTCACAATACAAAACTATTTTATACTTCTTTAACCAATCCATACTCAGGATGATGTCAAAGACGGTCATATCAAGCAAGACAAAAACTATGGGAAACATTATTCCAGATATACAGAGGTCCAAGGTAGGAGTTTGGAGGTACGAGGAGCAGATTTTACCACTAGGGGTTTTTACATCTAACACATGATCCATAAACTCATATTCAATTTCAAGCATAGAGGAAAACTGACAAGATATGAAGGTATTGGAGGAACCAGAATCAAACAGTGCTTTTAAAGGATGCATATTAAGGTGCAGTGTACCAATAATCACTTCATTGCCTTCACCTTCTTCTTCAGCATTGAGAGCGAACACTCTCCCATTTGGCCTCTCCAGTGGCGGACGTCTCAGGTTCTGGTTGTTGTTGTTGTTGTTTCACGGCGGCGGGTTCTGTCTCAGTTGTTGCGGCTGCGGGGCATTATTCTACCCTTGCTGGAAACGGGGGCAGTTGGGTCGGATGTGCCCAACTTGGCCGCACTCATGGCAGGTTGGTGGAGGACGGTTGCCATTACGAGCAGGTGCATTGTTGGCGGGGCATCTTCCAGGAGGATGGTGGTGATTGCACCTGTTCCAGCGATCACGTCCATGGTTCTCATGCCGGTTCTGAATCTTCCTTTTGTTGTTGAATCCATTAGAAGCTTGAAACCCTGGATATGACTCAATGGCGAGAGCCTTGTCCACCATCTGTTGAAAAGTAAGTGGCATATGCGGAACGAGGCTTCGACCCACATGATAGTTCAGACCTTCCAAGAACATGGTTGCTCTTCTGTCAGCTCCAAGGTCGGTGGCGTAACGTTCTAGCAGCATAAATTTCTGAACGTAGTCGGCCACGCTCATGCTTCCTTCTTTGAGACTGTAAAATCAGCCTCCTTCTTCCTCAGGAAAGAAGGGCAGATATTCTTCTCCCTAAATAGCTTCAGAAACTGGATCCACTCCATAGAAGAGGTGTCCCGAGTGCGGGCAACACTGTTCCACAAAACGTGTGTCGGTCCATCCAGCACGTACATCGCAAACTAATCCTTCTAGTGAGGAGGGCACGCCATACCCTCGAAGGTCTGATCCAGGGCCAACACCCAGTCGTCGGCTTTGTCCACCATGTTAGGCTCACTTTCACCCTTGAAGTAGGGTGGCTGCATCGTGATGAAGTCAGTAAGGGTGAACTCCCTCGGCTTGTTGGCAGCAGTAGCAATGGTGTTGAGTTGCCCCATCATGGTGGAAGATAGCAACTGACGTAGCATCGCCAGTTCTTGCTCAGGTGTGAAGGTAGGAGTACCGGAAGTAGTCTGGTTGACCAAAGGAGTCGCAAGAGTGTTGGGGTCATTAGGGGTCGACTCCTGGTTCACGTAGTCAAACAAGTCACCTCTCCTAAAAATTAGGGTTATCATATTAGGTTCTCAGGAGTATAGAATCATAGATGAGAAGAGAATAGAAATAGAGATGAGAAAAGGATAACTAGAATGCTATTGCCTAAAAGCATACTATTTCGCGCAATTCATATCAGTGCAGGCCAGACCGAATCATATGGGCACGGGAGTCCTTGTATACCAAGCTAGTGGTGCGGAGGAAAATTTTGCCAGCCCCCGAAACCCTGATCCTTTCTAGACACCCTTGCTTCAACTACATGCCCTAATAGTTGCCTAAAGGCTCTGATACCATGCTGTAAAGAGGCGAGATCACCTCTTCACTAAAATTTAAAGGAAATACAAACATCCACAATTTTAACAAAATTTAGAGACTTTGAGGATGATTGCATAATATTCCAAGTAAATAAGCATGATTCCAGATACATAATAAAATGTCAATAGCAGCGGAAATAAAGAAATAACAAGCCTTCACATGGCTTTTATTATTTACTACATGAATGATCTCTAAAAGAAAAGATAAGATAAACAGGATCTAGCTATAGCAACCTAGCCATCCTTTCCAAATGCTAAAGATCAACTCTTGAGGGAGACTTCCTTCAAGCTTATCCTTCACCTTGCACAGCACCGGCACCAGGGTGGTTGGGAAGACACCCAGCAAGAGGAAAAGAGAGAAAAGTATGTGTTACAAGATTATTCTAAAGTGACAAGAAAGTTGTAACAAGTAAAATAGGCTAGAGATTTATTGAAAAGTGAGACATCAAAGAGTATGAGGCTTTATATAATGAAACTTGCCAATAACAAAGTAAATAAGGGTTTTGCATGTAAATTAATATGTCTACCTAACTAAGTAGGGTTGAGGCACCTATCAGACCTCTAACCTTAGGTGAGGGGAGAATAAGACATTCCCAGTCACCTATAATATAATGGGGAGAATTATAAACATTCCCCTAGGGAGATTATATGCATTCCCTCTATGGGTGGTTGTACATAAGTACCACTACTTTATAATTAAATAGAACATTTAATTACATGCTAGCAAAAGATTTATGGCAAGATTAAGCAAAAGATTATATAACATGGCAGTGGGGTATAAAAACCCAAACAAGATAATACTACAACTAATTTTGAGGCAATAAACAATTTAGGTTTCAAGAATCAAGAATTAGGTCAGATTAAGCCTCATTAGGGAATATAGGTATTGGTATAAAGTTTTCCCAGCTGAAGAGTAGATGCACTTACATAAATAGGAATTGCACATACCTTAGCCTCAGGTGATCTAGAACCCTCTTTCCAACCCTTCACATGAAATCAGAACCCACTTTCCCTAATTCATCATTAGATCTATGAATTAGAATTATATATACTCATTAAAGATTGAAAACCCTAATATTACTAACTTTTCACGCAAACCATCGAATTAGACTCCAAAAACCTCACCATCATCTTAGTTAGGGTTTTCTGATCAAGATAACATATAATATTGTATATTTTGAAGATATGGGCTTTTAGGGTTATTTTTGGTGATTTTCAGTTAATTAAATCGACTCTAAAAATATGTTTTCACAAACATCAAAACGAAAACTCAAAAACATTTTTAATGGATAGATCTTGTCTTCCTGATTTCAAAACACGATTTGTTTTCTATTTTTTACCAATGGAATAATTTATAAAAAATATTTCATTCTGACCAATCAGTGAGTGCCACGTAGGCATAGCGTGAGAGAGAGAGATAGCGAGAGACAGAGATGGCCGAGGGGGGCCACGTCTCTGTGGCTGGGACCCACAGCTGATGTTGTGTGGGCCGCAGTCAGCGCTGGTCAAAGGCGGGGCAAAGGACCAAGGTGCCCTCCGCGCGGAACAGAGAAATAGGAAGGAGGAACCAAGGGCAAAGGCGTAAAAACAAAATAAAAAAATGAGGATCATCTTCCCCAGCCCGCCCCGATGGCAGAAGCAAGTAGCAAGCTGCTTCTTGCGGGAATTTGGGTGATTTTGTCCTAGTACACCAAACACGACGCGAAGACATGCGATGGAAAGCCATGGAAACAAGGAACTCGACCATACCTTGGATTTGAAATGAGGCCAACAGAACAGAGCACGAGAGGCACCGCAAGCCTGGTGGTCCTCGGCGGCTAGTTGGGGGTCAAAACGTCCACAAAACACCAAATTGGTGGCACGAACGAGTTGCTAAGGCGATGGCGGTCATTGGGGTTGGTATATTTATAGGCAAGGTACCCTAGACTAGGGTTTAGGTAGGGGAAGGTAGAGAGGGTCGGCGCCCCTATTGGGCGTTTCTCCAACACTCGCCAAATCCCAAAAATTTTGGGATAATCCTGTGTGGAAATTCACAAGGAATTCAATGAAGCAAATTTTAGCAAAAACTGTCGAATAAAACTCTGGATAATTCGATTTGAAAATCGGAGAAACAAGGCACCTGTTGCCTTTTTCGGCTAGAGGAGGAAGATGACCGTGGGTCGTCAGTTCAGTGGACCCGGGTCCACAAAGAACTCTGGGCCGTCCGATCTCACGGATGGGAGAAGGAATTATTTCCTTGTCACACCAAAATTCAACCAAAGTTCATTTAATTCCTAAATGTTTTTCTCTCTCTTTGTTTGGAGGCTCAAACGTTATCCAAAAATTACCAAATTTTATATCCTGACTTATTTTGATGGGTAGAATCCAAATATGGAGTTAGTTTTGCCTTTTGAGAAAGCTTGATATGTAAAATAATTAAAATGTCATTTTCTCTTTCCTCCATCCAAAGAGGTGATAACATTATCTAAATTTTTTGTAACTTCACCCATAAGTCTCCCTAAGGGATTGGAACACAGTTTTGCAATTATCTTTACAAGTTGAGATTATTTATTTATTTATTAAATAAATAGAATATTCTACACACTTTCTCTCTCCTATTTTACTCATTATTCACACATTATCCAAATTAGTTGCAAATTTGCCCAAAGGCTTATTTTTATGTTTAGAATACGAATTTGGAGTTATTTTTCTGATTGGAGAACATTAAGTATTTTATTACACTTTATTGGCATATTTCCTATTTTCTTTTGATAAAGTCATTAATATTTATATTTATGTTCCACTTTAAATGATACTTGGCCCTTAAGTTACTTTTTGGTCAAGAAAACGAATTTAAGTGTCAAATTATCCTGATGGGTTTCCAATTATAATATTTGGTGCAATATCTTTCTAATTATCTTCTTTACCCATTAATTCCCATATTACCTTTAATTATTGCATTTATCTTCTCCTTTATATCAAATTCGGATTTTCTCTTATTTCTCTTATTCTAGGAAGTGCTAGAAAGTTCTAATGCGAAATATTTTATTCTTTTTATTGTTTAGTGTACAATTTGCACTTTAGGCCCATTATCTAAAATCTAACTGAGGTATTTGTGCATACAACCCTATATTAAGAATATATGGGAAACATTTATCCAATAACCATCATAATTCCACTAAATCAAGTCCAAAGACATATGGAACGAAAATGAAGGACAAAACTTATAGAAAAAGGGTACAAAGAGGTACATAGTGGAGTTTAGTATGTTACACTGAGAGATATTATTCACAAACTTGAATTCAAAACCAACCATAAGATTTCTTGGATTTGGGGACAACAATACTCCCCGAAAGCAGCTTACACTCATCTTACTTATAGGGGACATATATCAGACTTGCCTTGCATATGGAAAACTAAATGGCCGCAAAAACTCAAAATATTCTACTAGCTACTCTCATTCAACAGAATCCCTACAAACCAACACTTAAGTAGTAGAGGTTATTTTGGACCAACCAGATGTTACCTACATTAGAAAGATGAAGAAACCACACAACATCTCTTCACCAACTGCTCCACCATGCTATGTATTTTGTACAAATTTTTTCCATCACATTCTGACACTAGTAACCTCCTCCAACCCTCTTTAATCACTAGGATCAAGCCCTTACCACAACATACTAGACTTCCCCTTGAAGACTTGGTCATACATATCTTCTGGAATATTTGGCTAGAGAGAAATCATAGGAAATTCAATAACATCTCAAGGCATGCCCAACATATACTAACTAATATTGAACATTCCTTATTTTTACAATTGCATTGTAGGACAGGCGTCAACATCAACCCATGTGATAGCAGCTGAAGACGATTAAGGCAATATGTTTGGAGATCACCATGGTGGAGGATGCTACTCCCTGGAGGACATCATTATAGATGACACATGATTTTGATGTTATGACCATCACATTGATAGAAAATTTGCATCTTAGTTACATCTATTTTCTTTCTGTTGAGGCCCATGTTAAAGGGTGCCTCCCCCGCATACAATTTATTTTCTGCTCTATCCTTAGTTGTTTTCATCTAGATCTGATGCTAACCGGTAGGACTACATCTATATTTGTTGTCCACATTTAGAACACTTTTTGTACTCTTTACTTGCAGAAGTTCTATTTGTAAGCATCACTTTCATTTTATAATGCATGGACTTTATATCAAAAAAATGATGGTCATGGTGAATCACTTGGAGTTGAATTCATGGGTGATTGGCTCTAAGTGTTAGTGGGAGTCTATTGGTATATATGCTTGTAGAGCGAATCAATTGATGATTGTATGAGGAATCATGTAATTGATTTGATAATATTCATAGAGGTAATTGTGTCTATTATGCATGTATCACTTATGAGATAATGGCACATGTGTAATATATGTCTACATAATGATGTTACTCAATATATGTAAGGACTTGAAGAATGCAATCATATGTATAATAAGAGTGCATACATTCTTGTTACCTCCATGGTCAGATATTATTGTGGAAGAAAAATAGACGATAATAATACATATGACTGGAAAGTGTGTTGATTGATGATAGAGTTTCATTAGTCATGATATTGGATGTCAAGTCAAACCATAGGTACTTATTAGAGAACAATGTACTAGACAGACACACCTTGAGAGTGATACATGGAAACCATGAAATGGTAGTCAGATCCAACTCTCAAAGTGATATTGGTGATTGGGGTTCTTAAACCTAAAATCACTACTGTCATCATATCTTGTTCGATGGACTTTGACACCAACCAACATGATTTTGAATAAGGGTTTCCATAAAGGTGGTGCTTGGGTACGTTGTGACACATGGGGATTGACTGTGAGTGATGTAGATGGGATTTGTCCCTCCTATAAGAGTTTGATATACTAGCCACTTGATAAGTGAGTCTGAGAAACACACGGCCATGCTCATGTGAGTCAATATATGATATGTGAACTCACTATGTCTCAAAAGTATGCCCTATCTCAAGAAACATAGATTGAGTATTAAAAGAATGATGATTCCATGCCTCAGATTCAATGTGGATATCAGAGGCAAAGGAATTATATGATCATGTTGACACTAATCACAGATTGTAGGTTGAAGTTGTTCTCCAACTTTCCAATTACTTGGGTAGCAATCATGTGTTTCTAGATACTACTGATTAATTGTGTAGTTATAATGGTTATGGACTTCACTGCCAACATAATATGGGACCTATAGGGTCACCCATATAGGATGAACTTGGAACAAGAGTTTACTCATGGAAAAGATTTAACTTGGTTACTAGAAGTGTTTTGGTAATAAAATTAAACAACACTAGTGTGCCAGTTGGTCGACTGGGGTGTCCACTCAACCGAATGGATCTACTGACACTGGTTGATGGAACCAACAAGTTGACTGGTTGGAGTGTCCAACCAACCGATTAAACCAGGTTCCCAACGGATGGTCAAAATACAGAGTTGACCGACTCGAATGTCCAATCTACTAATTGTATGCTAAATGACTAGTTTGACTGGGTTAAAGGACTAGTTTGACTGGGTCAAATTGTAAAGAAATTAGATCACCTCTCTACTAAATATGGTAAACAAAATCCAATGAATAGTTGCGGAAGATTAAAATTTGACTATATTCAATTTAAGAAAGAGTACATAAATTTTTCCCAAAAGGGTGTACATGATTTATACAAATAAATGATCTAAGTAGAGGGAAACTAGACTACAATAATATGTCTCCAATAAAAATAACTTAACAAATAATTTCATGAGGGAAGTATGGACTCCTTTTTCTAGTCTTAGGCTGGTTCACCATGCTCTTGTTGTGCACTCTAATCCTAAACCTGGGTGGTTGGGGTCACCCAGTAAAAGGAGATAAAATTGTGTGTCATATAAGGAATAAGGATAATTATAAACTAAAGTAGGAAATAATAAAGATTCGTTATGCTAAGAGGGTCAAGAATATGAGGCAAGTAAAATAAATTAAAATTGATGCCAAGTTAAACAATAATAAGTTGCATGCATGATTAAATGTGACTACATTAAACTAATATAGGTCTCAGGCACCTACCGGACCTCAACCTCTGGGTGAGGGAGAGTAACACATTCCCAAACACCCAAATATATATAATGTGGGGAGAATTATCACATTCCCCTAGGGAGAGTGGTCACATTCCCCTAGACTCATGCCCAAAATTATGAGTGGTTTGTACTCATGTACACTACATTAGTTAATTAGTCATTTTCATCATCATGCTAAAGTATTTCAATGGTAGATATAAGGAATTTAAATAACTTTGCAAATGGGGTCCAAGACCCTAGAATAATTGAATTAAAAGTGCCACAAGAAGGCAATAAAGAGAATAAAGGCTAAGCAATGCCTCATTGGAAATATTAGGATGGATAAAATATTCCCAACTTAGAGTTTAGAATGCACATACCTCTTTTTCACACATAATGATTAACTCAAATAGTACACTTTGGTCCACAAAGTCAACTTTTCATCCTAGAAACATATTATGTATGTTAGCCAAGTCAAAGTGAACATATTCATTCATATTATATTTTTATATTATTATTACCCTATTCCCGATCATTTAATGTCATGTTAAGGTTTATGATTTTAATCTTTGTTGAGATAATATGTGATATATATATATATATATATATATATATATATTAGTTCTAATTACCCATCTTTAGATGCATATGTCTATGTAACTCATATATATGCGGATAATAATATATATTCTTCAAATAGGTTTAAAGATGTCACTTTCCTCTCTATAATGTGAATCCATATTATTCCTAACATCATGCTTACCATGTATATTGGTGTAAGTATATTCCACATGGATATCTATTAGGTTCACTAATATACACATGCTTTGATCTAACTAACATGTCATCTAGATATATGTTTATAAAAATATATTCTATTACACCTTATTATCTTTTTCACCATTTAATTCATAATAAGACCACATAGTTTAGATGAGAGTGTTCCCTATATCCATATGTATTTCTAGTTATCATGTAATGCACCTATATATATATATATATATATATATATATATATATATATAGTTTCTAATGTAAGGGATGCATTAAAACAAGGATACACTCACTAATGATTCTTAGGGCTTGGTAAAGTATACAATAAGTAATTAGGGTGATTCATTGATCGTTTTGGATATCAATCAACCCAGGTCTTATATAATAGTTTCTATTAATATCAAGTCTCGACTTTAACGTATGATTACCTATTCGATTTCATGCAATATAATATTTACATTTGTATACAGCAAAGTTGATAGGTAAGCTAATTGACTAGTTCATGTTATGGTTTTAAATAACTACATTTTCCATACATATCCCATCTTTATAATCTGTTTTCTAAAATAAAATTATGGAATGTGAAATGAAGACTTACATGTCTAGGGTTACCATGGGGGTTGCATGTTTGGTTGATTCACAATGACATGGGGACCCAAACACATCATCACATTCCCTATGATCATGTGACCTAGGAAGGATCAACCTATAATAAATCACCATCATCAAGTTGAATGGAGATGTTTGGAGATGTCATGGTGTTGCAGATCTGGTAGTTGCAAATGACAGTGTCGCTGTCAAGGTCGACGACACTACACTTGGTGGCTACAATGCCCTGCTGTCAGGGTGTGATGGCATCGAGTTGAAGTAGTGGTGTTGTGGGCATTGGATCTGAAGAGTGTGGTGGTTGAGCATCATGGCAGATCTGAACTTTGATGGTGGTGTTTGCAGGTGGTGCATTGTCCAGTGGGTTGCAGGCATGTAATGGTGACGACATTGGTGACGAGGGATGAAAGGAGTCAGATTGGAGTTGGGATGTTGGAGGAGTGGCAGCATGGTGTTGCATGTGGTGTTTGTTGTGGGAGAGGAGTCAATGTCGTTGCTGTCAGGGTCGATGGTGTCACACTTGATTACCATGATGCCCTATTGTCATGTGGTTGTAACTAGAACTAAGGAGGAGGATGGGTCACAATACTAGTGGGATATGTGTTCTATGATCCTTCCAAAGACAGCAATAGATCTGAAGGTAGTGAAGACTTGTGGATTGGTGGTCTCAGGCCACCATGGGAGTCCACATAGTGCATCGATAGTAGGCGGTGTTGAGCTTTGATCTACTATAGGTTTTTGGGAGTGTCGAGGTTGTAGATCTCAGGCAAAACAAAGTTTAGTGGTAGATTGGTGTCATGATGGTTGCCGCAACACCAGTTTGTAGGTTTGTACCTTGTGGTGGTGTTGCTCATGTCTGGGCGGCACCGTGTTGGTGGCGGTCCAGGAGTTGAGGGTGACAAAGGTGTTGATGGTAGCTTGTTGCGGCCAAAAGGGTAGACACATGGAAGATATTGTTGACTACTGTTAGGGGAACCGTGGTGTTGGGGCGTTGTCTGGTTATGCTCAATGCAGCCTGGCCTAACTTGGCACTATTGGAGGAGGTAGAGGAGGAAGAACATCCGGACAGAGAGGAGGAAGGGAAGAACCTTGACAATGCTCTTGTTGTCGGCCTCTGGTGGCTAGGGTTGCGGATGTTGAAGAGAAAAGGGAAGAGCAAGGGGAAGATATAGGAGCCCGACGGACTGTATCCGTTATGAACGGGGTGTTGCCCGTTTCAAAAAGGAGGGAAGAAAGTGAAGAGAGAAGGAGGCGACTGGCGTCGCCTGTTTTGGATAGGAATAACGCGATGTTGCATTTGAGATGGGGAGAAGTAATGCAACGACATGTTATGATGAGGGGAGATCAAATAACATTATTAAAACCTATGGTAATTAGGATTTTAAATACCAATTCAACTGGGAAAACAATTGTTATTCAATGGTCAAGCAAATTAAAGGGTAGACTAAATAGGAGTCAAAGGGTTTCCTTTTTCCATGCAATAGGCATTTATATATATTAGAGTTGCATATTCATTTAATTAATTAAGAGCGTAGAGAAATACCAATTGACATGAAAATTCATGGGTTTTCTAATTAAAGTGTGTGGATTTTAACATTACATTAATTCCCTCCTTTTAAACGAAATTTATATTTTCTTGTATGCTAAGTGTCTAATAAACATATTTAGTATCTTTATAAATAAATTTCAATATAAAATTTCTTACTTCTCATTTCTTATCCCACAAATCCATAAAACTCTAAATCAATATAACCCACTAATTATCTCTCATTAATTGTCATTTTGCATTATTAGACTCTAATTAACACACTAATTGAGATATTTGTGCAAAACAAACCCATTCATTGAAATGAATGTGGGTAAATATAGTTCAAGTCATCAAGTATAGTTCAATTTCAACATTGAGTCCAAAGAGGATAGAAAATATAGGAAAATTTAAGGAAAATGACAAAAATAATAAGAAGGAAATAAAATCTTGAAAATGGGGAAAATTGCAATTAGATCCAAGATTCAGTATGTTACAACACTCCACCCCTTAAAGAGGATTTCGTCCCCAAAATCTCAACAAGAGGGAAGGGTGAGTATGTAACATCCCAACATTAAGCAACAGGGTGGTTACCTCTAATCTATGGTACTTCACATGCTCTACTCATAAGTCATGTTTTACTAAGGTTTCCACTATTCATATTAATTTTTATCAAATATAACACAGTAAACATTTTGGCTTATTAGTATTATTTCCATTACGAAATTACATCCTCATTATTATTCTATTACTTGTGTCATGATGTATTCACATTGTTGTAAGAATAATTATATCTCAACATTATGTACAATTCATTTGTATTTCTCATTACTAATTAAGAATTTTAAGCACATTTTAGGGTTTACTAAATCATCTCCATATTTATTAATATGTTAGATAACAATCCTTAATAACTTGATGTTATGCTACAATATCCTCATGTTACTACCATGTAGAATTTTCACACATTATTTTGTAAGAAATAGATAATATTATCCAACAAGTTATTAAGTCTAAATAATGTCACATTAATTTCTTACACCTATATTACACATTGTCACAACACCTTTCATACTCACATTAATGTCATCATTAACCATTTTCTCTTATTTACACTTCATATTATAAATTATACATTTAACATCACATTGGGCATTAAAAATTATTGTAGACTTAATTATCATGCTTATGTAAATCCAATTACCCCTTATCATATTTGAGTCATTATATGTATTTTAGTGAATAAGGTGGAGCACATTCCATTTTAATGAATTGATTCATATACCAAGTTATGATTAGATGATTATATTTCATCAAGGTATATAATCTGATGATGTCACCTAATGTCACTAATGTATCATGAAGGCATTAATGGTATATAGATATATATGTATATGTTAAGGCTAGATGATTATATTTTAGGGTTTAGGTCAACATGACCATTACATGTTATGGATTTATCATATCATTAGGGTGACATGGTCAACATTATGTGTATTCACAATTAGTGAGGTACTCATATTAAGTATTTGTTGGGGTTCAAGCATATGAACTATTTATTAAATGACTTATTAGTATATAAACAAACAAGTTAAATTATAATTATAATTTGTTTGGTAAATGTTAATCATATAAGCTCACTAATCTCTTGTTTATGGAGTTAGGGTTTCTAATTCCAAAGTGGCTAGATTTTTCTATGTATAGGATTCCATCCCCCTAAAAAGGGATTTCATCCTTGAAATCAGCAAATGCAAAATCTATCAAGGTACTACTACTACCACTACTCCACCCCTTAAAAGGGTTGACCTACTAAGTCAAACTAAACTAGAGGTAAAAGAGTGAGTCTAAACATGCATAAGACCGCACACTTAATTGTTTTACTAATCGCTATTACCAAACTTCAAGTCTAGTATAGGGCACACTAACCCTAAACATGGAAATCTAAGACTCATATAAGGAACTTGAGGGATATAAGGTGATTTTATTTGGTTTCTAAGGATACTCAATAGTGAAGTTATATGCCTAAAGGTATGCTATTTCGGACATTCTGTATCAGATCAGGCCAGGCTGATGTCATATGAACTCAGGAGTCCCCGTAAACCAAGCTAGTGGCACAGAGGAAAATATTGCCAGCCCCCCATGTTCTGACCCTTTCTAGACACCATCACTTTCAATTCCATGCCCTAGTATCTACCTAATAGGCTATTAACCTAAAAGTTGACTAAAGATTGATGTATCTAATATGAAACTATTATGGTTCTAAATCAACCTTTTATCATAGGTTAATTTTAAGGTGAACTAAACGAAAACTTCATACGGTAAGAGTTTCTAACTAGGAGACAAATTGAAATAGTCAAGATCCAACTACCACTGGATTTGATACCATGTTGTAAAGAAGTAGATCACCTCTCTACTAAATATGGTAAATAAAATCCAATGAATACAAGCAGAAGATTAAAATTTGACTATATTCAATTTAAGAGTACATAAATTTTTTCCAAAAGGGTGTACATGATTTGTACAAATAAAGGATCTAAGTAGAGGGAAACTAGACTACAACAATATGTCTCCAATAAAAATAACTTAACAAATAATTTCATGAGGGAAGGATGGACTCCTTTTCCTAGTCTTAGGCTGGTTTACCATGCTCCTATTGCGCACTCTAATCCTAAACCTGGGTGATTGGGGTCACTAGAAAAATGAGATAAAAGTATGTGGAAAATAAGGAATAAGGACAATTATAAACTAAAGTACGAAATAGTAAAGATTCACTATGCTAAGAGGGTCAAGGATATGAAGCAAGTAAAATGAATAAAAATTTCTACCAAGTTAAACAATAATAAGTTACATGTGTGATTAAATGTGACTACATTAAACTAATATAGGGATGAGGCACCTACCGAACCTCAACCTCTGGGTGAGGGAGAGTACCACATTCCCAAACACCCAAATATATATAAAGTGGGGAGAATTATCACATTCCCCTGGGGATAGTGGTCACATTCCCCTGGGCTCATGCCCAAAACTATGGGCAGTTTGTACTCATTTACACTACATTAGTTAATTAGTCATTTTCATCATCATGCTACAGTAATTCAATGGCAAATATAAGGAATTTAAATAACTTTGCAAATGGGGTCCAAGACCCTAGAATAATTGAATTAAAAGTGCCACGAGAAGGCAATAAAGAGAATAAAGGCTAAGCAATGCCTCATTGGAAATATAGGATGGATAAAATATTCCCAACTTAGGGTTTAGAATGCACATACCTCTTTTTCACACATAATGATTAACTCAAATGGTACATTGTGGTCCACAAAGTTAACTTTTCATCCTAGAAACATAATATGTATGTTCACTAAGTCAAAGTGAACATATTCATTCCTATTATATTTTTATATTATTCTTACCCTATTCCCGATCATCTAATGTCATGTTACAATTTATTATTTTAATATTTGTTGAGAGAATATGTGATGATATATATATATATATTGTAACAGAATAAATCTCAGGGTCCTTTCTACAATTTATCCACTTTTGAGCTTTTATTTGCTTTCTAGTCCTTTTGGACCTTTTTCATAAATTTCCCATCCTTTTGAGTCTTCAGTGGCCTCAATATTGAAATTGAGCCTTTCTTGAGAATGTAATTCATAATCTACCCACATTTATGATAGTGTAGGGAGTTTTGCACAAATAACCCACCTAATGTGATATTTGAGGACTAATTATGCAATATGTCCATTAATGAGAGAATATAAGTGGATAATGCTAATTTAGAGCTTTTATATCTTTTTGGATAAAGATATGAGTAATAATGTGTACTTGAGTTAATGTATGAGAGTAATTAACCCTTTTCTTTTTCTCTCCTCCAAAAAGGGCAATAATGCATTAGTAAGAGGATAATATGATAAGATATGACTCTTAATGTTGATATGTCTCAAATTTCACTCACTTATGTCATTATAAGACTCTCTATATAATAATCATTCACTTTATACATTAAAATATGCATTAATAGTCAATATAGAATTTAAGGTCCAAAATAGTGTGTAAAATGAGAAACTAAAGGCATAGAATTGTTCTAGGAGTCGTAATTAAACTATGGTCCAAATTTGGTGGATTTTGGACTTTATTTGACCCTCCAAATGGATTTTACAAGTTTCCATAAAGGGTAACTATAGTAGATTAATCATTTTCATTTATTTAATGTGTCACACTATAGTTGCTTCGACTTATGTGTCACACGCCTGGCCCCCTGTTTGATCTCGATCTAATGACTCTGACATTCTCTTCTACCTCCAACAGTAGGGCGGCTCTAACCCCCTCGACTCCGTGATCCCGTTCTCTCTCCCTCCTTCACCATTTCGCCTAATTGTTCTTACATTGAATTCATCTCATTGAGACGCTTCGAATGAGCCCCAGCTCGTTTCCCCTATCACTGTATGCACGAAATGCCCAATCGGGGCTTCCCTGTTTCCTCCACCACAATTTGCAGATGGATCGATAGTGCTCCTCGTGCCTATAAAAGGTAGCGAAAAGCCTCCTCGACCTTCATCCCTTCTTCCTCCTCCTCTAATTGCTCCGCATCTACCCCCGATCACCCTGACCTACTAGTGCTTCATCTCTGGCGACGGCTACATGTCCCATACTTCTCTGACCATCTCCATTCAATCAAGTCGATGTTAAGCTTCCCCAGCCTCCCTTATTCATCTTCCATTCATCATTTAGGCCCGAGTTGCCCCCAAGTGCTAGGCCCTAGAACTCACCGTCGAGCTCTACCGCCACCATGCTATTTTGGGTTTCCAGTGCTTCTCCGTCCGCGGTAAGGCACATTTTCAAATCGTCGTGGCCCCACGAAGAATTCCCTGACCTCAGTTTCTGATTTCGTTGTGTTTTTTATGGTTTCCGGTCATGGATTTGTCGTGCTCTGTTGCATTGAATTCATCTCATTGAGACGCTTCGAATGAGCCCCAGCTCGTTTCCCCTATCATTGTGTGCATGAAATGCCCAATCGGGGCTTCCCTGTTGCCTCCACTGCAATTTGCAGATGGATCGATAGTGCTCCTTGTGCCTATAAAAGGCAGCGAAAAGCCTCCTCGACCTTCATCCCTTCTTCCTCCTCCTCCAATTGCTCTGCATCTACCCCCGATCACCCTGACCTACTAGTGCTTCATCTCTGGCGACAGCTACATGTCCCGCACTTCTCTGACCATCTCCATTCAATCAAGTCGATGGTAAGCTTCCCCAGCCTCCCTTATTCATCTTCCATTCATCATTTAGGCCCGAGTTGCCCCCAAGTGTTGGGCCCTAGAACTCGCCGTCGAGCTCTGCCGCCACCATGTTGTTTTGGGTTTCTAGTGCTTCTCCGCCTGTGGTAAGGCACATTTTCAACTCATCTTGGCCCCACGAAGAATTCCCCGACCTCATTTTCTGATTTCATTGTGTTTTTTATGATTTCCGGTCATGGCTTTGTCGTGCTCTATTTGTAACACACGGGCCCACTACCCAAGGCTCTAGTAGGGTTTTAGGAATGACGACTGGACCCACAAACCACCACTAGCCTTAACTGTACACTTTGTCCACACTGACGTGCAAGCCATGATCAACTTCTCAACTGGTCACCCATCCTAGTACTACTCCAAGATGAGCACGCTTAACTATGGAGTTCTTTAGTGACGGGCTTCCTGAAAAGGAGGTGCACCTTGGTGATATGGGTAGTCCAATCATTCCTTTTAAGATCATGTTATCTGAGGCCTCAAATCCTGGGATATTACAATCTGCCCCACTTAGACTCTTGACGTCCTCGTCAAGGCTCAACTATACAACCTCATAATTGCTTCCCCATTTCAGTGTAGACCCAGAATGGCCCATGGACACCCATCTCCCATCCACGGCTACCAACACAAAGGCGGCTCCATCTCGTCTCTGCGGATAGCCCTTTCCTACTTGCCTAGACCGCACGGCTCAAGACCGGCATGTCACATTCCCATGTGAGCCCCACCTACTAGAGGGGATTTGACACTGATACCATTTGTAACACCCGGGCCCACTGCCCAAGGCTCTAGCAGGGTTTCAGGAATGACGACTGGCCCCACAAACCACCACTAGCCTTAACTGTGTACTTTGTCCACACTGACGTGCAAGCCAGGATTAACTTCTCGACTGGTCACCCATCCTAGTACTACTCCAAGCTGAGCACGCTTAACTATGTAGTTCTTTAGTGACGGGCTTCCTGAAAAGGAGGTGCACCTTGGTGATATGGGTAGTCCAATCATTCCTTTTAAGATCATGTTATCTGAGGCCTCAAATCATGGGATGTTACATTGTTCCTCTGCTTTCTCTGACGTTTTTTGTATATCTTGCACCATTCTCCAACTTTCTTAGTGCCTTCCTCACCGTCGAGGTCCGATGGAGGCAAAGGGATTGTTCCCTTGAGTTGGAAACCACCAGGGCTCGAGATCTGTTTGAGCCTTGACCCTGGTCTGCTGCTCCCTCGCCATGGCAGTAAGTGGATGAAGCCTGACCAGGATTTGACGATAAAGCCCATGCCTCTCTAATTGAATCAATTATTCGATCATGGGAAGTGATGGTAATTCACCCCATGCTTTGTTTCTCGTTGCATGGTCAGTTGCAGCAATCGATTGATCTTGATAACCTTGCCATCCTAATCGATTCGATTAACTAACCATGGGCATTTTGGTAATATGACCATCCACTCAATCACCTTTGACTTGAGCCACGCGAGTGTGGACCAGCTGACGTAGCCAAAGCTGATTGGCCCGCATCAGTGTGGGTTCGGTCTCTGTGGTCCACACCCATTCGCACAATTTATGGCCTATGTGGCATTTTCCTAAATTTTGATTGGCCGATTTTACTTAATTCATAGTGAATCGATCCATGGTCAGAAAAATGCAAATAAATAGTTTTCGGAAAGGATTTTTTTAGTAGAATTTGATTTTGTGGTTTTTGAGTCCTAATTCTATTCCCTTTTTTGAAGTTTGCTTTGAATGCTATTTTGAGTATGCTAAATGTTCTAAAAATGATAAATTATGCATTTCAACTCCAAATTGAGAAATAAAATATGTTTTCCTAATCAGTGAAACCTTAGTGAGATTTTGGTCCTAGTTTTGAGTCCTAAATCAGTGGCTTTCGAATAAGGTCTAAAATGGGCTTTTTTTTGTGAACCGAGCTCCTTGTATTACTATTTTTGTCTTTTTTTGGTGTTACATACAAGTATAGCTATCCATATGACAGGAAAAGCTATTTACAGGGAAAAGGAAAAAAACCACTGAAGGACTGAGATCCGACACCAGCAGGAGAAGTAGCAGATCAAAAGAAAACCATGGATGCCCATCAAAGGGTTGGAGAACCCGAGCAGCTGAAACAGCAAAATAGAACAAGAGACCAGAAATCTACAGCAGCAAACAGCAGAAAAATGCTCTGCAAATCAACCTGCTCAGCCTTCGAGGGAGCGAAAATCTTTCAGAATAAGCTCTCAAATAGAAAACCAATCATTTTCTCTGTTTGTATGGACTTTGAGATTTCTTTCATTCCAGATCCAATACAAAGTGCAAAGAGCGATAAGATGATTCCTCTTGGATGTGCAGATGGCTAGGTCACTGCAGGAATTCGGCTTGACAGGGAAATTCAAGAAGGACATTGCTTTATCCCAAATTAAGCAAGAGAAGTTGCACTTGAACATATAGTTTGTTGTATCTTCCTCACTCATTTTGCAAAGGAAACAGTAGGAAGGAGTAGAAATTCCCATACTTCTAATGTAATTAGTGGTGAGCAATTTATCATGCCCCACTTTCCAAGCATGAATAGCAAATCTGCTAGGAGCTTTAAACTGCCAAAGACATTTGAAAAAGATATTAGGCTCACTTCTAGAACAAACAACATACCAAATGTCCTTTAATCTGATGGAGGGCATCCCATTAAAGGTGATGATATCAGGACCAATTAAAGGATTTTCAAGCGAAGTCAGAAGATCATGCAGATTCTTGTGAAGTCTGGAGTCATTAAGAATCCACATCCCATCTGCTATCAAACAAGAAACTTTACATAGAGGATGCAGACCTAATTTGATAATACTTTGCCTGGCTAACACACCCAACACAAAACGACCATTAGGGAGCCAAGGATCACCCCAAAAAAAAGTATGATTACCATCACCAATTCTAAAACTGATATGTGATTTCAAATAATCCCTTTCCTTGATAATTCTATTTACAAGCCAGGAGTAACTGCCATTATTATTTATAGACCAATAAGTATTTTTATTGAAATACTTCTCATGAACCCACTTTATCCAAAGAGAATCCACTTTTCTTGCTAGATTCCAAGCATGATGAATGATAGAAGAAAAATTGATTTCTCTAAGAGAAAGGATATTTAAACCCCCTTCATCCTTGGGCTTTGTAATGGAAGACCATTTGATCAAGTGTACATTAGAGTGATTTTCAGAACAGCCCTAGATGAAATCCCTGATGAGCTTCTTGATATCATCAATAACAGAGCTTGGGAGAGGAAAACAATTGGACCAGTAAAGACTTATAGAGGACAAGGTCGATTGAGCTAATTCAACCCTACCCGCCATAGATAACTGTTTAGCTTTCCACCCATCGAGTCTGGTTTTGATTTTATCCAGGAGAGGACCACAGTGCTTCCTTTTTAATTTCCCAATAAACAAAGGAATTCCAAGATAACTTTGCCCAATGTAACCTTCCTTAATACCCAGGATGTTAATAAAGTTTTCTTTCTTAACTCCAGCACTGAAAATGATCGAACTCTTGTCAATGTTGCACTTTAGACCAGTAATCGAATAAAAATCATCAAGAATATTTTTGAGAGTATGATCACTATCTTCATCATCTTCCATGAAGACCAAAGCGTCATCAGCAAAGATTAAGTGAGAGATGTCCAGATTTCCAGAAGCGCGAAGAGGTTTAAAACAAAATTTTTAAGAGCCCTATCTAATAACACAGAGAAGACATGCATCACCAAGACAAAGAGATGAGGGGCAAGAGGATCACCTTGCCTGATACCATTACTAGGTTTGAAAGAATTGGTAACCTCCCCATTAACCAAAACCTCATAAGAAATAGTTTCGAAGATCTCCTTTAACCAAATGACCCAACAATGGGGAAAATCCATAAGTTTGAGAATGTGAAATAAGGAACCCCAATAAATAGAATCATACGCCTTTGAAATATCCAATTTGAGACAAATTTTTTGTTTTCCCCCTTTCTTATTAAAGTCATGAATGATCTCATTGCTTTACAGAATAGCATCCTGTATACTACGCCCTTTGATGAAAGCACATTGACTAGGACTAATAATAGAAGAAATGACTCCTTGAAGCCTATTACTAGACCTGTCAAACTGGGTCAAAATCCGAGGGCGCCCACGGGTCGACCCGTTTAAGTTGGGTTTGGGTGGCAAAATTTGCCACCCGCTAGAAATCACCCAAACCCATACCCACCCATTTATTTAGTGGGTTTCACGGGTGATCCGCGGGCATCCACGGGTGCCGATTAAATAATATATTAATATAAATATATTATCTATATGACTCTTAAGACATGCAACACCTGTACATTTATCAATCAACTAAATTGATGACGTGTAATGTATGCAATATAAAGAGTTAAAGTCTAACTTTCTTTATTGATATCCTTTGTTAATTGTTTACACTAGTGGAAACAAATTCGTTAACTTATATATTATTTTTATGCTAATGAATATATGATATAATGCATGTTTTATATTCAATTATAACAATTATATTCTCTTTCTGTTCACTTTATGTATTGGACAATCATAAGAACATGAAATATCAAGAACTTTTAGCATAAGATGACAAAATATAGTATTGTTATGGTAATATGTTATGCTATTTATAACATCTATATCATTTAGTTTTTTTTATTATACATTGTAGAAATGGTTATTTTTCATTTTGTCTCTTACATTTTATTTCAAAACATCATAATAGATATTACATTGTGTTGGACACAAAAAGTAGTGGAAGCTTGCCCTCATTTTGTTATGTTTGCGTTGAAAATTATTAATGAATCATTCTACTCTTTGTCATAGTGCAGAAACAAGCAATATCTTTTCACTGTGCAGATATTATATGGGCACCCACGGGCGACCCGCAACCCGTTGGGTCAGGTTTGGGTGTGCTACTTCCCCACCCATTTAACATTGGGTCTTTTTGACCCGCACCCGCGAGACCCAAACCCGCAACGACCCAACCCAAACCCAACCCACCCACCCATTTGACAGGTCTACCTATTACTTAGAATTTTTCTAATAATCTTGAGAGTAACATTGCAAAGAGCAATCGGTCTCCAATTTTTGAGATTGAGAGAGTCCTTAGACTTAGGAATCAAGGAAATAAAAGTTTTGTTGGTCTCTTTAAGCAGCCTGCCAGTTCTGAAAAAATGGGAAATGCCTTCAATAACATCCACTCCAATAACATCCCAACAGCTCCTAAAGAACATACCATTATAACCATCTGGTCCCGGACATTTTTCAGTATTAAGAGACTTCGTAGTATCCTCAATCTCCTTTGGGGTGATCAATATGTCAAGATGAAGTCTATGGATATCGTTCGGCTTGGAGAAATTAAGACTATCAAGAAGAGCAGCATTATAAACGTGCCTACTATTAAAGAGATTGAAATAAAAATTCTGAATGTGGCTTTTAATATCGTCAGCATCAGTAACCATCTGCCCCTCAACTTCAAGACATTTGATAAAGTTAATATGCCTTCTGACCTTAAGAGAGGAGTAGAAAAAATTTGTGTTCGAATCCCCTTCTTTTAACCACTGTATTCTGGAATTTTGTCTCGCAAGAGATTCTTCATCTTTAAGAGCAACTTGAGCCACCTTCCTACAATGTATAACTTTATCTCTCAGATCAATTCTCAAAGGATTAGCGTCTAAAGAAATTTGAGCTTCAAGAAGAGCATTTTCAGCAGCCTTGGAATTATCAAACAGATTTCCTACCTTTTCCTTATTCCATTTAGAAAGAAAAACTCTAAGGTTTCTCATTTTAGAGTACACTTTGAACAGAGGGAATCCTTCCTTACTAGTGAACCAACCCTCTTTCACAACACCAAGAAAATCAGGTCTATTCATCCAAGAATTAATAAATCTAAAAGGAGTAATCTTCTTTCTTCTTTCTCCAATGTTCAGCTTCATAATTTTGTGATCGTTGATGATATTGGTGATAAGAAAACCAGCAACATTGGAAAACTTATCCATGAACATATTGTTATATAAAATTCTATCAATGCGGGATGTAGAGAATCTATCACCACCTTGATGGTTATCCCAAGAAAAAGTAGGACCATTTAGGTTCAAATCAAACAAACCACAGTTAAGCATACAGTTGTTAAACTCTGCCATCGATTTCTTTGTAGGGGGGTCTCGATCAATCTTTTCACTTTCTAACCTTACTGCATTGAAATCACCCAAAATAATCCAAGGAAGGACTCCCGAAGAGTTAAGGAATTCAATATTTTTCCAGAGACTACTTCTATCCCTATCTTCATTATGCCCATAAACAGCCAAAAGATTGAAATTGTGATTATCCACTCTAACCAAGGATTGAATACACTGGTCACTTTCAAAACTCTTAATAATAGAGCAAATGTCCTCCCTCCAAAGGATAACAACTCTTCCCAGCACGTGAGAAGAATGATTAGAAATGCACTTGAATTCAGCAAAATGTTTACTAAGGAGCTTCTTGAGTTTCTTTTCTCTAGTTCTAGTTTCATTTAAAACAATAATGTGAGGGTCCAACTTATTTAAACTCTCTCAGACTGAGGTGACTTTGTTATTCAAACCTCTAACATTCCAGGAGGCAATGCATAAATTTGGATCATTCATTAGAACCCTTTTCATCCAGTACTTCACTGGGCAGAATTTCAGCATCATCAGCAACTTCAATGTCAAGATTCTTAAATCTATTGTTAAAAGAACCTGGGGAACCAGAGGCAATTGAAGATGGATTCTTATTTCTTGTTTTTGCTTTCTTTGATTTCCTTGGTTTATAAAAATCATCTGAGCCCTGACTGGATTCAACAATTTTAGGATCTTCATTGATACTGGATGGAGTGATAAGATCAACAATCCCTACTTCTCCTACTGTATTCAAGACTGAATCGTCTTCTTCAAATTTGTCATTAGTGCCATGAAATATTTTTGTCTCTGACATATCATCTGGGTTCACCTCTTCAGAGGATGACAAGTTCTTAGCAGGCATTTCCTCAATCAGTTGGGGCACAGTAGTAGACATTGCAATAACCTCTGCAACTTCAGTTGGCAGAACAGCTCTAGCTTTGGGAATCCACACTTTTTTAATCTGTTTTTGAGGTTGGAATTCCTGGCATTCATGCCCGAATAGTTTGCAAGCCGTACATGGTTTTGGCTTCCATTCATAAGTGAAAGAGATAGTCATCAAGTCACCTTTATCACTCGCCAATTCCAAACTTTCAGGAAAAGTAGAAGTTGCAGGTATAAGAACCTGCATTCTAGCATACTCTAATCTTTTATAATCAAACGTAGCTCGATCAACTCTCAAAGGGTCACCTAAAAAAGAATAAATTCTATCAAACATGCCTTTCTCCCATAGTTCAAGCGGGAGATCATGAACTTGAACCCATATCGGAACTTCTGCTAGTTTAAATTTTGTGAGTTGTTGTCCTGGCCTCCATCTCATTAGAATCAGTGGTTTATCTCTTACAAAGCAAGCCGCACCATCTAAGATAGATTCCAGATCTCCGGTGTCAGTGAATCTTATCAGGAAGAACCCCTTGCCATGATTTAACACATCAATGGAGCCTTTCAAGGCCCAGATCTGTCTCAGGTAGTGCTCTAGAGTGGGAAGATGAGGTTTAAAGCCTACTACGTAACCTGCAAGACAGAGCCTCCATTTCTCAGCATTCTTCTCAGCTTCACCACTTGGATAGATCAGTGTTTGATATTTAAGCTCGATGTTGACTTTTTCCAGGGAAGTATCTCCTTGAATCGCTTTCTTGAATAGACTACTCCAAATGTTCGGTTGAGCCTGAGAAGACGATCCTTCATCCTTTCCTTCACCGCCTGCATTCACATCTCCAGACGAACCTTCACCTTTTCCTTCTCCGGCGACGGTCGTGTCTCCTATCACCATAGACGGCATCGCCACACCCTGGAAATATTTATACTTTATGCTTAATAAATGCTAATTCATGTGAAATATTTGTAATTAGGGAAAATGATCTTGGATACAATCTAATCAGTGATAATTATGGATGTGAATCTACAATAAGGTATGTGACCCCTATTTATGTATGTGATGCCTATTTATGAATGAATAATAATGCTTGTGTAAGAATGTGCAATTAACCTATTCCTCAGTTGGGCTTTTATCCAACCCCACAAACACAATGTGCTAGCCTTGATATCCTTCCATTGCCTTTTTGGCTCTTTATTTACTTGAATATTATATTGCTAGTGTGGCTCATTTATTTGGATTATTTGAATAATGCCATGGCCAATGTTGGCCCATTCATTTACTTGATTGAATTCATGGGTTTTATTCCCCAATGCTATGATGCAAATATTATTTATATTTCCACTACTGCGAAGTGGATTACTCAGCATGAGGAATTGTTGACCAAATAACTAATGTAGTGTACATGAGTACAAACCACCCATAGAGGGCTTGTGTAATTTTGCCCTAGGGAATGTGCATTTTCTCCCCATATTATATATTTTTTTGAGGTTTGGGACGTGCATTTTCACCTCTCCTCTTGGTTGAGGTCTGGTAGGTGCCTCACCCTGCATTAGAATATTTGTTGTCAAAATATCATTCATTCTTGTTGATTATTATTGCGGAAGATGCATCTTGGCATAAGTTATTAAATCTTAATTATTATACTTGCCTCATACTTTTGACTCTCTTAGGATAGTGAATCATTTTATTATGCAATGTTGTGCTTTATCATTTATCCTTATTCCTTTTGATTAACACATACTTTTACCTCTCTCATGTTGGGTGATCCCAACCACCCAAGTATAGGATCATAGTGCGCATTGGAAGCTTGGTGAACCAGCCTAAGGCTAAGAAATTTGGAGTTCAACCTTCTAGCTTGGACTTAGCTATAGCTGCCTATATGTTAAGTTGTTTTTGTTTGGAGATAAGTTGATTTGGTTTTAGTCTTTCTCTACCAAGATCCTTTTGTTGTGTATAAAGTTTTACACCCTTTTGGGAAATTTTGTAATGTACACTTTATACAATTGAATATAGTCAAAGTTTGAAATTCCGCTGCTTCACACTGGTGTTTTTGTTTGCCATGAGTTTTTAGTAGAGACTATGTCTTTACAGCAAGGTATCAGAGCATCAAGGTAGTCGGAGTCTTGACTATTTCAATTTGTCTCCTAGTTAGAAACCCTTACCTTATATAGTTTTCCTTTAGTAAGTTTTTCACCTTAGAGTTGACCAATGATGAAATATTGATTTAGGACATGATAATTTCATATTAGAAACATAATTTGATCAACTTTTTGGTGATTAGTCTATTAGGTTGCTACTAGGGCATAAGTTGAAAGCAAAGGTGTCTAGAAAGGGTCAGGGGGCTGGCAATATTTTCCTCCGCACCACTAACTTGGCTTACGAGGACTCCCAGATCCATATGACTCCGGCCTGGCCTGAGCTGATACTAACTATCCAAAATAGCATACCTTTTGGCAAACTATCTTATTGTTGAGTAACCTTTTGAACCTAGTATATGATGTTTTAGTTAACCATGTAGAATCACCTTATGTTCCCCTAAGATCCTTATAGGAGACTTAGATTCCATGTTTGGGGATATCCTACCCTATATTATAATTTGAAGTTTGGTAGTAGTGATTAGCAAAACAATTAAGTGTTGAATCCTATGGTTTAATTAGAGTTTCTCTTTTACCCCTAGTTTATTTTGACTTGGTAGGTCAAGCTTTTAAAGAACACTAGTGGTAGTGGTAATACCTTGTTAGATTTTGGAGTTGTTGATTTCGAGGACGAAATCCTCTTCAAGGGGGTGGAGTCCCTCAATGCATTGAAATTTGGTTACTCTATTTTGGAATCACTAACTCCATAGATAAGAGATTAATAAGTTCATATGGTTAGTGATGGAAAACAAAATATAATTATAATTCATCTTGTTTGTTTATACACAAATTAATATATATAATAAGTCATCTAAGGGAATAGTGTGTATGCTTGAACCTTAACATACCCTTAATACACATGATAGTGATTTTCTCATAACTAATTGCGATTACACTTAATGTTGACCATGCCACCCAAATGATATAGTTAATGGAACTAATGCATACTTAGCATGCATAACATGTAATGGTCATTTTGACCCAAACCCTAATGTGTAGTTGTGACAACCTCGATTTTCTCTCTCTTCTTTTGTACTACTCCTCTCTCATCAAGTGTCTCTTACTCAATTTGATATTAAATACATAATTGGATGGTTGTGATATTCCAATTTGGCAATGTGCGACTTTAATTTGTACTTTTAACTAAGCATCTTGCTATATCATGTCACCCTCTTGTATCAAATCTTGAACCTCAACACCATGATCTTTTGTCTTTCTAATATGCACCACATTGTAGTGGACTCAATTACAAATTCAACGGCACAAAAATTGCTTCAATCGAAGGCTCCTAGCACAAGATATGAGTATTTGAATATTGACTCATATTGTACACATTATAATTTCTTTTTCTTGTTGAGTTTTAACCTTACTGGGGCCAATACCAGACGTGCGGCCCATTTAACTTGTTGTCTTCCTTCCCGAAATGGAAGGGAGTGCTTGACCAGGGAGTCATCCTCTCCCCCAACCAGATCGGGAAAGTAACGCCCCACGATAAATGAAGGGAGCGTAAACCCTAGTCTCCTTGCTGCCTTATAAACCCCTCCCTTCCCTGGTTTCGTTGCCCTTTTCCCTAATCTTTTCCCCCATCCGCTGTCTTCTCTTCACGCTCCAACCTTTGGGTCCTGCAGCCGCCGGATAGGATCTTTTGGGAGCTCGCCCACACAACCCCACCCGTTCGGCGAGTGCGAGTGAGGAGTGAGGCGGCATTCCTTGCTCCGATCACCCCGGCACTGCCTTGAGCGGCAGGGGCAGAAGCCACTGGAGAAGATGGGGTGCATGATCCTTGTTTCTCCCCTATTCCCGTAGGGGAAAAAGAAGATCTTTGGCCTGGCCAGCTACGGAGCGGCGAGGACGAGGGGACTCTTGGGCGGCCGGAGCGACCTAGCCAACGACCGCTACCCTGTTCTAGGCCGATTGTGTGTGTTGTGAGTCTAGATGAGTGGGGGCGGGATCCCCTGTTCCACCTCTATTCCTGGTGTTAGAATAGAGGACTTCCGTGAGTAGGGCGGGCGTCTAATGGGGGCTTCTGGCCAGGCCGTCAATCCCGGATGATCCACGATGGACCATCCAAAGGATGGTTGAGATCGATCGCGGAGCTGTTCTTGTTTGGGATAGCGGCCCCCAGTCACAAGGACATGGTGCAACACGCTGAGGAGCGGGAGAAGGGGGTTTCCCATTGTGCATGGGTCCCCCCTGGTGCCACGTGGCAGCAGGCCATTGGCCAGGAAGGTAAGATCTTGAAAGAAAACCTCTTTTCTCCTCAAATTTTACAAAAATCATAACTTCCTCATTTTAAGGCCAAATATAGCAAAATTATATATCAAATTGATCCTCTCGAAAAGACCTACAACATGAGCTTATTTTCAGAACCTGAATCTTCTTATAGTTTCCTTATATTGCTAAAGATGTAACCTTTGACTACTTTGAATATGCTTAACACATGATTATGATTAATGATTGAATCTTGATGCTCAGTTTACCCCCGATCCTTAAATCAGTGCTTGTGATATATACTTGAACTAAATGAAGGCCATACTCCCCCTAATGCTCACACATGACTCCTTTTGTACATATGTGCCCACTTTAGACTTTAGTCATGAACCTTGCCCTAAAATTGCTAATCTTGTTGCTATTTGACAACCACCTAATCTTATTATATGTTTCTTATGACCTAATGTTGCTGATCTAAATCATCTTTTAGATATAGACCTCTTGACTCGATGATTCATGATCTAGGGTGCCCTATTGTGAGTCTTTTGACCCTAGAAATGCATGTAAATGCCTTAAACCTTGACATAATCACAGAAAGTGCATGGAACATCATAATGATATGAAACTAGAACCACACCATCATGATGACCTTTAAATCAGTACAATATCATATAATGAACCAATAAGCAACTTGGAACCTATCTTGGACAAAACCCAAAAATGCACCTAATTAGGGTAATGATAAGAATCTAATGTGTATATGTAATCTTGTTCTTAATCAGGTTTGGCATGTGACTATATGGTGAAGAATATGTTAGGTTATGAAATCTCAGAATCAGGTATAGGCCTTATCTAGTTATATGACTACCGCTTTCTTGCTTGAAAAGACATATATTGTATGCTTGTTTGTCTATTTTCTCAAATATTGCCATGTAGTATTGCTATGTGTTACTCGATGTTTGCCTCGTCAGTTTTATAACTTGAACACATATATAAATGAAACTCCATTATAATATTGTTGATAAAGGGTTATCTCTTGGCTACGGCCTTTAGGTCCCTCTCGTATAAAAGGGTTAGCTAAGCTTGAGCACCCTTACGGACCCTTCCGACGGGAAGATGGTCAAAGGCCTTAAACATACTTGATATTGTTGGTATAATGGAGTGAAATGACATAAAATATGGTTTCTCTTTTGTTAAACAATTAACATGTTTATTCTTGTTCATTTAATCTTGAAATCTTTTCAAAATTATGCAAAGCTTGTATATATGTGTATCTTTCTGCCCATACTCAACACCTTGTGTGTTGACCCATTTCTCGTATGTTGTTTTTAGGTTCAGAGATCGCTAGAAGGTTGATGGGCTTGGTGAGATATGCTAGGTGTACTTGTTGTAAGATCCAGATATAATATACATGAGCAGACTTGTACAAAGTGACTCTTGAATATGTAATTCAAATCATGTAATATAATGATGTTGCTTAATATATCTTGTTGATTGTTGAGATTATGTTGGTGCTTGTATCTTGTTATCTGTTCATGTGTTCTAAGCTTTACGCTTCCACATTTCGCCTTTGATATATGTTTGGTTCATGGGACTGGGATTCCGGTTTCGTGACAGATGGTATCAGAGCATGAACAATAACTACACCAAACATTGCTCACATGAAACACAAATTAAACTCACCTTACATCTCAACCCTAGAAACTTAATAAGGTGTCCTTTGTGGACTAGGTTGACTTAACCTCTAGGTTAGAACCTAGATGTTCTAGAACTAGGTGTAGACTTGTGTAAGTTACCTCCCTAGACATGATTCGCGACATGTGCTTGGGATGTCTACACAAGTGTGCACCATGTTCTTGCTAGTTCTCTAGGTGTCATGATACTAGACTGCCTAATGAGTGTGGTAACTCATTTTGGTTTTGGTTTTATTCGAATGGAGTATGATGGTTTTCATCGCCTGTTTAAACGTTGGAGAAAACATATTTCAAGTATTATTATATGTACATATGAAAAATGTTACCACACGCAGAAAGGTAGTGAGTTTCCATGCAACCTAGGAGAAAGAGAGGTAACATCAAGTCTAGATGAGAGAGTCTGGATGATAGTGATAGTTGTCTAGAGCCATGATATAGGTTAGGCATGTGAGTAACCTAGAAACCTAAGATGATGATTATGATATCGATGATGATGTTGATGTTTTATAGGACCCAAGATGTTTGAGGAAGGTTAAGTATGTTTGACGATATGAGATGAGTTTGACCATGCAACCCTAGCTAAACCTAGCACCTTGTATGATACATACCACTTGGTTGATGTGCTAAACATAGCTAGTGGGTGGACATGCTTGCTTGTTCCTAGTCTTGTATGTGTGGAGATATGATATATGGTTCGAGACCAATACGGGCCTCAATCTCTTTACAAAGGAAGACCTCTAGCATGGGACATATGAATAGGGTGACATGTTGATATGAGTTGACCCATATCGGGAAAAGGTTAGAGTACCTAAACTTCAAAATATTTGAAATGTTGAATAATATGAATGATGAAATACTTGATGATGAGTCCCTAGATAGAATACTTTTAAGTATATGAGTTGAGTGACCTAGTGGACGGTTTCCTTGAAAGTGTTGAACCCTAGATTTCCTACTAAATATCTAACCCTAGAGATAGAGGCGATCTAAAATTTGATTCTTGCTATATAGGTGAGGGAGGTGTCCCAAGACCCTAAGATGATGTACATGATGAATGATATATATGATGTGCCTCATACTCGGGTTAGTAGTTTCATATAAAGGAATCTAGTGATTACCCTTAAGATGAGTAGAAATTGATGTTATGGGTAGAATATTGTGGTTAACATGTCTTGTTGGACACATATATGTCTTAGCTTGAGTGGCATGAAGCTCTTTCTAGATACAAGTGAGGAAGTTACAAAACCTCAATATTGATGATAATGTTGTCCCTCATATGATGCTTGGTGCATGAAATAATCTCAATTATGTTTAAAACTTGATATATGCCCAATAAGTCACACTCATAAGCTAGACCTAGTATGAAATCAAACCATACATGAAGATGTAGTTTTGAAATTATGAACTCGATACGGTGATGCCTAGAGATCTCAGCTTGAATAATCAGGGTAACATGCCTAATCTCATACCCAAATGATAAACTTGATATGACAATACTCCTCGAGTCATAACTCAGATGAACATGATGAATAAATTGTGTAATTTTAGATTTAAAAGGAAAAATAATGAACATAATTGATTAGAGTTGGTGGAAATCTTGGGGAAAACAAAAACATGCATGAAATCTAGAGTAAATATGAGACACACCCTCGATGATAGTGTCGTTTGAAGTCATGACCATGAACATGTTTGTTTAAGGATTGATAACATAGATTTGACCATGCACCTTAGTATCGTATGATTATATGAAAAAAAATCCTAATGTATGTTTACTAAGGGGCAGGTAAACCCTAATGCCATGATGATTCCACATTATGAGGGAACACTAAGTAACATGTGCATTATCGAGATGGGTACACCCTGAATGATGATAACCTTTTTCTGCATCCCATTGTGGAGAATGCCTTGACAACCATGGTTGAGTAGCCAGACCCGATGGATCCTGACTTGACGCTTAACTATGATCATGGATGAATTTCGAGGACGAAATTCCTTGTAAGGAGGGAAGGATGTGACAACATCGATTGTCTCTCTCTTATTTTTTACTACTCCTCTCTCATAAAGTGTCTCTTACTCAATTTGATATTAAATACATAATTGGATGGTTGTGATATTCCAATTTGGCAATGTGCGACTTTAATTTGTACTTTTAACTAAGCATCTTGCTATATCATGTCACCCTCTTGTATCAAATCTTGAACCTCAACACCATGATCTTTTGTCTTTCTAATATGCACCACATTGTAGTGGACTCAATTACAAATTCAACGGCACAACAATTGCTTCAATCGAAGGCTCCTAGCACAAGATATGAGTATTTGAATATTGACTCATATTGTACACATTATAATTTCTTTTTCTTGTTGAGTTTTAACCTTACTGGGCCCAATACCAGACATGCGGCCCATTTAACTTGTTGTCTTCCTTCCCAAAACAGAAGGGAGCGCTTGACCAGGGAGTCATCCTCTCCCCCAACCAGATCGGGAAAGCAACGCCCCAAGATAAATGAAGGGAGCGTAAACCCTAGTCTCCTTGCTGCTTTATAAACCCCTCCCTTCCCTGGTTTCGTTGCCCTTTTCCCTAATCTTTTTCCCCCAGCC